>JAPDFJ010000032.1:0-366524 GCA_027569595.1 Penicillium sp. G339
ATGCCTAACTTTTTCCCCGGTGTCCCCGAGATTATCAAATTTTGTCAATAAATTTTTTACTAGTGTTGTTGGGGTGGGGGGGGCCTTGCTGAATAAACCACACTCCCGGTGTTTTGGGTGTTTCGGGGTCCGGGGGCCGGTTTTGGATATCCTCCCCCCCCCCCCCCCCCAAACCCCCCCACCCCCCCCCCCCCCCCCCCCCCCCCAATTCCATTCCATTAGCCTCTTCTTCTTCTGCCCCACCATGCATTCTCCCCTGCTTCTCCCTCAATTCCCCTGACCCCAGAGGCCTCACACAAAATGGAAGTGCTTGCCACGGGGCTCCATGATGGCCCCGTCGAAGCGCCGAGGCAACATGGCTCCCGCAGAAACCCGAAGAAGCGGACCAAAACCGGCTGTTTAAGTATGCGCTCAACGGTGATCTTCATCTTAGATCATCCGACGGACCGCTGACCTCATTTCAGCCTGTAGGAAGCGTCGCATTAAATGCGGTGAAGAAAAGCCGATATGTAGCAACTGCGTCAAATCCAAGCGGATATGCGAAGGCTACGCTCAAAGAGTGATTTTCAAAAATCCCATGGGCATCTTCGGCGCCTATGGGCCTCCTCAGGGCCAGGATATCCAGATACAGCAGCAAATGCGCGTACCTCTGTTCAATGAATATCCTTTGCCTGCTCAACACGCCGCCGCAGCTGCCCAGCATCCGATGCTGGCGCCACGGCCCGTCAATATGCCGGCCATGGAGTATCATGCTACGCAGCCATCTGAGACATCTCCACCGGAGAGAACACCGACTGCCACTGCACCACAGTTCTATTACCCGACACTGCCATTACAATTGCCGCCTCAATCATGGCCAGCGCCGGCCACGGAACAAGACCCCCAGCGGCAGGCGTCTGTGCCCCAAGCCACGACCGAGTATTCACACACTCAACCACAGCCGCAGCCGGCTAGTCCAGTCGATAGACACACTCACTATGAACAGGATCCGGGGCCGCAGCATTTGCAACCAGCAGTCGACTGGGAGCATTTCCCGACATCTCAGGATTACGCGGCTCAGTATGCTGCTCAGTTGGCCAGCGAATCGGCAGCGAACAAGAGCCATGAAAACCCATTGTTCCCACAGGTACGGTTTCATGTGACTACCTCTAACCTATGGGTTTTATATTTGCTAACCAAGATCATAGCCCATTCCGCAATCAGCTTCTGTATATCAGTATCAGCAGCAGCCCGGACAAGTGTCTCCCCTGCCCGGGACCTCAGAGCCATTTATTCCTCAGTCCCAGCCACAGGTTGTTTACGTGGAAGATGAAAGTGAAGATTTCTATGATGTAGAATCTGATGAAGAAATGGTGGATCAAACACAGACCGAGGGGTTCAATCAGCTAAGCCTCATCATGGCCTCTGCGAACAATGATAGCCAGCTTCGTTCTTTCACGAGTCATCTCAATGAGCCAAACATTCTCGCCAACTATCGCCCCTCTCTAGGATCATCTCCGTTGAACAATCCTAAGACAGCCCGCATCTTTGCCCACTTCATACACTCAACCGGGCCGTCCTTGTCTATATTCGAGCGGCATCAGACCGACTCTTCGATTGTTCTAGGAGTACAGGTTCCACCTGCCCAACAAGGTCTTTGGACATATACTCTCCCTCTCAAAGCTTTGGAACATCCTGCGCTGCTCCAGGCTATGCTAGCGGTCAGCAGCTTGCACATTGCGTATCTCCAAGGAGTACCCTCGACCGTCTCTTTAAAGCACTACCACTATGCACTGAAACGAATTGGCCGCGCGGTTGGTCTACCAATGCGACGCAAGCAAATTGGCACTTTGGCCGCCACGCAACTGCTCGCATACTACGAAGTCATTTCAGCTGATCACTCGAAATGGAACAGCCACGTTGCTGGCGCTGCCCAGCTCATCAAAGAAATTGACTTTGCAGGTACAACTCGAGATCTTCGAGCGTACAGATACCAAATCAGTGAACAACGGCACCAGATGGGGTGGTCACATCCGCAGATGTATCCCTTTGGCTTTGATAATGATGGGTCTGAAGACGACCCTTTTGCCGAGAAAGAAGGCACTGTCGACCAATCGTTTTTGAGCTCCATTCTGGGACGAGCGATCAACTACGACCAATTTGGTCATATTGAGAACGAACAGCCGCAATCTCCTCCAAAAAAGTACTTTTCACGCAGGGATATCGAGAATTTCCGGTTCCAGTGCGACTTATACTGGTGGTTTACCAAGCAAGATGTCTTCCACAGTCTGATCAGTGGAGACAAACTATTGTAAGTCGAAATTTCCACTAATAAAAAGAGCTCTCGCTGATTATACTCCCAGTATGCCATTTTATCTGCAAGGCCAATGCCCACCCCGCGCTGGTATAGGCCGGATAGATGCCATCTACGGATCGTCCGATCACCTTTGGCTCTTGCTCGCACGTATCTCAGATTTTGGCTATCGAGATCGGAAGCGAAAGTTAAGGGCGCTTCGTATGACTCAAACAGAATGGAGGCCAGGCCCCGGAATGTTCAAGTTCATGGGTCGTTTTGCTGGCGGCGGTCCAAACAAAAGACCTGGTCCGCCTGGAAGACCTCCGGGTCCCCCTGGCCCTCCTGGGCCTCCCTCGTCTACCTCTTCCAACACGAAATCGGGCTCTGGTTCTGCGTCTGAGTCCCCTCCGGATTCTTCACAGAGAGGTCCGCCATCCCGGCCAGCCGCGCCAGAAGGTCCTCCCATGTATGGTATGATGCCACCTCAGCCTCCGACTCGTCTTCCATCTGGCTTCGTAGATGGCCGCCAGGAGCAACGCGAGTCATCGGAAGAAGCAGACGAGCATGAGACATTAAATCACCGGGAGATCGAAGATAAATACAACGAAGCAGAGCAAGAATGGGAGGAGATTTTGGCCGCATTGGACACCTTCGCCCAAGCACTCGGACGAGATTTCCAACCGCTACCCGCGGATGTGACGGCATCGATCTCAACTCCATTTGGTCCTGCCTTGCAATATCGCACGCATACGATGGCCGTGGTATGGGGGTTCTACTACACGGGTCGCATCTTGCTACATCGACTACACCCATCGATGCCACCAGCCATGATGATGGCTGCTGGTGTAGCTGCGCCCACAACCGCAGAGTATGCACAGAATATCGGCCGGATTACAGCAGGCATCTACTACCCACAACGATACAACCTTCAGGCTGGCAGCCTGAGCCCCAATCTCGGCTCATCTCTCACGGAGATGACGGTGCCGATCTTCTTTGCGGCGGTGCAGTACCTGGATTCTGCGCAGCGTGGCTGGACTATAGCCAAGCTGCGCGATGTATCTCGACTGACTGGGTGGAAAACGTCGGATGCTATCGCTGGTGGCTGTGAAAAGGCCTGGATTGTGGCGGCCAAGCACGGGCGCGGCCCGCCGTACGAGCGATCCTTCCAGTCGCCTCGAGATCGTGAGAACAATGTAAGTGATATCATGCCCAATCATTTTGATTCGGACTGACCGGGCCTCTTCCGCTACAGGATGTACTCAACCGGGACCCGGGGGCGCAGCAGAATGATGACCGACGATTTGTGACGGTGGAGCCCATCGACCGGGCATCTCGAGCAATGGGACTGCTGAGTTTGGAGGGTGACATGCAAAACCTGGAAGTATAGATAGTGGAGCATTGCAAGATACTGCAGGATACTGCAGAATAGTATAAACATGCCCATGTAGAAGTACCATAGTTAGTTACCTAAGCTAGTCCAGTAGTCCCCCACTTGCCTTGGTCTGAACCCACCTTGAGGCAATGTCATCATTGGCACTTCTGCCTGACCCATCTTCCCCTAAGGCTGAACGCTAGCTTCTTCTTTCAGCTTTCTCTTGCATCCTGCATCTTGCTTTGCCCCCAACACTTTTACTTTCTTTCACCTTCCCCTCGACTCTCGACTTCTCGACTCTCCACTCGTCCCTGTGGTTCCTGACTGCCCCCCACCTTCGGCCCGCCAAAGTCAGCCGCCCTCGTCATCCACGGTTCGCTCCGTCATCCTCTTTGTCGCTTTCGCCCCGGTGATCTGTCATCGGTGAGCTTGTTCAGCTATGTCGCGCTACGACGATTACCGTTCCTCGACGGGGACTCTCGACTCCCGCGATCGCTATGACCGCTACTCTCGCGGTCCGCCCGTTATGGAGCGAGAAAGACCCCGCGTCCGCGAAGAGGAGCGCTTCGAGTCCCGCCTCCGTGATGAGGATCGATATGGACCCCCTGCGCGCGCTCCTCGATACTATGAGGAGGAGCACCTGTCTCATCCTTCTGCTTCGGGGCCCTTGGTGGCGCCTGACCGTCGCCGTCGCCGTGACGAAAGCCCCTCATTCACTGCGCCCCGTTTAATTAGGCGGCAATCCTCGCTCGATACCTTTGATCGCATCCCTCGCCGTAAGATGGAGGCATTTGAAGCTCGCGATCGTGCTCCCCGCATGCCCCATGTACCCCCACCACCGGCGCAGCGGCCTTCGCCCGGGCGATACCGTGAACGTGAAGTTTACGAAGATATCCGCATCGCCGAACCCGATTACTACGGCGACGAAGAATTCCGCGAGTTCGGCGATAGAGAAAGGATGGATCACCGTCGACGTCGCTCCAGTAGCGGTGCTCGTCACCGTCATGAAGAGAAACCATACCCACGCAAGGGCAAGACCCGCATTCCTCGGAAGTGGGTGCATGTTCACGCTATCTTGGATCTGGGGTACTCGTTCAAGGAGGAGGTAAGTCGTTGGCAGAAGTGGGAATCATGGCGCCATAGATCTCATGCTGATATACACCTAGGACGACACCATCATCATCCAGAAAGCACTATCGAAGGAGCAAATCGACGAAGTGATCAGTCTCAGCAAATCGTTCCGCCGTCCAGCCCACACAGAAAGTAGGTTACTTTCTCGGGATTACCCTCGGAAAACAATGATGATTGACCAATATACAGCTGAATATCTGCGTGTCCCACGATCCCCGGTTCGACAACTGCCACCCGAGAGAGTCACCACCGAGTATCTCGAGATCGACAATCACTCCCGTCGTTCTCATCACCACACACCTCGCTCGAGCCACGATGCCTTTATTGTCGAAGCCTCGCCATCACGCCATCACGATATCGAGTATGAAGAGATCGTCGAGAGGCCTCGCCCTCGACCTCGCGCAATCTCTCGACCGCGATCTATTTCTGTACATGGACGACGCCGTCTATCGTCCCCAGTACATCTAGTCGAGCCTCGAGGCTACTTCGAGGAACGCATTGAGTCTCGACCACACTCTGGCCAGCTGATGGTAGTCCGCCCTCGAGACAGTGACCACGAGATCGACTCCTACATCCGTGATCTGGAAGAAGAAACGAGATTATTGCGACTGGAGCGTCAGGGTGGAATCGAGATCACGCGACAGCGTGAAACCGATACTATTGACAACAGAGGAAATGCGGAGGAAAAGACCGAGGTTCAGAGATCAGAGCGCAAAGGTATGTCTATATTCCAATCTACAGATACTGCGACACTTTACTGACGCAAATTTAGAACCTAATTCCCGGGTGATGCGCGCCATGTTTGCGACTTTGACGTGAGGCTCTACCTTTTTAACAACTACGTGTTCTTGCAGGGAGTCTGGCGACGATTGGGAATGGGAACGAACGGGATGAATTTCACGATCTGGATGGGATACTAAGCATTCTGCGGCTCTTTCTCCTACTGTATTTATTACATCATTTTAACAATTCTTTCACATGCTCCTGCGTCATGCAAATGCTCCAAGTAAATCGAAATCGCACGGCTGCCTGAGAACCTAATGAAACCGTGGCGGTGCGGTGGGTGGGGCGGTGCAGCGGGCGGCTATCGCACCTTCGTAGCTCGAATGGTTGACGTCCTATCATCCTCCCAGATTCTCTCCTCCTCCCCAACTCTTCACTCCCTAAAGAAGCCGCAGTCATGGATCGAGTGCAGGCATTCGGCAAGAACTTCAGGTGAGCACCGCCACTCCCTAATCAGCCTCCGCTGAGACCCCCCCCCCCCCCCCCCCCCACCTCCTCTCCTTTGCCCACACGCCCCCAATCTTCAATGTTATGGACCATGGTCGTTGGCTGACACCTTCTTGTCTATTGTTTTCGCGAGTAGTGCGAACTTCACGCCCTTCGCGCAGCGCACCCAGCAGATGATCAAAGAGCAGCTGGGCCAGGCCGAAGATAGAACCCAGCTCCCCGATGAGTACATCGAGCTTGAGAAGCGCGTCGATGCGCTCAAGCTGGTCCACCAGAAGCTGCTTTCCGTGACGTGAGCTTTCTCCCCCATCGATGGACAGGCAATACTGCAATCCCCGTGCAGGCCCGCGCTGTCCCCGTCCCCCCTCCTCTCCCCCCGAGAAACTCTCCGCTGACCGGTGTGGGTCGTCTGATCTGCGACAACAGATCCCAATACTCCAACGAGGCCTATGATTACCCACCCAACATCCGCGAGTCCTTCAATGACCTGGGTCGCACGATCAACGAGAAGGTCACGCTCCTCTCGCAGGCTGGTTCCCCCGCCGAGGCTCAGGCTGCCCTGACCGCTCCTCCCACCGCGAAGCCCCAGCCCAAGACCTTCAACCACGCTATCGCGCGCGCCTCGCTCGCCGGCTCCCAGACCCTAGCTCAGAGCACTGAGGGTGAAGACCCGCTCGCCTCTGCTCTGGAGAAGTATGCTCTGGCCGAGGAGAAGGTCGGCGAAGCCCGTTTGGCCCAGGATGCTCAGATCCAGTCCCGTTTCCTGGCTGGTTGGAACACTACCCTTAACACCAATCTTATGTTTGCCGCCAAGGCTCGCCGGAACGTTGAGAACGCCCGTCTGACCCTCGACTCTGTCAAGGCTTCTAAGAAGGCTGCTGCCCACGGTGACCTGGACAACCTGAGCGAGGATGCCCGCGCGGAGATTGAGCAGGCTGAGGATGAGTTTGTTGGCCAGACTGAAGAAGCCGTGAGCGTTATGAAGAACGTATGTTGCTCTAGCCTTCCCCTTTCTATCCGGAAATATCGTTTTGGAGGTACCCCGATACTGACGTCGACCCCTTACTCCAGGTCCTTGATACCCCCGAGCCCCTTCGTAACCTGGCCGATCTGATCGCCGCCCAGCTGGAGTTCCACAAGAAGTCCTACGAGATCCTCAGCGAGCTTGCTCCTACTGTGGATGCTCTGCAGGTTGAGCAGGAGGTACAAGAGCCCTCTCCACAATCTTGATCATGCCTCGTGGGTGTATCTAACTCGTGATTTCAGGCCAGCTACCGCAAGAGCCGTGAAGGCGCCTAAGTGTAGTTCTCCGCGTCTATTGTGTTCCCTATTGTCTCCCGAGCTGCGGCTTAGAACCGGCTCATAGCCTTACTGTATCTACCCCTTTTGCTTCTGTGTCATTCCAAGGAACCACATTGAACCTTTTTGCTCTCTCTATCTTTGCCTGAGCGGCATTAGATTGGAATGTCCAGCTATTCTTATTTGTAGCATGGATATGTGCTATTGTTTCTGTAGTGTATGTAGTATGTAGATGTAGCGTAGGCCAGACAGAGTGACCGCCCTGCCACCGCCTTCCGATGAGGTCCCACTAGCTCCAGGAGCTCCGACATCCAACGCCGCTGCAACTGCCAGGTCACCCTCGAATCCAATATTCTGCCCGACCGTCGCATTTCGTTGTCTACCCAGTACGACAATCAAAGAGACCGGGTCGCATCTCTTTCCAGCTCTGCCTTGTCCCGGATTCACGCCCAGCGCTGCCGACCCCCGCCCATCTGGCCGCTACTTCCTTGCCGCATCATCGCTCACGATACGTCTACGACTTTCCGGATTGGAACCACTGCCTTGATTCCCTGGTTAGAGGATCCCTGAAATCCATTACCTACATCTCATCCGCACTTCTCCCAACTCGTCATCTCGCGCAAACATCCTCGATCCCTCCGGCCGGTACATCTCTCTACGCGGCCCTAAATACCTTCCTTTACTTTATTTCCGCAAATCGCATCAGGCCTAGGAATCAGCCTGTGCGTATTGAAATCGACATTTTCGAGAAACTGATCGATACATCGTCAATAAATCGGGGTCTTTAAGGTTCCATATCAGAACATACACAATCAAAATGGCGAACGGGTATGTCCTTGTTCATACTTGGATGCAGGAAACCGACATATTGTCTATTTGATTCCTTTGCATTTAAGACTCTGGCAATACCAGGATATCCTGTTATGGAATGGAATAGACACTAACATCATCGCCAGTTGGAGTCTCCTCGTCGGCCTCATTGTTGTCGTGGCCGCCTCAGCGGCAGCTTGGTTCCTCGCCCCGAAGAACGACAGCCGAACGTGAGTCTCCCATAAATGTCTCATTCGTCAGCGAGTTAACTCACCGTTTTATCTTCAGTGTCTGGCGCAGCACACTCATCCTTTCTTTCATCTCCTGTTACTTGATGTGGGGTACGTCACGGATTCCCCTTCCTCTTCCAAAGAGTAATAGTAAGAAGAGACTGTACTAACACATCCTCAGCAATCGTTTTCCTCGCCCAATTGAACCCGCTCATTGCGCCAAAGCGCTCTGATATTCGTCCTGGGCGGGTACCCAATTAAACTGCTAGCTTTCTAGGTTCCTGATTGATTGTCTTCTTATTTCGGGCCGTGGCAATCATGTCGCGCGTAACATGTACCATGTTGAGTTGAGTGAGGTATTCATATATCCTCGCTGAATCTGAATCTACCATAGAGTGGCTTCTTTGCCTCGTGGTGCGGCATTCAGCGGTTGTATCCAAATCGTACGCACTTGGGTTGCGGGTGTTCTGTATAGTTATTCTTTTCTTTGAATGAATTTATTAGATCAATTCTTGGCCAACTTCCAATAGTTCTCCAGTTTTTCTCAAGTCAATCTTCAGAACACTGTACTGCCTCTGTACCTGGGTATACCTACTTTATATCACGTAAATGGGATGCTCATTAAATCTATCTGCAACTAGAAATCTATACACAAACCTGACCCTCCCCAACTCCTCTGGAAACAAACCCATCCTATCCAACTCCTACAGCCCCAAGAATGACCCTCTGAACCGCCCATCTCGCAATCTGCCCTGCCACGGCAACCGCCACAGCACGCAGATACCCACACCCAAGTAGGATGTAAAGCGCCTCAATGTTGCTCAGCAGCACCAGATGAGCATCCACAACACCAAGCGAAAGTAACGACGCGAGACAATCGAATAATCCCGTAAGATAGCTTGTTGGAAGATACGGTCTAAGCAGAGACTCTGCAGCGGCAAGCGAAGATTCCAGGAATGAAGGTGCGGACATGGAACCCCGGTCTGAGGAGAGAGCTGCTTTCGCGGCGCCTACGTCTTTCCGTCCTGTCCCTGGGTTGATCTCTGTTGCGTTGCCGCGGCCGTCTGCGCCCCAGATTACCAGGAGGATGGGGAAGAGCTTTGCGCAACTGCTCACTAGGAGCGCGGTGCTGATTGCTGTTGGGCTGGCGGGTGTTGGTGGGGGAAGAGGCTGGATCATTTGTGGGGGTGCGGTTGAGGTTCGGCGGAGGGGTGGTGGTGGGCGTTGTGATGGTTGGATGTTTTGGGTGAGAGGTGATGGCTCTGCTGGAGAGGTGTCGCTAAGGTTTGGATTTGGCGTAAGCTTTGCTGAGGTCGTGGGCGGGCCTAGCTGCTGGGTTGATAGAGTTGAGATGGGCTGCGATGAAGGTGAGGGTCGCATGGTTGGGGTTGGAGGGCCGGAGGGGAAGGGGGTTGTATCGCCTGTATTGGTACCCGATGGAGCAGTACTATTGTTGATTGCTTCGAGTCCACCATAGCGATGAGATCTGGGGACAATGATTGAGGCGAGAAGGCGGACTGTTAGGTGGTGCGCAAGAGTTGCGGCCGCGTTCAGGGTAAGGAAGAAGAGGTATTGAACGATGATGGGAGTGCGGGATAGGAAGGACGTTGCGAGAGAAGGGTCTGTCTCCAGGCGCGCCCAGGTGAGGTAGACGTCGAAAAGGAGGAGCAGGATGCCCAGGCGAATGATTGACCGCTATATTCATCAGCGCGTTAGTTTGTTGTCCCGTGTACGAGGTGGTCGAGGTGGCTCACATCAAAGCGGTTATCATCGCGTCCGAGTCGGTTGAATAAGAGATGGCGGTAGACCTGTCGCAGGAAGTGTCAGCACATGACAAGTTCTATATTGTTCCAGGGAAACTGACTTGTGGCTTGATGAGTACCAGGTCGATAAAGATCACGACGAAGTCATATTCAACGTATTTGTCGGCGAAGCGCTGGCAGCGCGGACACTGAGTCAATCGCACACCTTTGCCCTGAGAACGGTCATCGGCGCGACTGTATGCGCTATACAGGTGCGAGACCGGATAAGAGCATTCAATGCAGATGGGCATTGTATCATTGTCTCATGTCGGCGTGGAGGAAGCTTGGGGGCGGTCGAGGGGGAATTGCTTAGCTGCGAACTTCAAGTCGGGGGCGGAGGGCGAAGGGCGGAGGGTGGGACGCGTTCTAGACTCGACCCACTGTGCAGTGCAGCAGCAGCAGCAGTACAGCAGTGTAAGAGCTATAGGGTGAGAATTCTAGTATTGTAGTTACTAGCACTATTTGATCTATGTTCATATTGCGAATCCCGCATTCACGGCAGTAGTGTACAAAATTATGTCCATGCGCATCAATCAATCACGCTTTTATTGTCAGCCCAGCTGGGTTGAATGGCCCGACACACAGCCTCATAGTCCTGGAAGCGCTGTGTGTCCTCTGGCAAACCAGGCGTGGTCCAAAACATGGTCCAGTTGCTGTCGGACAGCTTCCAGGAACCACAAGACCGCTCAAAATACCACTTGTTCACCGGGTTATCCTTGCGACTGCGCCAGCAGACCCCATTGGGGAAGCATGTACGCACCATGGCGTTGAACACCACGTCTGCCACGCCACCGGCACCCTGGCTGCGCTTGAGCACTGCAAATTTATCCAGGTATGGAACCATTCGTGCGACACTTTCTGGGCTGCCATCGTCGACCACGCCTGGTGGTGTTTCCCATGTGAGAATTGCACCGCCTTCGTACTCACCTGCAACAATTATACCGGCGATACGGTCATTCACGCGTTCCAGATAATTCTGTACGTCAAGCTTGCGGTCGAAGGAATCATCAATAAGGTGCACCAGTCGGGGCAGGTCAATCGACGGATCATTCAATTGTAGACGTGGCTGGCCCTGGGCAGACCACATGTGTGTGTAAGGGTTTGGTAGGATGGTAAGGGGCATGCCTCTTTTCAGGAATGTGGTATGGGGTGGAAGTGGGCTGATAGCACTGGCCCGGCCGGATCCAGCAGCACGGCGTCCGGGGGGGAGTGAGGATGAGAGAAGAGGTTTGTCGGTGAGAAGATTGTGGATGAGAGGGTTGCGCTGGCGTCGGGTTCCAACGGCAGATACATCTGACGGGGCAGCCTGGGGAGGTCGGGCGGAGTTGGCAACTTCTTGGGGAGAGGCAATGATACCAGATGAAGCGGAGGGCAATATTGCCAGTGTCTCGCGAGATAAACGAAGGTTCTCCAAGTGGCCATCGAGAAGAGCTGCCATCGTCTCCCCACCTGGGATCTGGTTCGATTGCTCAGGGAGGGGCGAGATCACATCCGCATTCACAAACTTTGAGAACGGGTTGCTATCCAATAAAGAAGACGCAGGCCCTGTGTCCTGGTGAGGTGCTGCCACCTTCGTATCTCCAAAGAAGTATTCTCGTGACTCAGACAACTCCTGTTCAATCTCATCAAACTCTTGTTCTATGTTGATGAAAACATGGGATGACTGGGGCCCTCTGAATGCTGGAATACCTCCGAGGGGATGCAAAAGAATGACTCGATCCACTGAGACCTCCTTTTGCAGGGCATGAATTCGTTCTGCACTGACAACAGGGTCCTCATCGGGATCCGGGATTGTGGACAATCCGGCGAATTCTCTGGTCAACGCCATCACGGCATCATTGGCGGAAACCGGGACTGCCCTTGGGTTCTCCTCCAAATATGCAACTGGGGTAACAATAACGACATTACCATCACGGAGCGGGCTCAGAAGTCCTTTCCGCGACATGACGGTAGGAGGCCCACCCTTTGCGGAAAGGGAAAGTGCCGAGTCCAGACGGAATGATTTGGAGTCGGGCTGTTCGTCGACCGCCGCCGAGATCCGATTAGCTTGTTCGATTGCAAGTTGTCGCACAGCCGTGTCGGCCATCTTTCCTGGGTCGACCACCACGCAGCATCCCATCCCCAAGCGGACGAGTTGAGACAGAGTCCTAGCGACCCCAGTGATGACCTCATCGTCGAGAGACTGGGGGGTCGTGATCTTGATCAAAGCCACATGAAGTCTCTCGGCTGGCTCTTGGCCATGTGGAGCAGGAGTGGCGTTTTGCCGGAAGACCGGGCTGTCATAGACGGCCCTCGAAGCACCGTAAAATGAGCCTAGGTTGACACCCGAGGGCGACGATTCCGATGGGTCCTCCTTGGGCAATTCTCGCTCGTTCGTGGGGTGGACGGTTGGCTTCGGAGGGTTGTTTTTGAAGCGAGACAGGTACGACTTGGCTTCGCGTTTGGTGGAGGCAGAGCTCAGCAAGCTGAGAAAGAATTCCTGGTTTATCACATGAGTCATTGGCCCTATGTATCGATTATCGAGAGTGTATCACATACCCGGTCTAATTGCTTCTCTTTGGCTCGGCGCCCGAGCCGATCATTATTGTGACTGGTGCTGGAGAACTCAGCAATATGCTGGGCTCTTGGAAGCGACTGCACCGGGCGAGTCGCCGTAAAATCATTAGAACGAGCGACATGTTGCTACGAGCGAGTGTGGTCAGCTTCGGGGCGCTGGAAGTATTCGGAGATAGGTTAATGCTCACCTTTGCTGAAGCCTGGGCAGTGCGAGGCCAGTGAAGAACCCGGGAGCTCATTCTTTAGCTACCAGGCACCCAAGCAGTGCGAGGAGAGCAGCAGCTTCTGGTAAATTAGAGTGAACCAAGTTCATAAGAAAACAAAAAGAGACGAAAGAAAGAGAAGTAAATTGATCGGGGCATGACGCATCCTCGGCAGGGCTTCACCGCCCGATGGAGAATTAAACTACCAAAAGCACGTCCGAAGGAGAACTCAAACTAGACCTAGAACCAATATGGCTGCGGTATCTTCAACCGAGACCGATTTGCGCGAATTATCAGATGGGCCGATATCCTGGCAGTCTCCTAGGGCTTGACATTGGCTGTCTCAATCCACTCATGGAGATTGTCACACATCCACCCGGCGGGGCAGTCTTAGCGGCTGGCAAGTCTGCAGGGGTTCCTAGCTATACAGTTACTTACTAGTATTCTTCGTCGAGGTGAGTACCGAGTATATTAGATGGGATACCTAGGTAGAAGGTGCCCCAGGGGAGACGGGACCTATTGTCCGTTAGTTACGCAGCATTGCCGGTTCTGATCGAAAGTGACACGAGATGATGAACTATTGTTTGCTTTCTAAGAGTTGATGACGCGAGGCAAGTCTACAATACTATTTTTATAGAATGAATAGAATAAAAGAGTTGGGCTAGGGAGTTATAGGGTGAATACTTACTAGTATATCCTACTAGTACCATGGTAAATCAGTGCACACTGGGACATGGACCAAGTCACCCGACTACCTAGTCAGTACCCGTGATCATCTCCTCATTATATTTATAGTAGCTCTACTCTGATGAGATGCTATAGTGTATATAGTATACTGTGTGTTATAACCAGAACCAGGCATGGGCATGGTAATTCCAAGTACACCGCTTGTACCAGTACTTCACACGATAGGGCGATCCCGGCGTCGTGGCGGTACCGATAGCCACTTGGAGGTTCCTCAGGTTCCCCGCCACCTTCCACCTTTCGTATCCATTTCAACCCTGTGCCCTGCACATCTACTTCTCCCCTTCGCTCGCCACTATTTCCCTTCCCACTCGCCGACTCTCGAGGTTAGTCACTCTCCTTGACCCCCTTTGCTCCCTTTGTTGGCACATCGTCCTGCCCTTCCTGCACTACCTGCGCACCCCCCTCCTTGCGCACACTCAAATGCCCATGTCGCAAATTTCTTATCTGCAGCCACCAATGGTGGCTGCAGTGAAAGAAGACCCCCGCGATGGCGCCGGAGCAGGAGGCTTGAACCTTTGCCTCTCATTTCTTTGGCCAGCGTTGCCCATTGCCCAC
Organism: Penicillium sp. G339; assembly: GCA_027569595.1. NCBI lineage: Eukaryota > Fungi > Ascomycota > Eurotiomycetes > Eurotiales > Aspergillaceae > Penicillium > Penicillium sp. G339. The sequence goes on from JAPDFJ010000032.1 coordinate 14,211, forward strand.
TTTTTGTCACCTGCATACTAAATCCCCACCGGTCCAGATTTGCATCCCTCGATCTCCCCCCACCACCGAACCGGGACCCCCCTGCAAAACCGACCGTGGACAGTACGCTGCTGCCCACACGCGATCACACTCAATCCCCATTCTCATACCGTCAAACTCGGCCGGTAACCCGATTCCTCCGATCTCACCATGTCCGACCCTAACGACCAGTCCTCGGAATCTATGCCCGGCCCCGAGGGCTCTGGCTTGAAGCCCTTGTCCAATATCGAGGACATGGCCCTCCCAAACCCCAGCAATAGCGAGCTGTCTCGTTTCATGAGCCGCGCCGGTATCTCCCTGGCCAATGGCTTCCCCCTCGAGGACGATGAGGTCGACGAGGAGGTTGACGAGGACTATGTCGCCGTCGATCAAGACGATGCCAATGACTACCCCGTTTGGTTCCGTCGCCCCCCGACACACCACCGTACCAAGCTCGATGAATTGCATCCTTTCGTTCAGCTCCTCTCCGTGTCCAATGTTGATGACTGCGTTGAGGTCGAGAAGGCGTTCCCGGAGCAGGAGCGTTGCTCGCGTGACAAGGTAAGGAACATTTCCATGCGGCTCGGTCCACAGGTAGTGACAGTCGAATAACTGTTTCCATTTGACACTCGTCTGGCACTGTCAAGTGAACCAAGCTGGGGAGGAAGAGAAGGGAAAGTGCTGTGGCTAACATGATTTCCGCTCAATAGTTCAATTACCGTCTGAGCCGTTGCCCTGAGCTCAGTTTGGGCCTCTTCACTCTTCCCATCATCAAGGCTGGCGATCCTAAGCCCCCGGCCACACTGGTCGGCCACATCATTGCCACTCGTACTTCGGATCCCTGCGTCAGTGACCGATCCATGAAGCTTCCTGATAAATGGCAAGGCGAGCGGTGGACCGTCGAGGACGGAAAGGCCGTTGGTCATGAGGAGGGTGGCGGTACCATTGCTATTCACTCGCTGGCTGTGCTGGAAGAGCACCAGGGCAAGCAAGTCGGTAGCACCTTGATGAAGTCGTATATTCACCGCATTCGGGAAGCTCAGATTGCGGACCGGATCGCGATCATCGCCCATGACCACTTGGTGGATTTCTACAAGTCGTTTGGTTTTGAGGACCGTGGTGACAGCAAGTGCCAATTTGGCGGCGGTGGATGGAAGGATCTGGTAAGTCGCTTGAAACCTCATTCATTATGATCCCTGCTAACCCGCGATGTCATAGGTCTTGGAGTTTGCCAATGAGCCGCTGCAGAACTAAAGCGAGAACAGAAGCAATCGTTTCCTTTTGTTCGCATGCATCTTTTCGGCGTGGACCGTGTATGACCAGGTTGCTGGTCTGCCAGTACTAGTATTTCTCTTCTTTTTGTCGGACGTTTTTATTTAGTTCTATTTCTTTTTTCCCCTCTCATGTCCCCGTTAACGCAGTTCATGTCCGGTAATCGGTTTTGGTCCTGGGTTTGAAAGAAAATGGAGTTTCTTTTTCTTTTTCTGATTTCTGATTTCTTCTTTTTTTTTTTTTTTTTAACTGGGATGGAATTGTGATGGCTAGTCTTACGAATCTCATGGAACAAGGGCTCGGGCTACGCGAGCCGGCCAGCACTTGTGTACCATAGTTGGAATGCAATATATATTGACACAGCCTCCCCTTGGCATATAAACTATAAAACCCCAAAATTTTCGAAGTTTGTCGAGACAGGTGCATGATCGAGTATCAGATTACAATAGTTATATGGTGGACTCCTCAGGCACTGTCTAGGCCTGGCTTTCCACTGGGTCAAATTCTTCAGTCCACCACGTGTTCTGTGATCAGAAACATCGATTTAGAAATACCGGATATTTCTATGTCTTCGATCTAAATATTAATTCCCCTTCCTCCAACCACCAAAGTCAAACCCGAAGAATAAAATCGCAGACTCGGTTAATCGCTACACCCAATCCCGACCCCCGCATTTGTCCGCCGCCCGGCAGAAAAAAGGCTGCCAAACAATTTTTTTCGTTTCGCGGAGATCAAGCGGACCCCCAACAACCTTCCACTCCAGAGTCAGTACGTTCCTTACTTGACTCCTGTGGCCCATCATGAAGACGACTTGGAAAGATGTGAGTGCTTTTCCTCTCTAGGACCCCCCTCCTCGCCCCCTCGCCCTCGAGAATCGCCCACTGATATCTTTGACCGCCAGATTGCGCCGGTGCCCACCAACCAGGAATTCCTCGACATCGTCCTCAGTCGTACCCAGCGCCAGCTCCCCACGCAAATTCGTGCTGGTTTCAAGATCAGCCGTATTAGAGGTACGGTGCCCATCGCTTATTGCAACTCGACTTTTATGGAAGCCTTGGAAATGACCGACAAAAAAACGCTTCGGGCGATCGGGTTATCGATAAAGCATTATCGCTGATCAAATTTTCTTGCCACAGGTTTCTATACTCGTAAGGTCAAGTACACTCAGGAGACATTCTGTGAGAAGTTCCAGGCTATTCTCGATGGATTCCCTCGCCTGCAGGACATTCATCCCTTCCGTAAGTCCTTTTCGCACTCTCGCTCCCCTTGGGCGAAGTCTAATATCGCCCAACAGACAAGGATTTGATGAACACCCTCTATGATGCCGACCACTTCCGCATTGCCCTTGGCCAGGTCTCGACTGCCAAGCACCTGATTGAAACTGTGTCCCGCGATTACGTCCGTCTCATCAAGTATGCGCAATCGCTGTTCCAGTGCAAGCAGTTGAAGCGCGCTGCGCTCGGTCGCATGGCCACCATCTGTCGTCGTCTGAAGGACCCCCTCGTCTACCTGGAGCAGGTCCGCCAGCACTTGGGTCGTCTTCCTTCGATCGATCCCAACACCCGTACTCTGCTGATTTGCGGTTACCCCAACGTCGGCAAGTCAAGCTTCCTGCGCAACATCACCCGCGCCGATGTCGATGTCCAGCCCTATGCTTTCACCACCAAGTCACTGTTCGTCGGCCACTTCGACTACAAGTACCTGCGTTTCCAGGCCATTGATACCCCCGGTATTCTCGACCACCCTCTGGAGGAGATGAACACCATTGAAATGCAGTCGATCACCGCCGTCGCTCACTTGCGCTCTGCTATCCTTTACTTCATGGATCTGTCCGAACAGTGTGGCTACTCTGTCACTGATCAGATCAAGCTCTTCCACAGCATCAAGCCTCTGTTCGCCAACAAGATCGTTTACATTGTCATTAACAAGATTGATGTTCGCCGTCCCGAGGATCTGGATCCCGAGGAGCAGCAAGCACTGCAGGATATCCTCAAGGCGGACGATGTCGAGCTTCTGCAGGCCTCCTGCACCACCACCGAGGGTGTGACTGCCGTCAAGAACGCCGCTTGCGACAAGCTTCTTGCTGAGCGAGTGTCCCAGAAGCTCAAGTCTGGAACCAATACCGCCTCCGGCAACCCTGCTGGCCGTCTGGGTGATGTGCTGGCCCGTATTCACGTTGCTCAGCCCATGGGTGGCGTCACCCGGGAGACCTTCATTCCAGAGGCCGTCAAGAACCTCAAGAAATACGACAAGAGTGACCCCAACCGCCGGACATTGGAGCGCGACCTGGAGGAGGAGAACGGTGGTGCTGGTGTCTACAGCTTCGATATGCAGCGCGACTACACCTTGGCCAATTCCGAGTGGAACCACGACAAGATACCCGAGGTGTGGAACGGAAAGAACATCTATGACTTTGTGGATCCCGATATCGAGACGAAGCTGGCTGCTCTGGAGGAAGAGGAAGAGAAGATGGAGGCCGACGGATACTACGAGTCGGACGAGAGTGTCGAGGATGCCGAGGACGCTGACACTCGCATGAAGGCCAATCTGATCCGCGAGAAGCGGGTGCTGATGCGCAACGAGGCCAAGATGCGCAAGTCGCTCAAGAACCGTGCTGCCATCCCCCGTAGCGCCAAGGCCAAGAAACTTTCCCAGCTAGAGCGTGGATTGGACGCCGCTGGTTACGATATCGATGCTGCTGGCGATCGTGCTCGCTCCCAGAGCCAGGTCCGGGGACGGACTACGACTCGGAGTGAGGTTGGCGACGATGACGCCATGGACATTGATGATCCCCACAAGGCCATTGCTCGCGCTAAGAGCCGCGCCCGCAGCCAGGCGGCTACTGACCGACGTAACGACGGTGTCCAGGATGAGGTTTCTCGCACCAAGGCCGAGAACTTGTACAAGCTGGGCCAGAAGCAGAGGAACCGCATGGCCCGTGCTGGTGAGGCTGATCGTCACACCACGGTCTCTCTGGCTAAGCACTTGGTATGTACCCGAAACTCCCATTTCATTTTCTATCCAACGATAAATTTATCTAACCGATCTTTTTACAGTACGCCGGAAAGCGCGGTATCGGCAAGAACCAGCGCCGTTAAAGGCCCCTTTGCTACGGGCGACGAATCAAGACCCATTCTTAATCGTCAAATTGGTTTCCATACCGGGTGCACAATGGTGTCGGGCGTTTGCGTTTTCTTTGTTTGTCTCGTGTCATCACTATTTGGCACAGCTCTCCATATCCCACGTCTGGGGTGCTTTTACCTGTGAATAGACAGTCGTATGATTTGCGGGGGCATTTTCTCCCCGTCAATAGGACCAAAAGTTCTTGACTTAATGATGTTGCATGACCAACTTTAGTCTAGCCATTCAATCTATTTTCCGTACAACTGTATAACATTTCTTTAGTCTTCTTATTATCGAATGGATGCGACTATTGGACGTCTCCTTGAGTGATCTAACTTGGAAAACGACATTTGACCTCGAGGAGATACCATATAGGTGAACTCCAGTTGATCATTTTCTACCTACCTAAGGTGTTCTTGAAACCGGCCACGATGCGTATGAGCTTGGCTACTATTGAAAAGGAGCATGAAGTACAGCATATACCTATATAAACGGCATTGCTTACGCCGCTCTGATAAAAAAAAGTTGAGATTTACAACCACCCACTTGATCATTTTGATCCCTATTTGAAACATTAAATTTTCATTTTCATTCGACCCAATATGTTGTTGCCACGTGCCCTCTTACTCGGGATCGACTTTGCAGCCACCGCTATTGCCGACAATTCACATCAAGTTTGGTTGGCCGATTTATACGTCCTTTCAAGGATGGAGCCAATTGGGCAAATTAGGCAGACCTCAAAATAGACAATAGGCAAACCTAACTATATCCATATCCTTGGTCTTTTTTGCCTCCGCAGCTGGTGATGCATGGACCCAAGTATATACACGTTTTCCGCATACAGACCTCCACCCAACCGACATGGTGGTAGCCGACCTGCTCTTAAAATCTCATACATGAAGACTAATACTAGTTTGATTGCCCCTTGTTTCCAGGATGGTGATTCGTGTATGAAAACGTCCGTCAAATACCCGGAGGTCAGTCAATTGCTGACAGGGCAAAGTGTCAATGGAACGCTACATTTTATCTATTTTTGTAAGTAATAGCACTTGTTAATCTACTACATGCTACAGGTAGCTGAAGCTGTCTCCAAAGCCTGTGATACGTTGCTAGACAAGCAGTTCGAATGTTCCTCCAACTCGAGAAAGATCCCAAAAGAAGCTCCCGGCTTTCATCGAGAGCTTCAAACTGGAACGAGAGGTGCGCAAGTAAGTTCGATCTCTGGACTGTTAGCTATCAATTTTAATAATCTTTGCCACGTTCTCATAATATTCCTTAGGATTATTATGATCGTTGGTTTGTTGCATACAGAGATGACACAAGTTCCCAACTTGTCCAACAAAAGAGCTTTGAACCTATGATTTTGAAAATAAGGGAAGGGTTGTTGAGGCATATGGTAATCTCGTCTTATACTGGACTATTAGCCTCCGAGATATGATTAAGCTGTTCGGGAAGAAAAGTGGAGTATATGTTGACCTTATTTTGGTGGAGCTGTTATCTTTCCAATTTTTGGTCTGTTCGCCTTAGGCCTCGAATACCCCAGAATGTTGGTCAATGCATTTATTTACCTTACATATTCAAGGGTCCATTTACTTCTGCGGGGTCTCCGGGGTCTTTTCTCTCTTCCCTGGCATTCTTAATCAGCATTTGTGTGAGAAAATGTGGATCGCCGGTGAAGAGATGGAATGAAACGGGGCCATGCAAGAAACCTTTCCCTGTTAGTATATACGCACATATTCGACGGCCGCAGTAGGGTCTTCCGTGTCCTGCTATATATCAGTAGTAACACCGTCGCACCCTCTTCCGCCTTCTTAGACACATATCCAGGAGTTTCAGTAAGTAAAATGTAACTATCTACAGCATGAATTGTATCCTCAGATGATTGAATCTTGATTGACATGAAATATATCGCGCTTAAATTCGTCAAGATTTCTATTTACTCCGGGAATCCTCCCGTCAGATGTGCAGCACAGATCGTCATCTAGGCTTACTCTACCGGACAGGATGCAAGCAAGGCAGAATGCAGCTTGAGTAGGCATTATGTGTTCACGGCAGAGATACAAGGAGCCACCCTAACCTCAATTAGCTCCGTTATCGTGCAACGTAAAGTCCGGGTTCTAGACTAAAACCAGTCCTTCATTGACAGGAATCGGCTAGGAATAGCGTGCTACTTGAAGTACAGTGGCGGCCACCGAGCCCGGTAACCGTGTTGACTACTAGAACTTACATATGGTTTGATTTTGTGGGCCCACAACTTTTGGATTTACGGGTTTGGAAATGAGGATGAGATCATCGAGCCAGTTTGCATAGAAGAGACTAGGAATAACCTAGGGTGGCTGCACTACGATGGACCAGACTCCGTGTTGGAGATTATGTGTTTCATGTTGGATGATGAGGGAATATCCGAGATGGAGAAAGGATTTGGAGTACGTGTAACATGGAAGTGAATTCTATCTGCAACTTTGAAACAGCCAACCAAGATTTTGTTTTTTTCGCATGATGGGCCAACAACTTTGCCGGTGCTCTGTTGACGACTTTTTTTTTATTGCAAGTGAAGCAGAAGGTTAGCCGATGACAGTGAAACAGATGGCTGCCAGCGGGACTTCTGCTGTATGTAGACTGGCCACGGTACAGCCCGATATCACCCTATGCAAACGTTTTCACCAGGGAGAGAAGAAAAAAAAAAATTTAAAAATTAAAAATTAAGTGAAATAAAATAAATCTATCCAGGAGATAACAGAGCTAGACTCCAAGCTATAATTGGGCGATGATGTAGTGGAAACCTAGCGGGCTGTATGAGTTAGGAAGGCGCGTTGGCAACGGTGGGCCCAGAATAGCCATTCTGGCCCCCTTTTCACATTTTTGAGCTATTTTTTGCCTGTTGCGCTGGGTGGTCTGACTTTGGTGGGCGTTGAAAATTTCCTCGCCAGTTCACCGCAGATCGCGGAAGGGGCGTGGACCAAGTGGGGCGAAGAAAGAAGCGAATGTCTGGTTCCGTCGAGCCTCTGGCGCATCCTCGAAGATCCCGTGTTCGGCATGCCGAGTGCAAATTTTGCGAGGCACTTCCCAGGCGCCCAGTTACTTAAGGAATAGGGGTAAAATGTATGTACTGTTGACCTTCAACCGATTCTGATTAAAAAAGAGAAGTCGCAAATGATGCTTTTGTATCATCTATCCCTGTGCAGCAGACCCCTGTCGCAAGCCAACAGGGCACAGCAACGATCCCGAGTCGGCTCGGCATCGGCCTGGGCAGGCTGGACTCGGTGTGCCGATTTGGGCCAAGGTGGGCCGGCGGAATGGGAAATCTCTGAGATTTCTGCGCGGGAATCGACCGAAGACTCACCGGCGGTGGGGCTAGCCACTTTCGAGCTCGAACTCTCTCGACCGGTGCACTTGTTCAGCAATGTCCTTATCAGCACTGTTTTTTCATGCGCACGCCACGGTGAGACCTAGACCAAGATGCTATATAAACGGGGCTATGTCTGAATGCCCGCGGGACTGCATGATTATTTTGACCCCCTGTCCCGTGAGCTAGGGGAAGATACTTGTAGGACCGAATCGAGCCAAGCTTTGATGCGTGGCGATCGTCATCGTCCGAGACCGGCTCGGCCACCAGCCTTTTTGCAGTGAAGAATCCGCGCCCCACCTAAATGTAAACAGAGATTTTTTTTTTTTTACTGTTGGCCTTCGTCGTGTCTTGGGCTCGTCGCATGTAGACACAAAACAAACCAAAAGCCAATATATCAAACTCTGTTGTGTTTGCTGCAAGGAGGTACAGCCTAGTTGATAGGATCCCCTCATGACGAGGGCATGTAGCTACAAGTGTACAGTTGTGTACAGTTTGTGTACCTCAGATGATCATAACCACGGGCTGTCTCCATTACATCCAGGCACGGCATTCTTATTCGCTCGCCAGCGACCCAGCCATTACTCAATCGCGCAGGTTTCTAGAAGGTGGCAAGAAGCTCGGCAATGTACTCGTTTTCGTCTACATGCCATCGATGGCATGCTTGCTGAGACATGTCTCGAGATAACAATAAACATAAAATAAACACAAACACAAACATGAACATGAAAATGAAAATGAAATGAAAATAAACACGGCAAATCCCATTGCCCATAACTAGCAAACATGCTTGTGCAGCAGCACTGAATCCCGTTGGACCCTCACGTGGACAAGGGCCGGGCATCTCCAGTTGCAAATGCCATTCTCCACCCTTTCTCCACCCCAGAAACCCTCTGTATGGAGTATGTGCCCATGGAGACGAAATTGTCCTCCGCCCCATCCCGACAAACGTGGGACGCGAGATCCGGGCCCCCGTTTTGTTTGCGCTCGTAGTCTGGTACCCCGAGGGGGAATCCCATTCTCCGCTATGCATGTATTTATTTGCTCATTTCCCCCCTGCCTGGCCCGCGTTCTTTTTTCTTTTCTCTATTCCTCTCTTTTATCTTTCACCACCCCGGTATCACCTTACCTGATCCGGTCTTCATCATGGGCGTTGGTAATATCATGGCTCGTTTCAAGGGCGGCGAGGACTCCCAGTTCTCCTCCCAGGCCCCGACGCCTGCTCGTGCCGACTCGACCACTGCCGAGAAGGATGAGGGGATCATCGATGATAGCCCTGTCAAGTACTTGACTTGGCGATCCTTCATCCTCGGCCTGTGTGTCTCCATGGGTGGCTTCATCTTTGGTTACTCTACTGGTACGTTGCACTACATACATCATGGCGGCAGAAACAAGTCCATATGGGAATCATGACGCTGATTCGATGACCAGGTCAAATCTCGGGTTTCACCTCCATGACCGATTTCAAGCACCGCTTCGCAGAGTACAACGCTGCTACGGATGAGTACGTCTTCAGCAACGTTCGCAACGGTCTCATTGTTGGTCTGGTAAGTTTTCAATAGCCAGCTCGCCTGCACCTCCGTCCCCATCACCATCTCCACCTCCACAGCTATCTACAAAAGCGAAAAGAAAAGAAAGAAAAGAAAATATAGTGGGTCAGGACTGACTATTTGACAGCTCTCAATCGGTACCATGATTGGCGCCCTGGTGGCTGCCCCCATTGCCGACAGAATTGGCCGCAAGCTCTCCATCTCCTTCTGGGCCCTCATCAACATCGTCGGAATCATCGTGCAGATTGCCACCATTGACAAGTGGTACCAGGTTGCTCTCGGCCGTTGGGTCATGGGTCTCGGTGTCGGTGCTCTCTCCAGCGTCGTCCCCATGTACCAGTCTGAATCAGCTCCCCGTCAGGTCCGTGGTGCCATGGTCAGTGCCTTCCAGCTGTTCGTTGCCTTCGGTATCTTCATCTCTTATATTGTCAACTACGGCACTGTCCACATCAACAGCAGTGCCTCGTGGCGCATCACCATGGGCATCGGCTTCGCCTGGCCTCTGATCCTGGGTATCGGTACTCTGTTCCTGCCCGAGTCCCCCCGTTACGCCTACCGCCACGGTCGTGTTGAGGAGGCCCGCAACGTCATGGCTAAGCTCTACGGCGTGCCTACCAACCACCGCGTCGTCGCCCAGGAGATGTCCGATATGAAGCAGAAGCTGGACGAGGAAGTGTCCGTCGGCAAGGCTCCCTGGCACGAGGTCCTCACCGGTCCCCGCATGTTCTACCGTACCATGCTTGGTATTGCTCTGCAGTCCCTGCAGCAGTTGACCGGTGCCAACTTCATCTTCTACTACGGAACCAGCATCTTCCAGGGTGTTGGTCTAAGCGACTCCTTCGTCACCCAGATTATCCTGGGTGCCGTCAACTTCGGTATGACCCTCCCCGGTCTGTACGTTGTCGAGCACTACGGTCGCCGTAACTGCCTGATGGTCGGTGCTGCTTGGATGTTCATTTGCTTCATGATCTGGGCTTCCGTGGGTCACGAGGTCCTGCACGTCAACCCTTCATCTCACCCTGCCGGTGTTGCCATGATTGTCTTCACCTGCTTCTTCATTGTCGGTTTCGCCACCACCTGGGGTCCTATTGTCTGGGCCATCTGTGGTGAGATGTATCCCTTCCGTTACCGTGCTACCTGCATGGGTGTCGCCACCGCTGCCAACTGGACCTGGAACTTCCTCATCTCCTTCTTCACCCCCTTCATCTCCAGCTCCATTGACTTCCGCTACGGCTACGTCTTCGCCGCTTGCTGTTTCGCTGCCATCCTCATTGTCTTCTTCTTCGTCAACGAGACCCAGGGCCGTACCCTCGAGGAGGTTGACACCATGTACGTCCTACACGTCAAGCCCTGGAAGTCCGCTAGCTGGGAGGCCCCCGAAGGCATCCTTGCTGACCTCCACCCTCCCCACGAGCCTAAGGAGGGTGCTGGCGAGCAGCAGCAACATGAGACTACTCATACTACTGAGATCCAGGAGTAGATTCTTCTGGACAAAAAACCTTCCATAATACCCATCAAAAGGGCCGATAATGGCTTTATGTATTTTTTAGTGACATGAAATTCCATGTGAATATTAGAACTCGGCTCTTGCTACGATCTCCTAATCGGAGACGAGAATTGAATGATCGCTTTTGCTTTATCAAAAATTCTATAAATCCTTCATCTTGGAGTCATACCTGTATTTTCTTTTCCGAAATCTAATCTCTACAGCTACAGTCCATTGAGTAATATAGGCCAATAAGTCTAATTGATGCTTACCAATGACGGTAGACGCTGGTTGGGTCACTGCGGTACAAATACCATGGAATAGCAACATGAGCACCCAAAGTAAAGGAGACTGATGGAAAATACATTTATCTATGTGGCATATAATTATTTATCCTGGTTCTCGAACTTCATCCCAGCAGCCTTTCTCGCCGCACCATAAACACCAGCAATATCACCCTTCTCGCCTTTCTCTGCCTTGACATCCTGCAAGAAAGAATCGGTCACCTCAACATTGCGCATGCGCTGACCACCCTCCTTAGCTAAATTCGACGCATGCCGGAGATCCTTGCGAGCAAGATCAACAGCAAAGAGCGGCTCGTCCCGCTGGTAATAATCACCTGTAATCATTCGGTCCGCATACTTAGCAAACGGACCAGGAGCAAATAGATCCAGCCACTGCTTCAGCGGACCAACGCCCAACCCCGTGGACTCGGCCGCGACCACCGTCTCTGCCAGTACTCCGACGGTATTCAGGATAAATGTGTTGCCGAGAACCTTCAGCGTGGACGCCTTACCAACGTCGATGTCTGCCCCGGTTCCATCGGACAGATCGATGATCGACTTAGCAGTCACTCCTTCGAAGAAAGGCTTAGCTTTCGCGATAGCAGCCTGTTTCCCGGCCGGTACGACAATCAATTGTCCCGCATCGGCCATGTTAGGCGCACCGAAGACCGGGCATGCGACGAAAGACGCGCCCCGCGCGGTGTAGGCGGCTTCTGTGCGTCGTGAAGTATCCGGGTGGACAGTTGAGCAGTCGACGAAGGTCTTGGTCGAGAGGTCGACGGCTTGATCGGCCAGGATAGTGCTGGTGATAGCATCGATGGCGGGGTCATCGCCCACGCAGGTGAAGATCACGTCGGCATTCTGGACGGCTTCTGCGAGCGAAGACGCGACTGTCGCGCGGCCATTCAGAGTTTGAGCATGGGTGGTTGCGCGAGCTGTGGTGCGATTGAAGAGAATCAGACTGGATTGAGGGCCTTTTTGGGCGATGTTGGTGCTCATGCCCTGTTCGCATCGTTAGCTTGACTGCCTTCAGCCCACGCCCACGCTGCTGGGGACTAGCCTTACCCGACCAATGTTGCCGAGACCGATCCAGGCGACGCGAGTTCCGGACATTCTGATGTAATTGGGATTATGCAGAAATTGGAGGATTGAAGCTTGAAGATTGAAGATTGAAGACGAGCAGGAGGTTCCCGGATTTAAGCCAAGCTTTCGTGGGGCAGCGTGGGGTAAAGTGAGGACTCGACCGTGGCGGGCTCAGTTCTTATCCGCTCAAAGGGGGTCAAGTGCAGTCTTTATATACTAGTAAAATTGAAGTTCTTGTCCAGCCTCGAGTGTGTAGTGTATTGTGATGGTCCTCTCTTTAGTTGTACTCATTACGCATGTCGGATCGCGAGGCACCGCGCTCTCTAAGCAGTAAGTCGCTAAGGCCGAAGGACCGAGAAGACTGTGGAGACCAGTGGGGACCGAGATTTACCCGGTCTTGATATCATAATGTCCTTTTGTTCTTGAATAGACCAAGATGGCTTCCAAAATATTTACATGCATTGTGTATACTGAGCATCGAGCTACACCAGTTCTACAGCTTCGCCTTCTCCAGAATCGTCACGTCCTGGAATGGAAGTCCAAGGTACTGCCACATGAACGGGAACCTACAGCACATTAGAACTCGCTTCACAGTCAAAGCAAGGCTAAACTTAGACTCACCGGTCACTGCCGAAAAAGGGCTCTTCTTTTCCCTCCTTGTTCCGCACCCAAAACCAAGGTGCCCCATAGGCCCCTTGGTCGAGAGCTGCCTGGGTATTAGCAGACAAGGCTTGCTTGTATTCCGGAGAAGAGGCCGCAGCGATGATCGCCTTGATCTCTTTGTCGGAATATCCATGGCTCTGGAGCAGTTCGCTCAGTTCCTCTGGCTTGCTGATGTTGATATTCTTGTGGTACATCCACTCCCATAGTGAGAGGAAGGTACTCTCATAGCGTTCGCGTGGGTAATTGTTCTTGATGTAGATCATGCATCGTTGAGGCTGTGGAAAGAGTTAGTTTCAGTGATCGTCCAGGGACAGACATTGGGACATACCATGATTGACAGGATGGGGAAGAAATCCGGGGTCTTGATTGGGGCCACGCCAAAGTATTTACAAGCTCGCTCGTTGTCAAACTTGGAGTATGATGCTTTGGCTGGCAGCGTCCATGGGGGCTTGTTCCCTGTAATAGGGTCAGTTTCAGCACAATAATTCCAGTCGTGGATCGCATCTCGAAACCTACCAGAGCCGACATTGACGCCGCCCAAGAAGATGGGATGGAATCTGCCGATGTCAGAACCGCCGGTCGCAAAGTCGCAAGCACCTAGAAAAAGGGTTTCTTACTCAACCTCAATACCATGCGACTCCAGTGCCTGGCGATTCCGTCTCAGATAGAGCGTGGCATAGTATGAGTAGGGCGACACTAGGCGCTAATCAGCAATCCGCGAGACCCCGGATTCCACCCTGGGGTGATGATTTGCCCAGGGCGAGTGGACCCATACCGCAATCGACATATGCATCTATCTTGCCTGTCATATTGGACACGATAATTGGTGATTTTGGGTTCAATTGACGCGATGAGTGACGGAGTGACGGTGAAAGGAGGAGTTGGTATATAACAACTTGAAGGGGATTGACCCGAGGCGGAGGGCCGAGGTGGGCCGAGGCTGTGGGGTTGATGAGTGATCAAAGTATTTCGTAGTTACGTGACGTCCAAATAACTTGAATCAAGTATGACTACTTTCACTATGGGATTTTTATATCGAAACTGACATTTACGTAAAGCTGAAGACTGCCTTTTGGTTTACAAATTCCCTCGTCGAGACCTCACTTCAGCTTTAAAATTAAGAAGTTACTTGTGTTGACATCGGAGAATCGTTGTACCATTTTTCTCGGTCATCCATTCGATCCTTTATATTGATCGAGATAGGAATTATGTACAAAGTATAATTAGCGACTTATTATGAATTAATGTAGAATAACGTTCGATGCATGGCCTCGGCGAGCCAATCTGGGCTGCAAGATGCCGAATTTGGGACACCTGAGCGATGTATAATTTCGCTCTGGTCCTTCACGGTGATATTTTTGCACTACTTAAGATCAAGAAGAGCAAGTAGCCATGATCATTATTCCAACGAATTTCAATCATCATGTTGTGTGATTGAAAGTGGATGTTAGTCCTCAGTCGGGAGAAAGATTTTCATGTAGGTAAGGTATCAAGCTTTCAGTCACCTAGTGGCCAGTGGCCATTGGATAGGAACAGCATTCGCTTGGCTCTCACTCTTTCCGGGTGGTGCTTATAGCTGACTTTCGGGTGTTCACAAGGTCAAGATCGTACGGGTTCTCTTCATATTGTGTGGCAGTTGCGACGCGTTGGATTGACCGTCCTGACTGGCGAGATGCTCGGGAAGCATACCGTCCAATTGTGACACGCGAAGGAACCGTTGATATACTCTCACTATCGCTAGTGTCATCCAGCACTGGGTCAGATTGACCTGGTTGATCTGTGTCTTTTTCTGTCTTCGTTTCCTCGGTCTCCTTGCGTATCTCTGTCTGGTTCTTTTCGGCGAGGCGACGCATGAACGCGTCAGCTTCAGCAGCATAAGTGCACCTTTGTCTTATCTGCGCGCCATACTTATAAAATATGAATGGAAGCGGTACACATAGAATAGACAGGAATGCAGGAATGGATGAAGCCCAATGGATCCCCAGGTTCCGATACATGTAGGTTGTGAAAAGAGGGAAGGCCATGCCGAACAGTGATCGGAGCGCCGAGTTGGCTGCCAGAACACTAGCCGCAAAGATAGTGTAGGAATCGATGAGGTAGTTGAACACGCTGAGGAAAATAAGGACCATGCCAAATCCAAAAGGTGCGCCGGCGGCAATCGAGGCCATCCAGTGAATGGAAGGGGAGTTTGTCCAGGCAAACCAGAAAAGTCCTATAGGCAGGGCAATGCCACCCACCATGCTTGGAGGAAGTCGAATCTCTGGGGGCAGACGATCGGTGGTCTGGCTGCACATTTTGGCGTAACGCATGTTCTCGGGAAATGTATAAATGACAGCAAGAATCATGCCAACCAAGATGCCCAGGAATGCGAGGCCGCCGATACCTTCACTCCAACCTCGAACTTCTTGGAAGACAATCGGATAGGCTGCGAATAGCATATAAAGCGTGCCATAAATGATCGACATATAAATCGAAAACAGAAGAACAATCGGCTCGCGGAATAATAAGATCCATGGCCGTGAGAGGGCCGTTTTGAGGGTTTTTCCCATCGGCATAGGACCACGCTCGATATCAAGCTTGCTCCTGTAGACATGGCCAGTCAATTCGGATAATTTCGCAGCTCGACGGCGTAGTAAAACCGGTGCGTATGTTTCCGGTAGAAGGAAGATGATGCACAGCCAAAGGGCACCCGAAAATGCCGCTAGAAAGCCTTCAACCCAGCGCCAACCAGCACCTGTTGCAAGGAAGCCACCAATGATTGGGCCAAGGGTTGGTCCAAGGAATGGCGCTGCGGCGAAGAAGCTAATCGCGATACCTCGTTGCGCAGCGGGGAACATGTCGGCAATTGTACCGCCCGCATTTCCAAATGGCGAAGATCCAAAGCAACCAGCAAGAAATCTGAGGATGATCAGAGTCTGAATGTTCTTTGAGCCAGCCGCTCCAGCATTGAATGCAGTCAGAAATGCAAAACTGATGGTAAAAATATGGCGACGACCAAAGATCTCACTCAGCGGCGCCCATATTAAGGGACCAATCTGTCCACGCACGTTAGTTCTCTGGTTTTGAGAATAAGTTCATGTTTTGAGCAGGTTGCTTACGGCGAAGCCCAGGACGAAAAGCGACACTCCCAGAATGACCACTTCCTCCTCCACGCCAAAGTCCGCGACGATTTGGCCCATTCCGCCTGAAAATGCCGACGAGACCAGCGCGACAGCCAGCGTGACAAACGATACCAAGATTGTGATTGACCACTTCTTGACAGCCCGGAAATTCATCGGGTTCCGTGGGTCGTTTGGCAGCCATATTACAGCGAAGGGATCATCTTCGGTGCCGGAGCCAGCATATGGATATTGAGCGACTTCTTGGGTGATGACCTTCTGGTCAAACACTAGACGCCAGAATGGGATCTTGGAGGGGAAAGAGGCCTCGCCCCCGCCGTCAAGGGGTGCCATTTCCTGATCAGCCACTCCTAGTGTGCTCGGACACGAAGGTTTTGATCTCGCTTTCAATAGAAGAGGCGCTTTTCTGATGATTGGCGAGAGAGCAATGCAGATCAACTGCCTGAGAAAGCGATCAAATATGGAGGCCGAAATTGAATTGACATTGAAAAATAATTAGAAGCAACAATTAAGCGACCCACCTTGATAACCGGGAGCCTCGGCATGTTCCTATCGTGGTTAATGCTTGAGCCAAGCGAGTAAGGATTTCCGGCATCGAGTACCGATTCGACTCAAGTGGAGCAGCCTTCA
Source organism: Penicillium sp. G339 (assembly GCA_027569595.1). Taxonomy (NCBI): domain Eukaryota; kingdom Fungi; phylum Ascomycota; class Eurotiomycetes; order Eurotiales; family Aspergillaceae; genus Penicillium; species Penicillium sp. G339. The sequence continues at coordinate 30,785 of JAPDFJ010000032.1, forward strand.
GAGTTTTCGGTGGGGCTTTGTCTTGTCCTTCTCAACATCAAACGCCCTCGAGAACTCGGCCCGGGCGCCATCCACGGCTTACCACGGCTGCCCAAGGCTTAACTGCGGTTTGCCGAAGAATAGCCAGCACCGTCGCAAGGTCCAATAGACCTCCGTAACAACTTAAATGTTGACCTTCAGCCTGGTTGATGAACCTTCAATCACTCTGGATTTCTCCACTTATCCTATAGATGGGGACAAGCGGAAGCGCGGAGTATCTTTGACGGCTGGACCCGATCCACCATAACTGACGCGTTATGTACCTGCATTGTACATCACTGCATAACTGTATAGAGAACGTAATGCTGGCTTTGTAGTTGTGATGAAATTCAGGCATAAGCCATATTGTTTCACTGATCTAAATGGAATTTTCGACACCAGCTTATTGGCTCTTTTCATAAAGCAAAAGTGGTAAATAGCAGACAGTCTTAATACACCCCATGATGTCAGTTCCTCACATTAAGTCCGCTCTTAAAAATCAGATACCGAAGATATATATCAGAACAGATATTTGCTTCGAAGAATTGGTCAATACGGTATTGTTCTCCTATGAGCTTCACAAGGGATTCCTCATCAAATTAGATACGGAGTACTGGACATGGACCAGCTAGTGGGTAATTGAAATCACCGCAGATAGTTTATTTGTATTCTGTTCAATGTACACTAGAAGTAAATGAGGTCAGGGGCGAAAAATAAAAAGGTGATGATGAGGGTAACATGGAGAAGAGAAATTTACTTGATCCAAACGATACAATCATTGCCCGACTCTGGTAGCTTTGAAACTTCTCGCTGCCTCCTCTCAATCAAAATAAACAAAATACCTTGATCTTTTTATTTCAAATGTGTGTTCTATTTTTGAGCTCCCATTCACTTCCTTCCTTCCTTCCTACCTTCCTACCTCGTTGCGCAGGCAGGTCAATGGTAGGCGGAGATGGACCAGGCCCCAGTAAGAGCCCAGAAAGTTCCTTCAGGTGAATGTCTATGAAGATTCTACCGTTCGCCCATATAAGTTTCAATTTCTGTCGACTCGGATCGGACACATTATTTAATGGGGTATCTCGGAGATCTCCGTTGATTTCCATGCGCAAGTCACCTCGGGTTCTTACTTAAGTGGAGAACCCCCACAGTCAGGGACTTACTGGCTGTCTACCACATACAAAATCAAAGCGTATTCAAATATAAAGGGGAAACATCGACATCTGCGTGCGCCTTAATTTAGATTTTCGCCGTAGGAGTCAAATTGACTACTATCAAGCACTCTCCTTCAGCCGAAATCTGAAGGGTGAGACCGCCGGCTTCTTCACTGTTGGTTCTCTTTTTAAATAGGCACAGTCGCGCACAGAGCTTATATCCCAAGGCAAACCACTCCCTCTTTTCCTCGTCGACGATTTCTTCGCTATCACGCCCCTGATTGCTAAGGGTCTTCTGGCGTCAGACCCACTTTTTTGGGACTCATCCTTTTCGAAACAGAAATAATCTTCTCGCTCGTTTTCCCGTCTTCAATGAAGGGAAACTATTTCGAGTGGAATGAATAGTGGTCAACCACTCCCAGCAAGTGGCTCAGGTCACAATGGCCAATGTTCTGATGGTCAGGAGACCAGCTCTGCTCGTGGCTCTATCCATATGTCAGACGCGCACAATACCTCAGATCATGACATGTATGATGTTTCTTTCGATGGAGACGATGATCCTATGAGCCCTAAAAGCTTGCCGTTGATACGGAAATGGGCCATTGTAATTATTGTATGCACCGGGACTATGTGTGTGTAAGTGGAATAGTACCTTACTGAAGTCCTATCAAATGAGCTGGCTGGTGCTGATTGCGAGACCTCAGAACTTGTGCGAGCTCAATCTACACAACGACCTATTCGCAGATGAATGCTGAACTGGGTATTCCATCTCTCATTTCAATATTAGGATTGTCACTTTTCGTCCTAGGACTTGGCCTTGGGCCATTATTGACAAGTCCATTGAGCGAGTGGTACGGACGAAGACCTATTTACGTCGTTTCGTGGTCCTTGTTTGTTGTCTGGAACGTGGCAACAGCTGTTGCAAAAAATGTCCAAACGGTTATTATTACCCGTTTCTTCACGGGCTTCGCGGGTGGCACGTTCCTATCTGTATCGGGAGGCACCGTGAGTGATGTTTTTTTACGTTCCCAAATCCAATTGCCAATGACCTTAGTCTCGTCGGCTCCATTTATCGGGCCTTGCCTAGGCCCTTTGCTAGGAGGATTCATCAGTTACAACACGACGTGGAGGTGGAACCATTACTTCATAATTATCTGGTCTGGGATCCTTCTGGTATCAATCACTATATTCGTGCCTGAGACATTTCCTCCCGTCCTGTTGAGAGTCAAAGCTGCGATGCTCCGAAAATCAACAGGAGATAGCCGTTACAGAGCTCCCACGGAAAAGTTATATACTGCTCGAGGCAGAGCTTTGGCTTATTCCCTCCTGCGGCCATTCCAGCTACTAATATTTGAGCCTATGTGTCTCGCTCTCGATACTTATACGGCTCTCTTGTTGGGTATTCTATATCTGTTTTTCCAGGCCATTCCTCTCATGTTTGAAACAACCTATGGCTGGAAGATGTGGCAGGGAGGTCTCCCATTCGTGGGTATCATAGCCGGTATGATCGTGGGAGCTGCAAGTGCCCCGCTCTGGGTCCGCATCAAGCAACGTCTTTTAAAGCCACAAGAGAAACAAACAGGAGACATCCCTCCGGAGTACAGCTTAGTGCCAGCCATACCGGGAGGCGTATTGATTCCAGTTGGTCTCTTTTGGTTTGGCTGGAGTTTGTCATCGAATACTCATTGGATCGTTCCTATCATTGGGTCCTCCTTTTTTGGTTGCGGGTGAGTTGACATGTTTCTCTACAAGACGTTCTTGAAAGAAGCTCGTACAATTGCTGTGCATAAGATAGTTTTTCTAACCTAACCGGACATAGTATTTTGCTAGTATATACCGGTATCTTCACGTTTCTTGTGGGTCCTCCAAATCCCCCAAAATGACACTCTCACTCTCACTTACTGAGAGTAAAAGCCCGAATAGTCTAACATCTCTTCAGGTCGACGCCTATTCGCAGTACGCTGCATCTGCACTCGCTGGTAATGGCTTTATGAGATCATCTTTTGCAGGTATGTGAAGAGGATAAGCTCAATCGAGGTAATACTGAATCGCTAATAAACCATTTAATAGCCGCTTTTCCTTTATTCGGGCTTCAAATGTACAATGCATTAGGCTATCATTGGGCTTCCAGTCTTCTTGCTTTTCTGACAATTGCCATGATGCCATTTCCATGGATCTTTTTCAAATATGGACAAATACTGAGAGGCAAGAGCAAATTTGCTCTGAATACTTAATTCGATGAAGCCCTTATTGTCACCATTGACGTCACAATTTTCCGTAGTACGAGATCATATCTGCCTCAGGCTCTGGCTGGCTGGCACATTCTCCAATATCTATTGAAAAGAATTGGTCACGTTCATTAATCCTTTACATAATTTATCATTATAAAAGCAGTATCATCAAACATCGCCCATTGTTGATTGACCGCCAAGGCTCGCGCCCTCGAAAGACATATATTGAGTGAAGCCAACACCATCATGCAGGAAAAGGTCAACATCAAGCGCATTGTCGAGATACCCAGCCCATAAAGAGTCATGAATGAACTGGTCAGGTGCTCTCCATAAACATCCATACGCATGAAGGCCGTCAGGGTTACTGCCAATGTTGCATGTGCAATGAGAACTCGGCTCAACGTTGCTTAAAGGAAGCTGGGTCGCGATCGGTTGAAGTCTCACACCTGTCTGTGCTGGTACTGGTGTTTCATTGGATGGGGTCCAGATACTTGACGATACATTCACAATTGGTCCATTCAGGCTTGACCCTTGTCCTGTCAATCTTTTCATTAGATTGACAAATGCCTTCGAGATCCAAATTCTGACTGGCCAAGACTTTGCTATCACGCTCAATGCGAGCATGCACTGTCTCGATTTGTTCTCCGCGAGCTGGCGGTGGATTGACTCTTTCCGGCAGATCACGAGTGTGTGTATTGACAGTGCAGAAAACAATGCAGGGACGCTAGTCTTGGTTAGTTGACCTCGTTTTGATGATAGACTGGGTTCGATCATACAGGTGAATCAGCCCAGAGTGGATCATTCCAGTGGCTAGCAGGTCCTCTGACATGCGCGTAATATAATCTGCTGCTGCTCGAGCTCTCGAGTCTCTTTCAGCTTCAGCTGGCAAACCTTCTTTGATGGATTTTGGTCGAAACAGCAAGATCATGCAATTCCTGGATTGCGTTAGGAAACGTGATTCTTCCAAATGTAGCCCATCATTAGAAGCTCTTACTGATATGAAATTTGTAGCATGCAGCCCCAGAACGAGCCATTCGTATATCCTTCGTAAGTCTTTATTCGGAGTTCTTGTGGAAGGTCTGATTCCCATTCCTCAAGTCTCTGTGTCAATGTATTTGTTTCGAATTTTTTTAGCGGAGGCCGTCGAGGACTAAACTCCCCTATAAGAATATCGCCGACTAGATAGATCCGCGTTAATCGGCAAATGAAACAATTCGTATATAGTTCTTTGGTGACTTGACTCACGAGTAGCTGCTAATTTTGTCATTTCCATCATATATAGGACGTGGTAGTCCTTCTGAGCAGGTATAAGGCTCTGATCAAACCCAGTGTCAAAATTGAAATCCTCGCTAGTAAGAGGTTCAATATCGCAGTCTTCATCTCGGATACGGCAAGGTCGGCCAAAGGCCCCTGCTGTGTGTCTATCACGGGTCTAGAAATATTAGTTTTGATAGTGATTATGGGAGGACAAGAAGGCCTACGTAGATTGTCCACCATATTCGTTTCCTCAAACACTTCGTGCGCGGGCTCATTGATAGTTGTGACATACTAGTGAACTCCATTAGCATTTTCCCGGGAAATCCCAAAGACTGTCCTATCCGTACGAGCGATGCATTCCCAAAGACTGTGCGAAGGTGATTGCACATCCAATCCAATGGCATGTGTCTTTCTGGTCATCAGGCCCAGCCCACCAGAATCCAAATAGTAGCATAACCGCTGCAAGGTTCATGCGATCAGTCTCATAGTCAGCATCATAAAGCGCCTTTGCGCGGAGAAAATGTGTCTTCCTTGCTGTGGCGCGGTCGGTAAATCCAGCTGCGAGAATCAAATCGTCACTCCCAATCGTGAATCCAAGAAGACAGATAGTCTGTAAAACCATTGGGGATGTCTCGCCTATTGAGTACGATTGTGTGAACTTTTCACGATCAAATACCGGATAGGCTGGATGAATCTTGTCGAAAAATGTATGGATCAGTCGGTGGAGTATGTCCGGGGCTGGTAGTGTCAGTGCCTCTTGTAATGATACCGGAGTTTCGAGCTGATTGTATTCCATCCCTGGTCTATCTGCAATAGATGCAGGGATCGGGTGATGAACTGTCAGTGGCTCGGTCGAGCCACCCTCGGGTCTATGGCTCAACTCAATAACATAATGTAGAGTTGACGAATCATCCGTGTAGCTTTCAGATATATTCGTTTGTAGGCGATCTCCGATTTGCTGTACAGGCACTCGCTGGTTCTGCCGGGTCTCGACTGTGGTACTTTGGGCTGGAGTAGGATCACCCCGAATACCATCGCTCGGGGTTGATGGGAGTATACCATACGGGGTCTCAGTGGAACTCTCTCGCTGAGAGCTCTGTGCATTAGGTGCATTGCGACCTCTCAAGATCTGTCGGGATCCACTTCGATTCTTCGAAGTACTATCCCGCGCTTTCCTGATATATCTACTCAATCGTTAGTTTGAGTCTACCATGAACTTCAAGAAAAAATAACATCATACTTTCCCCGCTTAGATTCAATTAATTCGCACTTGACTTGTCTCATGCGGCAATGCCAGCATGGCTGTCCATCGCCAGCGTCGCATTTGACTCGCCTCACATTACACGCCTTGCAAGCAACCCTGGTCCGGCGGAGCGGAGTGGTCGTATCGGTCGTGCATGTATCCTGCGGAGATTCCATGAAGAGGTATGTAGCCTCGGGGCCGACAAATACCTCTCGATTTTGGAAACTGTAAGTCAGCGAGGTTGTCACCGTTGGATTGACGATGTGGGAAGGGCAGAAGAAGAAGCCGTCGGGAACTCAACTGCGGGCGAAGTGGGCCCGTAGCGAGAAGCCGGCCGGTCCCGTGGCCACAACAAAGGAGTATAGTCGAATGGCTTTTGTACTCGATTTCATTACTAGTATGATATTCTATATAATAAAATCCAAGAGTATTATCCAGAGTATCTAACGGGGTATCTGACCCCATTAGAAGCCTTGGTAGCAACCACTGTATGCTAAAGTAGTGAATCGTTTCTTCACGGTGCATATAGTTTATGCTATGCATCACCAATTCCCTGAAATGCTTTCATCAATCCAGAAATTCACTGGACCCTCCGAAGTTATAAATGTGTATCGTCTCTTAGACCGAGAATGTCACCACGTCTTCGCTGCCCAGGTTCTCCTCCGCTCTTCGGACGTTATAGAGTAACAATGCCGAACGAACATGCAGCTCTGGTTGAATTAGCTGTGATCGGCTGTTGTAGGAGGTGAAAACACATACCTTGAATTTCCAAATCAAATGACTTGGCTTCGTCTTCAGTCGTCTGCTTTTCCACGGCCCGCATCCTGAGACCGACCGATTCATCAGAGCTCATCCAAACGACCTCCTCGGTATTGCTCTCCAACCATGCCCGATCAATGCGAATCATTGCATCGTGGATCACAAAGGCAGGGGCGATAAAGTACTCTTTGGCTGCAATGACTAGGTTAAGCTTGACTCGCAACTGGACAAAACTCTCATAATCCTCCAAGGTGACTTGGCGGGTCGAAAAGCCTTTACATCCCGCCTCATTTACGTGAGCACGGACCAAATCATCACCCCCAACCAGCAAAATGACGCTGCCAACAGTTGATCCGAGGGGGGTGCTCTCGGGCGAAAGTGCCTCAGGGTGGTAGATGCTATACATGGCTGTTGTTCTAGGCGCGAGCTCACTATCTGCAGCATCCAATCCGGGGGTCCGCAGGAGTCGGCATCGAACCCGTGATTGCACGGAGTCGGGGGAAGCACAAAGAAGCATCAACTTGATGTCGTTGCGCTGTATCATCGCCTGCAGCTGAAGCTTGAGAGCAGGCTCTACTGCATCTTGGAAATGTCGGGAGACGGCCACCAACTTGGTTAGAGCGATGATTGGAAGGTGGGAGAGGATCATGATAATCAGCTGGAACCAGTCAACCAAGTGCGATGTTATTGATTATGCTTGATGAAAGGCCGTGGCCAACTAGGGAGGAGAGGAGGAGATATTCTGATTTTAGCATACCTCGTTCGGAAGAGAGCATATGCTCAGTCTGTTCTTGGAGGCACGATGGGAGCCATGGCCATGTAAGCCTACTAGTCCGGTTGACCCCATCGTGTGACCAAAATGGGCTTAAAAGAGGTGGATAAGAGATGAGGTATTAGAAGTTGACCGCTAGAAGACGCCCTCTCGTCCTATCCCATTTGGAGATGGTGCTTGTCTGGTAGAAGGGCTCCCCGGAGTACCTAAGGTACTAGTAGTATTAGGTTTCCCCGCGCCTTCCAAGTATCTTCCAATTGATGTGTTGCTTATTTCAATATGTACTGTGCGAGCCCCGAATCTGTGCAGGTGCAGGAACACCTTAGGTACACAATACCAAGAGTCGATTTAAGTACCGCAAGTATACATTTTAGTAGGATGTTTCTCCTGTCAGACTCAAGTAGCGGGGTTGTGCATATGACGTCATGTGTATTTATTGATGCAGACCACTCAATTAGGGGGGGGGGGGGGGGGTTGCACGACAGTCAATAACATGACACCCTACTCACAATAACTATAACTGTATACACAGGTGTAGTATATTCCCCACTCTCCACACCCCGGAGTCCCCCGGTCCCAATTGCCCCGAGGCCGGGAAGCCGAGCGATTCCCTTCCGGCTCACCGAGACGACTACTACCTAACATAAGATGACGTCGGCAGTCGAGTATACAACTTGAAGTCCATTCTACCAGTTTCAATTGAGATTTGCTTGATATACAAGTAATGTATAATCTGTAATAACTTAAATGTGACTGCTATATCTCCCTAGTTCAATTCGTACATCCCACGGTATTTACATTCATCTGTTTTCAATCGCATTTGTATTCTACCGTCGCAACCGGCAACCCCGCGCACTCGCTCCCCCCGCCGGGGCCCAACCGACAAATTTCCCGACATCCGGGGTTTTTTTTAAGGGCTTTTCTTTCAACCGCTTCCTTTTTTCCCCTGTTTTCTGTTTTCCCCAAGGTACCCGATCTCCCCCCCCCCCCTCCTCCCCAAACTTTCGCCTTTCGCCATTCGCCATGGAAAACGTCCTAGACGACATCTCCCACCGGAGATACAATCCCCTTCGCGGTTCTCACATTCTTGTTTCCCCCCACCGAACCAAGCGTCCCTGGCAGTGAGTCAACCCGCCTTTCTGTGATACTTGAATTATTTTCTGACCTGGACATTTTTCTCCCTGCGCAATAGAGGACACCAGGAGAGTCCCTCAAAGACCACCCTACCTAGCTATGACCCCGCGTGCTATTTGTGCCCTGGAAACCAACGCGCACAGGGTGACGTCAACCCCAAATACGACAGCACCTTCGTGTTTGTCAATGACTACAGCGCCGTCAAGGAGGAACAAGCCCCCTACGATGACAGCTCCAGAGACGGTAGATCTTCTCTCTCGCCGTGGTGTGTTTGCAATGCTCATCAGCAGTAGAACTCGAATCGCGCTTCCTCAAGGCTGAGCCCGTAACGGGCAAATGCTACGTCCTAACCTTCTCGCCCTCCCACAACCTCACCTTGGCCGACCTGCCACCCATCGAGATCGTCCCTGTGATCAATGCCTGGGCCGAGATCTATGCTGCCCACCTGTCTCCTACCTCTCCTCTAGCGAAGAATGCCCCGCCCACCCACGTCGCACCCGCCTCGCACGATACCCCCGTCACCAAGCCAAGGGAACAGTACCGCTACATGCAGATCTTCGAGAACAAGGGCGCCGCAATGGGTTGCTCGAACCCTCACCCGCACGGCCAGGTTTGGACCACCAGCACTTTGCCCGAGGAACCCGCCGCGGAGATGGAGCAGCTGCGCCGATACCGTCACGAGCACGGCGGCAGCCACTTGCTGGAGGACTATGCCGCGCTCGAAAGCCTCAAGCAGGAGCGTGTGGTCTTTGAGAACGAGGCTTTCATCGTCGTCTGCCCTTGGTGGGCGACCTGGCCCTTCGAGACGATGATCATCAGCCGCACTCACAAGCGTGCCCTCGTCGATCTCTCCGATTCAGATAAGACTCTCCTCGCTGAGGCTATTGCTGAGATCACTCGTCGCTATGATAATCTCTTCGAGACTCATTTCCCTTACAGCATGGGTATTCACCAGGCTCCACTGGACGGTACCGCTGAGGAGATCGAGGCTTCTTACCTACACCTGCATTTCTACCCACCTCTGCTGCGCAGCGCCACTGTGCGCAAGTTCCTTGTTGGCTACGAGCTCATGGCTGAACCCCAGCGTGATATCACCCCCGAGCAGGCCGCTACCCGACTACGCGGCTGTGGCGGAGAGCTGTACCGGAGGAAGCTGGAGTAGAAGCGATGATTGCATGGTGTTTGGAGGGATGGGTGTGACTTGAATATCCATTGGCTATGTGGTGGGTCCGTATCATGCATTATAAGTTATATCGCCATATGGGACGAAACATAAAGAAAAAAGTGTAGCAATAAAAACTCATGGCCCTTCACTGCGGTTACGCAGCTCAAATACATATTATTTTGGATGGCTGATATTGCCCTTCTTTTATAAAACAATCGTACATCACGATCCACTGTTGTGTTTGGCAAACACGAGCAATTGACGCAATAGGGTGCCTCCTTAAATACCCAGATACGCGTCGCGCTGGGTCAGCATCCAGGCCAATGAAGACGAAGCCACGATCAGAGGGCTCAGGAATCGACCACGCAGCGAGGCATTGCCAAACACGAGCTCGCCGACAAAGTGCGTTAGGGCAATTCCGTAGGTCCACAGGGCGAGATCATACACGGCCGAGTTGTTGATGTTGTAGGCCGCAGTCATGCGCACGACGGCGGAGAGGAAAGTCCAGGTACCAAATACGCGGCCGGACAAGGGTTCAACGGCGATTGCACCGTTGGTGTAGAGTTTCGAGGTGTAATCGGCTGAGAAATAGGCTTGCAGGCTGTTGACGGCGGAGACCACGGAGACCTGTTTTGGTGTCAGTGGGGGTTCCCCGGGGGGGAGAAGGGAAGGGTTAGGCGTACGAAAACAAGCCATTTGGGCAGCAGGCCCTCGAAGGGGGGCAGATATGAAAGCAATTGGTCCATGTTGTGCAACAGATTGATATGCTTGGAGGTGCGAGGTGTGGAAGTTTGCCTGTGAAGAGGCCGAGGATGTTTGGGGTTCTTGGCGTCGATCGTCCCAACAAGCTGCACCTTTTTTGCCCTTCCATTTCCTTATTCCCCTCCACTCGCCTCCCACACTCATCATGGATCTGTCCAAGTACACCCAATGCCTTTCACAATGGCCCGCCCATCTGCCGGCGGGTCTGCCTACCGTGGGCGCCCTGTTCCTCCTCGCAACTGGTGGCCTGGCTGTCGCCTGCAAGGTCTGGAGCTTCCTGCGGGTGATCCTCAGCCTGTTCATCCTTCCTGGCAAGCCGGTTCGTCTTATATGTTTCCCCCGCTGCTCTTGTTACAATTCTAACATGTGGGATGATTGCAGCTTCGTTCCTTCGGACCCCCCGGTAGCTGGGCTGTGGTGACCGGCGCCTCGGATGGTCTGGGTAAGGAGTTCGCGCTGCAGCTGGCGCGGGCCAAGTTCAACATCGTGCTGGTGTCACGTACCGAATCGAAGCTGGTCACTCTCGCTGAGGAGATCACCAAGCAATACCCGAATGTGCAGACCAAGATCCTCGCCATGGACTTCTCCCGTAACGCCGACGCCGACTATACCGCGCTGAGTGCCCTCGTCTCGGATCTCGATGTGTCCATCCTAGTCAACAACGTCGGCCAGAGCCACTCTATCCCCGTCCCCTTTGCCCAGACCCCTGCTTCTGAGATGGCCGATATCATCACCATCAACTGCACCGGTACCCTGCGCGTCACCCAGCTCGTCGTTCCGGGCATGATGCAGCGCCGCCGTGGTCTGATCCTGACGATGGGCTCATTTGGTGGTCTTCTCCCCACCCCTTTGCTGGCCACTTACTCTGGCAGCAAGGCTTTCCTGCAACAGTGGTCCACCGCTCTGGGTGGCGAGCTGGCTTCCTACGGCATTGAGGTCGAGCTTGTCCAAGCTTACCTGATTACCTCTGCCATGTCCAAGGTCCGCCGTGCATCCGCCTCCATCCCGACTCCTCGTACCTTTGTCCGCGCGGTTCTCTCTAAGATCGGCCGTCGTGGTGGCTCGTCCTCCTACGCTTACAGCTCCTCTCCTTACTGGAGCCATGGTCTCATGGCCTGGTTCCTGACCTCTATCGGAACCATGAACAGCTTCGTGCTTGGTCAGAACAAGTCCATGCACGAGAGCATTCGCAAGCGTGCTCTGCGTAAAGCTGAGCGTGAGGCTCAGAAGAAGAGCACTTAAGCTCTAGTCGCCTCAAGTTAGACCCGGCAATAAGGGTGAGAGCAACCCTTTTTCCGGGAACCAGCTTTGTTTCTGGTTGGTGGAAGATGGGAAAGAGAGAAGCAGATTCAATCCACACTGCTATGATATCGATGATTGGAGTATACTGAGCGCATTGTAATACAGCTATTATTAATCATATATCATCAAAAAAAGCCGGACCACCGCAGAGTCCACGGGTGGATATTGGATATTCGAAATACGAGAATACGATTCTTAAAAGTTTGCCCATATCTACCGCGCCTGCTTTCTTTCTATCAGCCCTATCGCAGCCCACTCTTAAAAGATCAGTTTCACTATTATAGTTAAAAGTTGCGAATGGTTCACCTCTCGTCTCAGCTTTGTGGACCTCGATGGATTCCATTCCACATTCAGTAAACGGACGCCGCTCTCATTTTGGGTATCCATGTTCACCACGAAATCGTGGATTCCAAGACCCAGCCTAGTCTGCTATCGCGTTACCTTCAATAATAGCCCGAGGATCAAATAGATACACACTCATGTTCGAAAGTGCGGAGAGGCCACGCAGCTCTTCTGCAAGTAATAAGTGACCAAATTTCTCGTTCTCAACCCCTCGGCGGGTTTCAATGATGTGCTCAGTCCTATGGGTCCTCTGTGACATGGCTAGGTGTCAAGAAACCCGCCGGTCTAGGCCGAACAGTCGCGGCCCAAGCACATCTGTCACCTTGCCCTTGACCTCTTTCTCCTCCTCAATTTTGAGATTGTGGGCTCATACAGCAAATGATTCACAGATTGGAGGCTAGTCTCCCCGCGAGGTTTAGAGCTGACCCCAAATATCCAACGTAACGAGGCTATTCCGACCCCAGATTCCTTTCCGTCGCACCTGTTCGAGGGCTGACTGCACCAGCTCGCGTCAAAAGCAGTAACCTCGTAGGGTTCCGGGACCCCTGCATGTATCAGTTTCATTGTTGATTGTCGAGACTCCTCGATACGATGCCCAAAGTCGCTGCAAGGTTCCGTCAGTGGCGTGTTGTCGCCCGTGGAACAACTCCACCTGGCTACGCGAGAGTATTCTTCGGACCTCGTTCGACCAAGATTCACAGGCTGCAGCCCAGATCTACTGATCTCGGGCTAGTAATGCATGTGAGATGCCGGCACACGATCGAAAGAAAAAATATTAAACATTTTGCTTCTGAAACCGAGGGATAGTGATAATAATACTAAGCCCTGGATCAACCTGGTCCCAATTCGCGTCAGAAATTCCCCACTGAGTGTGTGAAACGCGGATGTTAGAGATAAAGTACCAAGTGGAGTCGACGGGTGTCGTTGTTTTGGCGGCGCGGGAGCCCTAAGCGGCGCCCGCTTCACGCCTGCCGCACCCCTCAGGGCTCATGGCCCTTCCAGAAAACTGGTCTGAAACCCAATGAGACGAGTGATCTGGCTGGGTCGGTAAATTCATCTGACCGCAATTGCTGGTTCGCCTGCTTAAAGCTTTGCGACCGCTGATCCTGTCCGGTCCGATGCAGGGTCCTCCCCTGTTAGATTCTGCTTGCAGTGTTTTACTTGGTAGTTGGCTTACTTTAATAAGAGCCCTGCGCTGTTTCTTCTCCCTCATGGCCCCTAGCGGATCCTCGGTGCAATTTATTAATATATATCGGGTTATGTCCAATTTAGAGCCTCTATGAAGTCAATCCTGTGAGATCTGATCTAGGTCATGTCGCTGCCTACCGGAATTCTTGTCCATGCCCTCGCGCATAACTGGCTGGGCAAGGCTGACATCGCGGTGCAAACGATTCTTCTGGCATTTGCCTTTGTGGCTGTTGGTCTAAGACTATGGTCACGACGCTTGTTGCTGGTCTCACTGCAAGCCAATGACTGGTTCATTTTGGCAGCAACGGTAAGATAGTGATGGCGATGGCGATGGGACACCTTCCGTCATAATTATATACCTCTTGACAGACTACGGATGAACTGACAGTACCTCATAGATCATCATGCTAGGACGCTATATTGTGGAGCTTCTTCTCGTTTTGCTCTGTGGAATGGGAATCCATGCGGATGAAGTCGCCCGTATTGGAGGGCCAGAAGTCTTTATACGCTTCAACAAGGTGGGTATATTCTGTGAAAAGTTCGCGCTACTTGGCATGTCAACTAGGATCTTTCTGACATCACATTCAGCTCACATATGCAGGTGAGCTCCTCTGGGTCACCGTGATGGCCTGTATCCAGCTTTCTATACTTCAGTTCTACCTTCGCAGGTTCCAGCAGCTGCTTGTCATGCGGTTGACCTATATTTTAATGGGCCTATGCTCAGCCCTCTGGGTCGCAAGCTTGCTGGCAACTGCGTTCTTCTGCACACCACCAAGTAAAATCTGGCTAGTCGACATGGAAGGTCACTGCGGTGATCGCAAAATGCTACACACTGGCTGTGCAGTGAGCGAGCTCATTCTCAGCACCTTTATCCTCATTCTTCCGGTGCCAGTCATTCGAAATATGCGATTCTCGCGAGATGGGAAGATCGTACTGGCCGGTACCTACCTTATGGGTCTGGTGTGAGTATCTAGATATCTGCCACGATTTGCTATACTATTTTGTTCTAACCTTATCTACGACAGTATCATCGCCCTCTTGGCAGTCCGTATCAAGATCGAATTTTCTCTCGCTCCGGAGGACCCAACCTATGGCTCGACCCGAAAATCTCTTTTGTCGAGTGTCGTGGCTCTGTCGGGTATCATTGTTGCGTGTCTACCGGTGCTGGCGCCGGCTAGTAAAAGGATGAGCGGAACAACTGAGTGCACATTGATATCCGAAGCTCCAAGGTCTGACCCTGTGTCTAACAGGTATTGGAAGGCAACCGTGTTATCGGGCGGACAGGTGGAGGAACCAGAGATCCCCCTGGTTACCGTCACCCAGCCACCCGGTCACGGTGCAAAGAGGTTCAATGAGTGGGCCATTGGGCAGATCAAAATTACCTCGGACTGGGAAATTCATTCTGCGCGCAATTCTGCGCGGCTGGATAGGGATTCTATTCGTCGTGGTTAAAATAGATTTTGTTTTGAACTGAGTTAAATGAAGTTACGATCGTCACCAACCTAATTTGGACAGAAATGTATGGGTAGATAAGCAATTACTTAATTATTGGGAATAAGTTTAAGTTTTAAAATCATTTTTTCAAGATGTTACTTGCCTTGGAAAGCTGCGAGCGTTGCGACAGTTCAAGTTCTAGACTAACATTGGGTGCGGGTAGAGTTAGCAGTGAGAATATATATATTAGTAGTAATAGACTTCAACTTGAAATACCTCCCGTATTTCCCTGGCAGAGTCAAATTTCGAGCTAGCACTATGATGTACTAAGTAGTATATTGTATATATTGTATTACTGAATGACACCAAGCGGGTGGGCACTAGGTCGCTCAGGGTTCATGTTTATAAAGGGCAGATAATTTGTCTCTATTCATATTACCAAATAATTCTAAAAAAAGTCATGGTTCGGCCATCTGGCCTAGTGGTAAGGCGTCCGTTTCCGATGCGGAAGATCGCAGGTTCGAATCCTGCGTTGGTCGTTTTTTTGCCGGCGATATATCTATCATCCGAACCAAAAATCTCACTCATATATAATTAATATACACACGTGTGTGCATTTATTTCATTTGTATTTCCTATATAGATTATGTAGAAATTATAGTGTGTACATTTTAGTTATACTCGTTTCTACAAGATCATTCTTTAGTATATAATACATAAAGATGTGTGTGTGTGTGTGTGTGTGCCTAGAGGGTAGCAAAAGAATTACTCAACACTAGAAGACGGACTTCAAGCAAACAGAAGCAAAAAACGACCAACGCAGGATTCGAACCTGCGATCTTCCGCATCGGAAACGGACGCCTTACCACTAGGCCAGATGGCCGATCGATAGTAGAATTTTTCCAAAAATGGCAATAAGATCCACATTGCCCAAACTCGGATATCACTGCTTCTTGCCATCATATGGTAAGGTACTAAGTTTGTGGCTGTCGTCTCCACAAGCCCTCTAGTTTGGATACACGTGTAGAGCTCCGTCCTTCCGGTCATTCTGACTGGCCGACCCGCAGCGTTGGAAATATTGCGGGTCCTTGTCCATTGCAACAGGCCTGAGCGTAAATATACCTGCCGTTGATCTTTCAAATTCTCGACGGCTTGCCATTGTAATATAATGGCCTGGCTTATAACTTATTGGAAGTCCTGAATGAAACCTTGAACTTATGGGTATTGCTCCGGCCAAATCAGGTCCGTTATCAACCTTTTGTATTTCTTCCCGCTGTGGCTCGCATTTCCTTGCTTGCGTCCTCACGCTTGGGCCATGCCCCCGCTCTTTTCACCTCTCGTGGGGCTGCGCACCGCGTGCAACAATACCATTGTCTTACAACCGTGCCAAGGGGGCGGGATGCTGTGGCGCCTCCGAGGTATCATTACCGCCTACAATCGGGCGCTGCGAAATGTTTTCTCAATGTCACCCCAGATGATGATATAGGCGTGCCAAGTCGTCAATCAAGACAGATATCAAAATACGCAAGAGTATCGTTCAAATGGCTCCTGATTACAGTATTCTACTTCTCCTCGCCAACCAATACCTCAAGATATATTATGGTAAGAACTCGGAGAATACCGAGCTCCGGCGCTTCGTAAAACAGGATCCGCAGCGGGATCCGCACACGACCGAAGTAAGAAAGCTAGTTTTGATACCAGCGTCCCACCGGTAATGGCAGGCCTCCACGGAAAGCATGTGGTACATATAAGTACATTGGTCCGCTAACTTGTGTATTGTTGATCCCGAGTACTTCCATCCCGGGCTATTTCAAGAACTGATAGCTGGTATACCACTTGGAACCATGTCCTCAACAGTATCATTTTCCCACAATGTACCCATTGTCATCGTTGGCGCTGGCCCGGTCGGCATGATCCTTGCTTATCAGCTGGACCGTCTGGGTGTACCCTGTGTTCTAGTCGAAAGATCCCTTCAAATCAGCAAATGGCCTAAATTGGACTTGACAAATCGCAAATCGATGGAACTTTTCCGTATCCTAGGCCTTGCCGAGGAATATCGAGGACTTGAGGGCAGCGTGAGCCAGGACGCGACCTTTGATACCCAGTTCGCGACCAAATTAGATGGCAAGGGACACCTGCTGGCAAATTGGGTGAGTGCTGCACCGTTGTTCTTAATGACAAGCCGATCAGCTCTGAGACGAGGTCTAGAAATTGCCATCCTCAAATGGCCAAAGAACTAATATTAAGGACACAAATGATGGAACCCAGTGCTCAGAAGCAGGCCAAAGATGTATGCAGCCGGTCTTCGAAAGTTGGTTGAGACAGAAACTTCAAACCAAGAGCAACATTTCTAGCAAGTTTGGATGGACATACCTCGTGCATGCCGAAGGAGATCAAGGTGTCAGCACAACCTTTGTTGATCAAAATGGTGAACATCATATTTTGCACAGCAAATATCTTATTGCTTGTGATGGCGGAGGAAGTCGAATTCGCAAGGCCGCACGCATTCCGATGACCGGTGGTCAAATGTATGTTTCCCCTCCTGCAACATTGAAGAAGGATGCTAAACGGTATAAAAAGGCCTCTCAGAATGCATCTTGTCCATTTCAGATCACGACAATTTGCGGAAGAGCGGTCATTTGGCAAGTACTGGCATACTTTCTGCTCGCATGGCGGGGTGATACTTGACCAGAACGACGACGACATGTTTACCGCTCATCTTCCCACACATCTTCTTCCAGAGGGTCCAGTCGATCCCGCTGAAGTTGTGTACCGAATTATGGCTTCTGCAGGCGAGCGTCACGAGATCAAGATTGATGAAATTTATGCGCACAGTGAATGGGCACCGAACTTTAGCATTGCGAATCAATACTATACTGACAGCATGAGGGTGATTCTCGCGGGTGATTCTGGTAGGCCCTGAAAAACACCCAGATATAATCGGCGCTTACTAAGTTATACAGCTCACCGAATGCCACCACATGGCGGATACGGTATGAACAGCGGCGTCGTGGATGCCGTTGATCTTGGTTGGCGTTTGGCCGCGATAGTCAAAGGCTACGGAGGTGAACTTCTGCTAAAGTCCTACAACATGGAAAGAAGACCTATGCAAATTCGCACCCTCGAAAGAGCGCACCGCCATATCATGGAGCATATAAAATTGGCACAGATGTACCCACAAGACCACAACCCAATCGATGACGATACGGAGGAGGGCAGGGACCTCCGCGAACGTGTGGGCAAATTCCTCGAAGAATCAGGCCCAGAAACCGAGGATCGAGGAGTTGAACTCGATCTTCGCTACCACTCCCCCACAATTTATCAAGATGGGACCCCCGAACTCGAGTGGACGCCCGATCGGTATCGCCCTAGTACCCGTCCGGGATCCCGGGCCCCTCATGTGTTTTTGAAGGATGGAAAAACGAGCATCTATGATTTGTTCGGTGCTGAGTGGACCTTGGTACACTTTGTGGACGAAGATGCAGAGAGCATCAACAGGGAGAATGCAAGTGACCGTATCGTGGCGGCGGCTGCTAGACTCAAGATCCCCGTCTCACGCGCCATTATTAAAAACGAGCCCCATGTTCGTCGCATTTGGGAACGTAATATGGTTCTTGTTCGCCCCGACACACATGTTGCATGGAGAGCGGACAATATTTGGGATCTTAATGTCGATGAGGTGTTGCAAGTTATTTCGGGACAAAAGGAGTTCAGCAGATTCCAGCCGTCGCGGGCGTCGGCGGATGCAGAGGCTAGATTCGAAGCTCTTGTGAAAGGAATCACTGATGGAGTGACGGGCGGGGCTACTATTGTCCAAGATGACATCGCATGAATGCACCATGACATGAATTTTATGCTACTTGATTTGACGAAGAGCTTGTGAATTCGTAGCTGGTCATTAATTGATGTATGTAGAGCTTCACCTATATATGCAGAATGCAATGAATCATATAAAACTAGAGTCATTTCCCATAAACCCTGAATCGTGGCTTAATCGGAGCAAACTCTTTCTCCTCGATCTTTTCGCCGGGTGTGCCAAAAACGATTTGACCTTCAAGCTTCCAGGAGCTAGGAATGTCCCAAGTCTTTGCAACTAGATCGTCAATCAATGGGTTGTAGTGCTGGAGACTTGCGCCCAGTCCTTCGGATTGGAAGGTAATCCAGACTACATTAATTATTAGAGCTTTGGATTTCGTAAGGTAGGGAGAAAAGAAATACATACTGAGGTACTCAGCCATGGCGTTCGCCTCCAGGGCGAAAGTGTCGACCTTGTCTGCATAGATTGCGAACTTCTCTTTCGTAGCCGCAAGGGAATCATAGTCAACGAACAGAAGAACCTTTAAATAAGTTAGTAATCCAAGCGAATTGCGTCAACATCCCCAGTGCATATATTTACAGTTCCGTAGGCAGCCTTGAAAGCCTCCAGTTTGGGTTTCGTGTAATTTTCGAACATCTCCTTCGGAACAGCGCCCGCCTGGACCATGCCCTCAATCACTGAAATGGCGATATCCCACACTTTCTTGTGTTCTTCCTTTAATAGCAGTACAACCCGGGATGATTGTGTATTCCAGGCAGTAGGGACGTGCTTGGTCGCATTCTCGACAAGAGTCTCAATAGCATCATCAGAAATTGGGCTTTCGCCTAGCAATTTGTAGTGTGTGCGTCGCTCTTGAGTGAGCTTTATCAGACTGCGAGTGGTCTCGTTGAACGGCTCGCGCTGCCTGGACTGGATGCAACCCATGTTGTTGTTTGTTCTTCGATATTTCCCGGAGATGAAGATAGCAATTATGTAAATAGTTCTCCATGAACAAGGACAAGTCTAATGTATTTATAAGCGGGCGATAAAAACTCTATAGGGAACTGATCGCTCGTGAATATCCACCCGTTGAAAGGAACCCAGCCTTTATGGAGACATTTCTCCATAAAGTCTCAATGCAGCTATCCACTTTTCTTGAAAGTTACGGCGCTTGTAATGCGCTAATAGCTCACCCGGTATCCAATTACACGTGGGGATAATATTGTTGCACGGGATAGGGCTACGTGGGAGTAGAACAATGGTCCAGGAGGCCAGAGCTCGTTCGATTCCCCACCTAAAAGTGGGCAGCGGTATAGAAGCCAACCCCTCCCCCACCTGCCAACCTGAGCCTACTGCCTGTCACCAGGATGAGAGCCGTGCGCATGATGAACTGTTGTTCTCTATCTACAGTCTGGGCACGGGAAGAGGCGGAAGAAGTGGGATTCTTAGTGAATGCAGCGTTCACGCAATCCCTGCGAGCAGACCCAACGCGCTGGATATGCTAACGCATGGTATTCCCTCTGCCAGCAGCCACCCTGCAACTGGACGTCATCGGCCTTGCGTTACCGCTGGGTCAGAGATAGGAGCTCGAATCAATGGTATTCTTAAAATAAGAGGGATCGGATCTTCAGTGTTCGTGGGATGAGTTCCAATTCCAATTGATGTGGGGAGTGCTAGTAGAGGATGGATATAGATCCACTCTGCAAGCAAATCGCACGAGGATGCGCGCCCGGTGGGTTACTAGTGAGCTGGCCGGGCACATTAAATATCCCTGACCAATCATTTGATGCTTCGTTCTTAGTTCGATTTCTCATCAAGACTTGAACTTTCAGCATAACTAAATGAGTCTAGAATGGCTGCCAGCACGTGTAGAGCCCGATATTTGCGAGAACGACAACTCGATGTGATAGTAAAATAAATCTAATAATATGTGAACTTGGAAATATGACAATTTGCATTTACTAACGAATGCAACAGACGGTAATTGTCTAATTCGAATGATGTAGAGACACTGAGCGGGCAAATTCGCATTGACGAATGACAAAAGAAGGGTTATGGGGGAAGGAAGAACAGGGATTGATTAGCCCTAACCCCTTGATCTATACTCGAACCACCAATGAATCGACAGGCTAGGGGCGCCAACAAATCGGAGTTAAATCACTCATAACATCTTCAAACAAGATACATAGCTCTTACACCTCGCAAGTAGTATTCGTGGATTGCAGAAAGATTTCTTGCCACGGCAGGGCTGATGGAAGGCCAGACACCCACGATCACTGGCGATCCCCCTTGCATGACCTCCTGCAACCATGATCGACGGAGATATTTCACCAAACAAGCATCGGAACATTCCTGCCGGGGTAACTGAGTCCAAGCCACCGACTCCTGGGAGACGTGGAAGTGATAACATTCCAGAGCAAGGGTGTTATGACAGTTTGATGACCCTCTCGCGAGGACGCGAGCCCAACCACTCCCCACTCCCCCTTCATCCCAGTAATCCTAGAATGTCACCAAAGGGACCACTATAAAGCCCCCCGAGATCCCGTCATCCCTCGTTTCGCCTTTTCTTGCATTCCCAGACTTTCGTTTATACACCCTTTCCTGCCCACTGCCCGACTTGGGTCGTCGCTCGTCGACGTTGAAACTCGCTGCGGAAGAAACAATCGAACATCTGACAATATGGTCAAAACAACATACGCTCTCACACTTTGCGCCGCTGTGGCATTGGCTGCACCTGTGCCTCCTGGTCAGAATGACGCAGGAACCGATATGGTTCATATGCGCCGGGATGGCAAGGACAACTTCGTTGGTCTGGGCACAGCTGATGGTGCAGTGAACCACATGATCAGCTCGCTACTGAACCCCCGGGATGGCGAGCCGGCGGACGGAAAGGAGCCCGCTGGGGATGGTAAGGAGGGCAAAGATGGTGATGACGGGAAGGGCGGCAAGGATGCAAAGGGCAAGAAGAAGAAGCCTGAGCCGCCCCAGCACCACATCATTAACAGCCTTCCTATTATTGGACAGCTTCTCGGAGGGGTGCCAAAGCGAGGCATTGAGAATACTCCTCGCTCGCTGACTGGTGACCTCAGCAACTTCCCTATCTTGGGAGATCTCTTTGGCGGAGTATGTCATCTCGAGTTCATATAACATTTATTTCTGGAAATAATTCTAATACGTTCTATAGGACCAAGCACACCCCGCCAACGTCGACAACGGCAAGAAACAGTCTCGATCTGTTGATGGCTACCCCATGTACGGCGGTCAAAACTACGGTCAGAACCATGGCCAGAATGACCACCAGAACTATGGCCAGAATGAGGGACAGAACGAAGGCCAAAATGAAGGTCAAAACGAAGGCCAGAACTATGGTCAGAACTATGGTCAGAACTATGGTCAGAACTATGGTCAGAACGAGGGACAAAACGAGGGACAAAACGAGGGACAAAACGAGGGACAAAACGAGGGACAAAACGAGGGTCAGAACGAGGGTCAGAACGATGGTCAGAATGAAGGACAGAACTGGCTTCAGAACTACGGCCAGAATGAGGGTCAGAACTATGACCAGAACCATCGCCGTTCCTTGACCGATGATCTGAGCACTCTGCCTGTTGTTGGTGATCTCCTCGGCGGAGTACGTGATTGATATCAGACCCCCTCCACACTTCATCAGAAACCAGTGTCTAACTTTTGACAGAACCAAAAGGCCGATAAGAAGAAGTCCAGCCACCAAGCTCGACAAATGGCGCCGAGCGGTGGCATCACCGGCCTGTTGGAGAGCCTCACCAACGGAAAGGTAACTTACCATTGACTTGAATTTCCTGAACAGCGAATTAACCTGCCTTCCAGCCCATAACTAAGAGCCACCGTCGCAGTGAGAATGGCGATGACATGAACATGGGCAGCATCAGCGACGCCGTCACCGGAGCTATGGACAGTGGCATTGACGCTGCTGGTAGCGTGATGCCAGTATGTGAATCCCAAGCAACTTCAAAGACGAGCAATGCTAACACAAGAATAGTTCCGCCGTTCGACTCCTACTGGCACTGAGACCCCCGAATCTAGCACCGCCTCGGCCTCGGCCATGCCCAGCAGCTCTCCCTCCGACAACCCTCTGTCTCTGAAGGAGATCGCCAAGGAGAGTGGTCTCAGCGGCCTCTTAGGCAATGCTCACCACGGTGTTGGTATCCTCCCGGTATGTTCTGGCCTTTGATTTTCCGTAAAATCATGACTGACCTCTTGTAGATGGGCAAGCGTGAAGTTCACGAGCACGAGACTCGCGGTACTTCTCCTATCCAAGGCGCTACTTTGCCCGATGTTCTGCTCAAGGGTGGGGTGATTGGTAAGATCAGCCACATGCTTTCTACCCCTGCGGGTGGAATGCCTGGTGCTGAGGCTCCTGCTGGCAGTGCCCCTGGAGGTGCTCCTGCTTCTGGTGGAGCTGGTAGTGCTGGTGGAGCCCCTGCTGCTGGTGGTGCTGGTGCTGCTTAAGGAACCTTGAAAGAGGAAGGTTTGATGATTCTATTCTTGACCTGGACGACTTGCACGAGGTGTGTTTGGCGGACTTAGATTGTTGTGATGTGGTGTACGTATTCAATTTGAACTACAACTTCAATTATTTTTTTGAATCAAATCCTTTTCCATCGTTTCATGAAGCAACCAATTGCATTTTGTTATGACTGCCAATTATAAACTCTTTAGCTCAACCAGTAGAGCACCTGAGGAAAGCAAGGACACCGAGATCATAAGTCGTTCAGCGCTATAGTCGATTTCCCAGTCAGTGTTGACGGCAAACGAACGCTTTTGGGGTATCGAATCATTATGTGCGAGAAAAAACCCAGCCCAAAGAAAATAACAAAAGAAAAGATCGGATAAAACACCGCGTGCAACTCCAACCAGAGCAATAAACGGACTTTCCTCATTCCGACTGGAAATCCATATCCACATCCACATCATCCACCTCCACTGTCGTCCCCAAGGCTTCTTTGCCCTCTCGAATCATAGCTTGTAGTTGCTTATTTAATCGTTGAATACTCGCATCTTCTTCGCGCTCCTTGCGGCGCATCCGCGCTGCATGCTTCTGCATTTCGGCACTCCCAGGGCCATTCTGTGATCGTGGCGATGGGAGGGCAGTGTTCCTTGTAGGCGTCGATGGCCGGACGGAAAGGTTTGGCCGCTTGCCCAGGCGTGGCATTACTGCTTGTCGACGACGTGGGCTCGACGCTTGATGGACTCGGCGAGCTCGTTGAGCGGACGGACTATCGGTGCCGTCAAGCCCTCCATGGCCAAATGAATCGGCGGAATCGGTAGGGACTACTACCCAGCTCCGATCCATTTCCTCGTCCGGATACTGTCCGGGGATGGGAGTTCGGAAAATGCGATCCTTCTCTGTAGTAGAACTGGGTCCGGCCTGCCGGCTGGGCGCAAACTGTGCTGGTGAACCAGCGTGCATATCATAGCCTTGCCCCCCGCCAGCATAGAAGCCTTTGAATGCGCCAGACCAGCAAATATCGAAGACTTTGCCGACTGCGTTGATAACTGTTCGTCCCCAGCCGACTTGCGTGGCTGGGCTTGGAAGGTCGGTGGTTGGTGAGGCGATGTTGGAATCGCGGCGACTGCGCTTCCGACTGTTTCCATCCGTAACTAGAGAGTCGACGCTCGCATCGAGAGACGGGGGCAAGAAAGACTCGCGGTATCGATTGGGTCGGTAGTCGAACTCGGCAGAGGCATGATACTCTTCGCCGCTTGGTTGACGAAAATCGGTCGAGATCAGTGGGGAGGCACTGGCGTCTGAAGGTTCGAATTTGGATGAAAGAGTCCCTGTGTCACGGCGCGGTCGTTTGCGACTGACGGAAAGTGAGTAGAGCGAGGAAGATGCAGAGGCGGAGGGCAGCTGGAAGAGCTGGGACTTTGCGTTGGCGAGATCGACCTTGGGAGGTGAGGCCGCATGTTGGAAGACGGCGTGCATGTCGGGCATATTGAAGAGAGGAAGAGGGAAAGGAAAGGAAAGGAACAGATCGGAGAAAAAGAAGGCGTGTTGCCCTCAGCTGGGAAAAGCAAAAGCAAAAGCAAAGGGAAGTTTACTGGAGGAGAAAGCAAGCACGACTCGATCGATGACTAGCAACAATCCTAGCCTAGTGCAACAACACAAACAACCCCCGAGACACCCCCAGCCCCCCTGCTTCATCCACTTCCAACCTCCATCCACCTCCACCACACCACAACAACAATCCGACTTTACAATCGCTGGCTGGTCCACCGAACTCCCGCTGCCTCCAGTCCTTCATCCCCGTCCACCAACACACACCATCCCTCGCCGCCCTGTCCGCCGTCACCCGCAATCACCGCCTCGAAGTGCGCATGGGCGAATTCCAGCACGGCGTCATCAAAGGTACCTGGTTGCAACCAGACGGCAGGGATGCCTACCGAGTGCGCTTCCTGCAGCACTTTGAGGGTCACCGGTGGGGGGGTCACAACCGACAACGAGGTCTGCGTGGGCGATGGCAGACCGGATGGCGAGGGCACTGTATCATAGGCACGCGAGGGGAGCGAGATCTGCGCAGCTCGCGGATTGAGGGGCGTCACCGGCAGTGAATGCTGGTGATACCATGCGAGGACTAGCGAGGTGAGGATGTGAGTGAGTGAAGCGGCTTCAACTTGAGGGATTCGACTTGGCCCTTACGCTTATATCCAAACTTGTGGGAGTCGTTGCTGGCCCCCGCCACGGCGAAGCGTGGGGAGGAGAAGAATCGCTTGACAGCCTCCATGGGGAATCACAGTAGAGTATCTGGGCGTAGAACGTAGAACAGAATATGAAGCTGGAGGTCAACTTGACGGGTGATTGTAGATGCAACAACTGCGACTCTCCGCGGGGGGCGGCGGCTTTGATTTACCTCGGCCACCGCCGCTTCAAACGTCGCGCACCTCCTTCCTCCGCCATCGATCCAGATCCACTTTCATTTTCAATTTACAGGTATCCAATACACATCCACGCCCTCGGACGTTGTAAAGTCGCCAGCACTGCGCATGCCGCCCTTCGTCCCCCGCAAGCGCTCCCACTCCGAGGACCCGCCCCCGGCCAAACGCCAGGCCTTGGACTCCGCTAAGCCCTTCTCCATCGACGAGTCCGACTCCTCGAGCTCCTCCAGCGACACCTTCGATGCCCCAGAGGTATCACGCATAGCTCAATCCGATGAGGAGGATGAGGAGGATGAGGATATCGATTGGGAAGACGCGATCGACACCGCAATTCCAACACCAACTCTCGCCGGTCCCGATCCCGAGCTCCAGGATCTCGAATTAACCCTCGATAAGAATGAAGCCCACGTCTCGGATCTTCTCGACGGCAAGAAGGGACCATCCAAGATTGAACGCCAGATCCGCGTTCAATCCCACTGTATCCACGTTCAATGCCTGCTCTTCCACAACGCCATTCGCAACGCGTGGATCAACGATGCCAAAGTTCACACGATACTACGTCATAAGCTGCCGGAAGGGATTCACAAAGAAGTGAAGAAATGGCGAATTGCAACCGGACTGGAGATCCCCGAGCGAAAACCGGAGCCACCAAAGTCCAAGAAAAAGAAAGGGAAGCAGGCCAAAAAGAAGGAAGAATGGGGCCCGGATTCAGAACGATTGGAACCGGGTCAGCCAGATATGAGTCGCGGGGACCCCATCATCACGCTACTCAAGGTTTTAGTGGCTTACTGGCGGAAACAATTTCGCATTACGGCCCCAGGTCTGAGAAAGCATGGCTATCGCCCTGTCTCTTCGCTCGAGGCAGTGATTACCGACTTCAGAAAGGAAGAGCACGATCCAGAACGACATGGAGAGCGCATTTCCAATCTTGATGAATTTCGAACTGTCGCCGAGAATATGCAAGGCTCTCGAGACGTCGGTGCCCAGCTCTTTACAGCCCTGATCAGGGCACTGGGGATTGAGGCCCGACTCGTGTCTAATATACAACCACTGGGATTTGGCTGGACCAAAGCGGAAGTTTACACGCCACCGAAGACGGACGTAGGTCTTGCCAATACCAAGCCTGAGAAAGATTCTGGGGAGTCGGAGTCAGAATCGGACTTGGAGAAGAATCGACCAGAAGCGAAGAAAGGCAGCACCCAATATGACAAAGATCTCCCATTTCCGATTTACTGGACAGAGGTTGCTTCCCCAGCCACGAATGAAATCATCTCCGTGGATTCGTTGGTTCTATCAAAGCCCTTGGCACTAAGTGCCGACCAACAGGAAGCATTTGAACCGCGTGGTGCTAAAGCTGAGCGTACTAAGCAAGTGATATGCTACGTGATTGCACACTCAGCGGATGGAACAGCCAAAGATGTCACAACTCGGTATCTTCGACGACGGACATGGCCAGGAAAAACGAAAGGGTTTAGATTCCCCGTGCAGAAATTACCCGTACCAGGCCTCCGAGGCCAATACTTTGAATATGATTGGTTTCAAAATGTCATGCGTGGATACGTACGACGTCCGGACCAACGAACCAAGGTGGATGAAATTGAAGATGCAAAGGACCTTCAACGGAAACAGCCCGAGAAAAAGAAATCTACGCAAGACGTTGATACCCTCCAGAGTCTTCGAACATCGACCGAGTTTGTCCTGGAGCGTTTTCTACGCCGCGAAGAGGCTCTTCAGCCTGGATCGGAGCCTGTACGAACCTTTCTTGCTGGGAAAGGAGCCCGCGCCAAAGAGGAGCCAGTTTTCAGGAGAGCCGATGTGGTCAAATGTATGTCTGCAGAGAGTTGGCACAAGGAAGGGCGACAGATCCAAGCTGGAGCCGTTCCCTTGAAAAAAGTACCCATTCGAGCGGTGACTCTGATGCGCAAGCGTGAGGTCGATGAAATGCAACGTGAGACGGGCGAGAAGCCGATGCAGGGGCTTTACGCGCGGGATCAGACAGAGTACATCATCCCGCCACCTATCCGCGATGGCAAGATACCCAAGAACAATTATGGAAATATTGATTGTTTCGTGCCGAGCATGGTGCCTCGTGGCGCCGCTCATGTTCCATTCCCAGGAACGGTTCGACTGTGTAAGAAACTTGGAATTGATTATGCAGAAGCGGTCACTGGCTTTGAATTCGGCTCTAAAATGGCTGTTCCTGTCATCCAAGGAGTTGTCGTGGCAGCCGAAAATGAAGATTTGCTTAAAGACGCCTGGCGTATTGACGCTGCAGAGAAACGAAAACGCGAAGAGCTCAAGGCTGAAAAGCGGATTTTGCATACGTGGCGCAAATTTTTATTCGGCCTTCGCATTGCCGAACGTGTTCGGGAGGAATATGGTGGTGGTGATTCTTTCGCGGACCGCGAGCGAGATACACATAACCCCTTTGCGGCCCGGAAGAAAGACCATGAGCAGGACGAGCCTACTGCGGATCATGGTGAGGATCATTTGGCAGAGGATTCTCATGATCCTATTGATCACGGGGGTGGGTTTCTTTTACCTGGCGAGGGAGATGACCATGACAATAGCCTGATAGTTGAAGATCACAAACGGGAAGAACCTACTGCTAAAAATGATTCCGACGATGGCGAATTATCGCCGCCGATTTCAATATCATCAGAACCGGACGATGATGAGGATGAGGATGACCCCGAGTCTACTTATGCTCCTCCAACGCGCAGCAACACACGACGGCGTCGGCGTGGTGGATAGATAGGTCAGAACTTAAAGAACATAATGTATTATCAATTAATAGGCTCTATCTAGTACTAGTAAGAGTTACCCTTCTCGCACGCTATCTTCAAGAGGTCATTTTCGTCAATGTTTCAAATGTAGCTATAATCTCTTATAATAATTGCGGTGTTTCTTCCGTCAGGTAATACTATAGGGATTTGATAGTCAATATCTGCTTAACGCTTATAATAGTGACGTGAGCTCTGATTTCTCCTCGCCTCTCTAATCGCTATCCTGGTTGCGTAATGATTAGGCCAGAATAATGATTGCAATCAAAATATAGTAGCATGATCAAGAACAATGCACCATGACTATTAGTAGAAGTAACAGGTCTATGATGGTTTCATAAATGGATCAAATTTCTATGTGCAAATCTTTTAACAAACTTTTTGCTCGTAATCATCACAAGAAGACAAGTCCGTGATATCAAATAGACCTGTGGATCCGAGTCGACCCCCATACGGAATCGCCATCGAGGGGGTATTATGAACTGAACGTCTAACAAATAAGCATAATATAAGACAGACCAACGAGACAGGACAGAAACGATGCAAGTTCAAACGATTGTCAATTCAGTAATCCGGAAAGACTCCTCATACCTATGCTGAGCTTTTCATTATTTCCAGTCTCCATCGATTTGTAGAGAGAAAAGGAAAGACGTAACATTTAGTTCCTGTGGCCACGTCCAGAATTTCCACCACGACCGCCGCCGCGGCCACCACCACGGCCACCACCATCACCACGGCTAAAGCCTCGACCACCACCTCGACCACCTCGGCCATCACCGCGACCAAAGCCTCGGCCACCACCTCGGCCACCACCATCACCTCGACCAAAGCCTCGACCACCACCCCGACCACCCCGACCGGGGCTGAAACTCTTTTCAACACGACCTCCGCCGGATGCACCGGGGGTTTTGGGGGCACCAAGACCACGACGACCGGGGGCCTGGCCCTTGGAACGTATGTTCTCACCGACCGCAGCAGCATCATCATCATCCAGGTCCATATCGTCACTACCACGCTTCTTCGCCTGGCCCATCTTGACCTTGCCCTTTTGGCCACGACGAACAGCATCAGGGCCACTGACAGCAGCGAGGTAGGCGTTGACACCGCTAGGTCC
Organism: Penicillium sp. G339; assembly: GCA_027569595.1. NCBI lineage: Eukaryota > Fungi > Ascomycota > Eurotiomycetes > Eurotiales > Aspergillaceae > Penicillium > Penicillium sp. G339. Next base: position 60,151 of record JAPDFJ010000032.1, read on the forward strand.
TTCACCAGCACCGCCCATTTCGACATCGGCATCAGCATCATCACCAAGAATGAGACGGCCATCCGCGTCGAACTTGGCATTGCGTTTCTTCTTGGATCCAGGGCCGGTATTCAGGAAGCGATCACTGGGTTTGGTAGTGGAGATATTGGCTAGAGCATCAGGGGCCAGCAGATCCAGCGGGCTATCCTCGGGAGATGTCTCCCGAATGTACTGAGTGCTCTGACCAGCCTTCTTCTTACCTCCAGCAGCCTTAATACGGGCAAGACCGGAGTCATCCACATCGACGTCACTAGCGCCATCATCGGACCCGTCGGAATCGGAGAAGTCAGAGCCGTAGACAGCCTTGTCGAAAGCGTTGCCAGATTGCTGGTCAGCAGCCTTCTCTTCACCCTCGTCCTCGTCCTCGTCGTCAGCACCCTCCTTCTTCTTGCGCTTGCTGCGCTCACGCTGCTTGCGAATGTTCACAACCAGCTTGCGGTCATCTTCTCCAACAAGGTTCTCCATAAGCGGGGCGCCGAAGCGGCGAACCAGGCGGTCGATGATACCCTTGACCTTGCTGCGGAGACGGCCCTTGTGCTCCTTGTTCCAGGCCATAAGGTTGGGCACAAGCGCCGACAGTCGCGGACGCAAGGCCTCATCAGGCAGAATGACAACGGCAACCTTTACGAATCCGAGAACAGAGCGCACAATCTCACGGTTGTTGCTGGTAAGGAAGAGCTCGACGGTCTGGACGAGATCGGTAAGAACCTCGGGGCGCAGCTGATTCTGGAATTCGAAAAAGAGGCGGGAAAGAGCAGTGACAGAGGCAGCGACCATGTGAGGTGACGAGCCTGCCAGACCGGCAGAAACCATAGTGAAGAATTCTTCAATGGTAGCGGGGGCATCAGGTGAGTCGTCAGGCATGTGAGGAACCAGCGAGTTGCGAATCACAGTGCCGGGAGGGTTGCGCTCCGCATCAGTGGCACGGTTGGCGAGGTGGATAAGAAGATCAAAGGCTGCGGTACGTGCCTTCTCGTTGCTCTCCTTACATCCCAAAACAACCTCTGACAGGATAGCCGGAATGAAATGGAGATCGGAAGTAGGGAGGTGTGTGATGAGCTCGTGGATTGCGAGCATCCGGTCTCGTCGACCAGATGCGGGGGTCTTGTCTGTTGTCGCAATCATTAGAGCATGAAGTTCACCGCTGCGTTCCTGAAGAGCTGCTCTGCCAGTTTCGGTCGAAGCCAGGCGAGGGATGAGTTTGTATGCCTTCTTGATCAGCTGTTGATCAGGGTTAGGCGACGTTCCGTTGAGCACAGCAGCGGCCATAGCGAAAAGCCCGGCGAAACTTGTGCGAGGCAGATAGATGGACATAGCAATGACCAGATCGATCAAGGTGTGGGAAGTGGGCGGCATCTTTGCAGATGATCCTTGAGGGGCAGGCGCCTCCTTCTGCTCCTCGGCCAAGGATGACTCGAGCATCGTGATGACACGAGTGAAAGTCTCATTCAGCTCCTGTAAAATGTTCAGTTAGTCAATTGGTCTTGAATGGCGTGGATATCGGGAACAATGGTTTACCTGCTCGGGGGTGATACTCAAATAGGCGTTGATGCACTGCAGAATGTACCCGCGGTGGTGCGGGAGCGTCTGGGAATAGACGTTGAACAATACCGCCAAAAGGTTACTGGCGAAGCCAGATAGATGCTCAATGTTCTTTGCAGCGGCGGCCTTGGTAATTCGGCGTTGCAGGATCAAGTCGTCTTGCTCGGCTTCAACAGCAAGAATAGCCTGGTTAGACTCAACCAGGTTCTGAAGAGCCCGGCAGATCTCGACACGCAGCTCAGTCTGCTTATAAAGAACGTTGGATAACAGCTCGGCGAAGCCCTGGTCAAATGCCTCGATCAAATCAAGAGGCAATTCACAGTATCCCGGCAAGATACCCCAGGTTTGTTGGACCAGTGTCTCGAAAATCTTCACTTCGACAGACTTCTCAGCAGCACCAAAGTCGACAATCTTCTGATAAAGCGCCTCACTCAGAGGAACCATCTCCGAGCGGAAATGGCTCAGGTTCGTATTTGTGACACTATCACGTAGAATTGGTAGCATCCACACGCGGCCAGTTTGACCCTTCTTTTGCTCGATGATGTTCAACGGCAGGATATCAAGGATAGCTTGGGGTCCCATAGCCTCAATGGCACTACTAAGGACACCGTCGGCCTCCTTCTTGCCGTGGAACGACTCGTTGCTGCGCAGTTCACCAATGGTCGAGACGATGTCGACGAGGAAGGGGCTGGACTGCCACTTGTAGCAGTCGAACATGGCAGAGCAAACGTTGAATACTTCCATCCACGCAGCCTGGTACTTGACAGAGAGCAGGTCAGCAGTCGCGCGGGCCAACTTCTCAAGAGTCTTCTCATCGTAGACAGATGGCTCAATAATGACGCTGTTGGGGATACAGTTGTGCAGGAAAGAAATCAGGCACTCAGAGGCCGAGATGCGGATGTTGTGCGAGGGCGAGGCCAAGAATCCAGAGATGAGCTGGAAGAGTTCCGGCAGCTTCTGGAATGTGTCTTCGGGATTGATCTGTGCAGATACATCATAACCACGAGACAGTACCGCAATCCAAGGAGGGAGGAGCTGTGAGTCGTTCTGTGCGGGCTTGAGCTCGGAGATGGCGTCCAAAAGACGGGGGAGCTTAGAGGACGAGAACTCATCGGCCATGCCTTCGAAAATGACCTCAAAGACCTCGAAAGCACCCATAGTGATGTACTCATTGCTAGAGCGAGAGGCATTCATCAGCAGCTCACATAGCGACTCAATCTTCTTGCTTGGCCAGCCGCCCGATGCGGACGCAATAGTCTTGACCAGCTGCAGTGAGTGGATAACCAAGGGCTCATGGTTATCATGGTGGCTTGGATCCTTTCGGCCCTTCTTCTGCTTGGAGGCAGCCGTGATGCTGTCGCTTAGCGTCTTCATCGCAGACTCGGCACACATATCCGCGGCGGGATGGTCCAGCGACGGGCTCGGCGGGGGCGTCTTGAGAACCTTGATCAGCGCCTCCTGGGCGCGTTTCCGCACTTTAGGACGGTGATCAACCGACAGACTCAATAGACCGGCCGTCGCACGGCGCGGTCCAATTGCTGTGTGGGGCAGGTTCCAAGCTGCGGCATCTTGGGCGATGAGCAGCGACTCGAGACAGCCAATTGATGGACGCAAGAGCGGGGCTTCGACTTCGGGGAGGGACAGCGAAGGGGCTAGACTGGTGAGAATCTGGGAAAATTTGGAACGAAGGATAGTTTCGGGGACGTAAGTGGTGGTGATATCGAGAAGATAGACAACGGATGTCGCGAGGTCCTTGTTCACAATTCCTTGCTCGGCAGAAAGCGACTGAGAGAGGAGCGCAAGTAGTGCAGCGAAATATGCGGTTGCAGAAAAGTCGGCCTTTTGGTCGCGAAGAGTGTCCTCGACTGCAGAGAGCACCACAGCGGTCTGCATGGAATTGATTAACGACCTGCCTAGGGTTCATGGATCGACACGGGGCGCAACTTACATGGTGCTGATTCTGCAGCTTGGGAGACTTGATCTTCTCGAGCTTCTCCGCCAGAGTCGCCATGGTGACTGCGGACGACGAGGGGAGAAGGAGAAAAGGCGTGCGGGGAGGCTGTTCTGGCGGTGATGGAGAAAAATCGTGAAAAAAAGGTACGGCAGATTTCTTGGCGGGTTTATCGATAAGAGTCCACCCTCACTGGAGGTGGACCTTACCTAAGGTAGCTGGGCAGCCCTGTGATTCATAGTTTCCCAATACAATCGGCTCACATCTTCCACGGTTACTCTTTACATCTCCAATTAACATTGCATCGGCATAATGGCACACCCAGGCTTAACGACTCTCCTCAAATCTGCATCACTGGACTTGGCTCCTTACGAAGCCCTCTACCAACACTTCCATGCGCATCCCGAACTGTCTCGACAAGAGAAATCTACTTCGGAAAAGCTGGCAGCGCATCTAGCCCAATGGAACGTCTTCGAAATCCATACTCAAATCGGAGGTTACGGTCTTGCAGGTGTGTTTCGAAATGGTCAAGGCAAGACCGTACTTCTACGAGCAGATATGGATGCACTCCCAGTCAAAGAAATGACTGGACTCTCCTACGCAAGCTCCCAGACCATGAGCGACGCCGAAGGAAATGAAAAACCAGTCATGCATGCCTGTGGCCATGATATGCATATTACATGTCTGCTCGCAGCGGCCGAGACGCTCGTGAAGATGCGGGATGTTTGGAGTGGGACTTTGATCGTGCTATTCCAGCCAGACGAAGAGCGAGGCGGCGGTGCCCAGGCAATGGTTGACGATGGACTTTATTCCAAGGTTCCTGTTCCAGACTATTGTCTTGGTCAACATGTTATGAAATTGCGCGCTGGAAGTATTGGCTCCCGCTCTGGTGCTATCATGGCCGCTGCCGATAGTATGAAGATTACCGTCTTTGGGCGTGGCGGCCATGGCTCTCAACCCCATCAAACGGTGGATCCAATTCTTCTTGCTGCACACATTGTTGTCCGATTGCAGACTATCGTGAGCAGGGAGATCAACCCCAATGACCTGGCCGTGTTGACGGTTGGGAGTCTCCAGGCTGGGCAGGCAGAGAATATCATTCCCGACCGAGCTGAAATCGGCGTTGACTTCCGATCTGTTAAATTAGAGATCCGAGAGCAGATTATCTCGGGGATCAAGCGTATTGTTGAAGCTGAATGTGTGGCAAGTTGTTCACCCAAACCACCTATATTTACTCCAACGAGACGGTTCCCACCTACTTTGAACGATCATGAAGCTGCATCTCAAGTTGCGGCAACATTCTCAACCCACTTTGATGATTTTGATGATGACATACCACGGACTAGTATTGCCGAAGACTTCTCGACCCTGGCGACCTGTCGAGGAATACCTAGCTGTTTCTGGCTCCTAGGAGGCGTTGAACACGACCTATGGGATAAGGCACAGGCGGAGTCTCGCACAGAAGAGATCCCAGGAAATCACTCAGCGCTTTTTGCGCCTGTCATTCAACCGACTATGAGAAGTGGAGTGGATGCACTGTGTCTTGGTGCCTTGACCTTCTTGAAAAAGTGATAACTATCTCAACCATGATATACATTATAGCGATGATAAAGTCCATGCCCATAGGAATCTGGCATGGCTTTTTAATAGACTTGCTAAACAGAATACAGAGAATACAGAGACTGAACTTCATTCATAAAAGAAAACCTCGGGACTACTAACTGCCTCATCTATGAAATCAAGTAAGCTTTCCTGGGTGGAATGAATAGCATCTCGTAGGATGATCCGGATTCATCCTGTCTACTCCGATCTCTGCTTTACTTCCCACTCACTCAAAACCGTCAATTCGTCAAAATTTTGCTATGAACTAGAATAAAGAAAAAGGAGCCCAATAAGTAGTAGTCTTGCCGTATGAGCAAACAACTACACATTTCGGCAATGGAATGCGAAGGGACGAAGGTAATATCAACATGCACCAGACTAGGGCCTCTCGCCTCAAAAGCAGCCTGTTCAGCAATCGCCATTTGTCCTTCGCATAAGCCCATGTCAATGTATTCATGATATTCCACCGAGATCTCCAATGTTAACTGGGAATAAGTTTGCAAGAGCAAGCAAAAATACCGCTCGACCATCTGCCACGGAATTGCTTGGTGACAATATAGCAATCTATGAGGCTATATCCCATGGAAGCCGGTGTCATCCTGTCACGGAGAGCGCCCAGTGGTTGAAAATACGGCAGAGTGGTAGGGCTGGGCTTCGAAAATAATTAAGGGACTGCGCCAGCAGAAGCAGAGGGCAGTGTTTAGAAGAGGATCTCGCCGCTGTGCTCGGGCTCAAATCCAAGAGCCGAGAGCTCAGTGTGTCGTTTCTTGTCGCCGGACTTGCGTTGGTTATCTTCCTTCTTTTTCAATTCGAAGACTTCTTCGAAGGGCGCCTTGGTGACGGTTGTAGGGATTTCGTCTTCACGGTCAAGGTCCTGTATCCGTCGCAAGATATCGTATTAGTATGGTCGTACTGGGGCCATAGTGAGAGCATCACAAGCTCTGAAACCACATACCACTTCACCCAGCAGAAGCACGTTCTCACCGCGCACAAGGAAGATGCCGCGGGGAACATCGGCGTAGACATTTCCGGCATAGATGCGCTCAACGGTATCTTGAAGCACAAGGTTTGCTATATCATGCCAATAACGGCAAATGGTGAGCCAAAAGTCCTATAAATGGGCATCCAATACCGCAATATATCGGCATATGATGTATCATACCGAATTGATCCCAGCTTCGGAGCACTCCGAGCAGTTTCCTTCCGTCGCGCAGAACAAGAACAAGTTTCTCTATAAAGCGATAAGGCTCGCGCATCAGCAAATGGCGGAATTGGTTGCCATCGGGACTTTTTCACGTACTATCTGTCAAGTCCAGCAGTTGGGCGGCGGTTGTGAACATCTGAGGTGGGAGCTGGGGCGGGCCTCCGGTCGGGCCCTGGCTAGCTGGACCCAGTGCATTTTGCTGCTGGGGCTGCTGATGCTGAGGGTTCCGCTGCTGAGCATTGGGAGAAGTTTCGTTGAGGGAGAGGCGCTCCATTTTGGTGGGCGGAGGTGAAGGTGGGGTGGGAGTGAAAATCGGACGTGGGCGGCGGTGGTTCAGTCGAGAAGATTGGGTATGTAGACGATTTCAGGTAGCGACTATTATGGTCTTATCATTCTGGTGAAGACTGCACAATCAATCTCCAGGTTGCAGCCAGCGCTGGAGAGGTCGCAGTCGACGAGTTCGCCGGGATGATCAAGGGCGGTTCACGTGTTTGTTCTGTTTGCACTTTTACCCCAGCTCGATCTCTGTACAATATAACTATAGATTCAGACAAAGCTCAAACCTGGAGCTGGCTCTGAATGCTATTACGATATATTTCGAAAGAGTTTAAAATCAATGTGACATTAGTAGCAAAATTCCTTTCTTAAGGGTACCGAAGTGCCGTTCTTAGAATGATGGCGCAGAAAGATAGCAGGTTTACTTGCAATATATAGACCAACGTTCATTTACAATACCTTTTAAGTTGAAGGTCGGGGGAACAGCTAATTGCTTGAAGTAATCTATTAGATAGTAACAATATCCACATCTCTCAGGTATAATCACCAACTTGAACGCCAAAAAGTATATACAGTAGATAAAAACGCAATCACCTAGCCTAGCCGAACGCCATGGGTATCATAGAAAGTCACACAAGACAGTCAAAAGTCATGTAAAATAAAAAGCAAGGTCACCCCGCAGCAAGCATGCAGACATAGCATACGTAGACCGAGCATCCGCAAATCACACCCGCACCTTCTAGTCCAGGGTAAAATCTCACGGGCACCGGGGACACTGAGGTCAGGACACAATTGCAGAGCCAGCCAAGCCACGCGCAAAGACCCGAATGCTGAAAGCCAGTACCTGAACCTAGCTGAAGTCCGAGTCTGAGGCAAGGCTGAGCCTCGCAAGCCATGCAGCAGAGACAGAGACAGCCGCATGATGGTTTACGGCTGAAACCGCAGCCGAAATTGTCGACCCCGCCGCTCTTCGCGAACGGTATACAGGAACCGGGCAATGCTCTCCTGTTCCGACATTCCGGCACTGTTGAAGTGCTTGCGCACGACGAGCGCGAACTGGTCCTTGCTTACGCGGTCTTGTCCGGTGATTTTGTGCAATGGGGCGTCATCGCTGGAGGTTCCGTCGCGGGAGGTATTGGATTTGTCTCGGGTCGAGGTCTGCGCACGGCGCGCGGAGAGTGCAGTAGGTGAGCGCAAGCCAATTCCCTGCGAGAGAACGATTCGAGCGTAATCGTTTGAGTAGGCGCTTGGTGTGGAGAGTTTGTGGGCGTGGCGATAACCGTGGAGGATTTCGAGGGGGAGGTCGGACCAGGGGACCTGGATGAGAAGTTTCGCATTAGCATGCTGGCACACGTAGTGGTTTGGTTCCTAGATGGGATGTCTGTGACAGGTACAAAAGGCTCCGGGGTAGGCCTGGGCTCGACTGACGTCGTTCCCTGCTCCATAAAGCTCTGCATGGTACATACCCTGGGCTGTTCATCCACGGCCTCGGTGTTGACCGGTGCGCTGGTCACAGGTGCTTTGTCCTTGTTTGCTCCCGTTTTGCGTTTCGTTGTAGTCGGTTTGAACTCTCTCGCGCCGCTTGAAGCTTCGGACCTCGAGTCATCCACGATTGCAGTGGTGCGTTGGCGCGGAGGGGCCATAGTTTGAGCGGCCCGGCGGGAGGGGGGCAGTCAACAGGGGATATAGGGGTTCAATGGATGAAATAGAAGCTCTGGACAAGAAATTATGGCCAGGATTTACAGGCTGAGGAGGCTTACTGTTCGCGGTGCACTGGACTCGACCGGTCGATTCTCCGCCTCGTGGCGGAGGCCGGAGGCAGAATCGGCCGGACATTGTTCCGATGAATGCGGTGAACATTGGCATAAAAGACTCCCCGCGCAGTAGTTAACTAACTGTTCATGACTGAGGCACTAAGCCCGCTTAATTCGGACGCAAGCGGTCAAGTATAGTACGGGAATGTAGAGGGGAACCAATGAAGAGAATCTAGGCTGGAGTTGGGTGAGCACATCTTCAGTGCTGCACTATGCATAACATATCACTATAAAGGGAGAATATGAGGATGGACTGATGCTCAATCGGGAAGTGTAGGCTATGGGATCAAACAAACCAAACATCTCCACGACTCGACTTTTTCTTTGACTCAACTCACGGAGGCTCACCGCCTCACGCGGAGAAAGTCTCTGGAAGGAAAAAAGGAAACCTCCGCAAGTCGGAAAAGGAAGGACAGAGTGCGGACGACGCCCGTCGGACCACCGTGGCTGCGCTTTTCCGAGTGGGGGAGTAGTGAGGGCATTCCAGGAGGGTGGATGGGGGCAGAAAATGCCCTTCAAGGTGGCGCGGTGTACGTACGTTTGCCTAAGATTTGCCCAAGTCTTTAGCTAATGGGATCTCAACTCCAACACGGCTCCAAAATTTCCCCAGGGGCGAAAGCGCCGAAGTGGCCAACCATCCGAGTCTCGGAAGAATCTCGGTGGAGGTGGGATGGTATAGGGGCCCAACTTCCGCGGGCCAAGGCAAGGGGAGGGCGAGGGCTAAAGGGGGAAGGGGGCAAAGTGTGGGGTGACAAGGACCAGCCAAGGAGAATTGGGTTTGCGAGCACGCCAATCCACCATCTCCTGAACAGGCCAACTCGCAAAGAGTGAGAGAGTCCCGAGTCGGCACGGCAATGCCGAGTCTCTGGCCGACTTCGAGTCCGGCCCGCGGCTCCAGACACGGGAACGCGAAGTGCCACCGAGAGGGGGGGGTTCAGAAAAATGCCCCCCAAAAAACTCAGCGCGGAAGTATCCCGGAGGAATCACACCGGTGCCCCCATTCTTGGTTCTTGTCAATCCTCGTTACCCCGTACAGTACTACCCCCGAAGTGAAAATTCTTTTTTGGGATCGTGTCTCCCGGATGGATAGTCGCGCGATCTACAATAGTACCCGCGATCCGTGGAATCATGGAATTGTGGAAATGTCCGGGATAGTTACCTGCGAGTGCGACGGCCATTCCGCGAAAAAAAAAAATAGACAGAGAACCGCCTCTTCCATCATCGTGGAGACAGAAAAAAAAAGCCACACTAAGCCCCGCACCGCGACACTGGAACGACTTGGCATTTCCGTAACAGGCGAGAAGAATGGAGTATGGCACAATGCCCCTCCAGCTGGACGTGCTCCGACTTCACCCGAGGTATTTGCCCTCTTCTTCCCCAGCCTTATGGGCCTGCTCTGATGGGCTGATGCTGGACGCGGACTCGGTGAGCCTTGGCTAGACCTTGAGGAAACCGGTACCTGCAGCAGACAGTTCTAGCTGGGTTCGAGATGCGTTCATACAGTAATCCTTCGAGGCAGGTCCCCCGTTAGTCCCGGTTAGCGTGGTCCAGGGTTAACTGAGCTGTGCTTGTGCTGTCTCTGGGTGCCGGTTTCATCTGTCTCGTCTCGGCTCTACTACATGATGGATCGGATTGATCGGATTGATCGGATTGATCGGATTGATCGGATTGACCGGCTCGGTTGGACTCCTGTCTAGTAGATCTTGCGAGTGTAGGCGGAGACATCCATCAGCTGACGGCGACGATCAGGTACCATGAGTGTATCCGTGTACTTGTGACAGTGACAGTGACAGACTCCCTTTGGTCATTCCCGGGCCGACGTGCTGGATGGGTATTGGGGCCGAAGCCGAGGCTGATCGGGGGCATGCAAAGGGTAGCTATCAGCTGCATCCACAGAGTATGGTATCCGGATCATCCATGGGGTTGGCCATGGCACGGGCAACTGGTGAAGCCACTGATGACAGCACTGCGATAAGGCCGCCTTCACATGTGAAAATGGTGGGAAGCTATCGACCTGGCTTGTGAATAGCAATCGTGTCTGGGGGCTAGACCCAGCAGATATGATGATGCACATGTAGGAACGCGAGCTCGTTTACACACGTGAAAGAGAGACTGGCCAGCACGGCGCGCAGCTCATGAGATGTGGTCATGGCCATGGCCATGGTCATGGTTTTTGCGCCATTGTGTCATTCTTGGGGCTGGTCCCTCTGATCTGGTCTGGTTTGGGGCAAAGCGAACCCCCGAGTGGCCCCCAGGTCCCTCCCCCAAACCCCCCAAAGCTGTTATCTCTTCCCCCTAGTTGGCCGCGGGGACCTCAGGGAGCAGAAGCAGGAGTATGGAGATAAGCCAAGCGAGGGATGGAGTCTGAGCACAGGAGGGCTTCACCCTTGCGAGCGGGCACTTCCTTTTCCCCCGGTGGATAGCGCTACTCAATTCGGGCGCAACTATGGATGGAGTATGGGGTAAGAGAAAATCACTCAGAAGTGGAGTGCCCTAGAAGAGGAGAAGGGAAACAGGGCAAAGGGGGAGAGACTAATCGTACCGTACGGGCCTCACCGAGAACTGGATGGGTTTGTAGTGCGGGCCTCGCATCCGCATCCGCACCCACCCCCTCTTTTCTCTTCTGATGCTCGAGGAGCTCGCCGACAAACGACAAGGGCAAGGTAGGGTTTCGCACTTGCTGATTTGAGCAGGTCCAGCACGTTTTCTCGTTATCTCAACACAGACTTTTACCATACCTTAGGTATCTAGAGTATGCTATCTTCCCCCCGATGATTTGTCCGGAGAATCAGATCGAGACCGAAGTCCGGCCCCGCATGGGATGATATCAACATGATGTGCCTGGGGATCGTGATTGGCTACCCGGGTGTATGTTCCAGAAGCTGCGGGGCGCGGATCTCTCGCCTTGGCGAATGTGGCCATTACAGATAGTGCGTGTGCCCAGCCCAAGGCCACCTCCGTATCTGTTAGGTAACCCTTGGCAAGGTTGCACTGGGAGTAACTGAGAGTAACTGGATCCGAGGAATGCGAGCCAAACCTTCCCCGGATTTTGGGGGCCCCGCATCAAGAACCTGCCAAGCGCAACAATGTTACCCTTTCAAGGTGGTCTTGAGGAGACTCTGAGAGGACGGCGACCATTGTTGGACTTGACTCCGTTCTCCAGTCTCCGTTCTGGGCTTCTCTGCAAGCCAAGTCGAATATACGTGATAAATATAATAATATAGTAATGATAAAATAAATAAAATACACTAATGTCAGCCCCTACGAATGCGTTGTCGATCGTGGCTCCTCTCCCCACCTTGCAACAGACTCGCTTCACGCTTGGATTGCGAACTCGAGCTCGTGCTCGTGGCGTTGCGCTTGGTGAGGTTTCAGCGCCAGGCAGCGGAGACTGGGGCGATTGAAAATGGAACGCGGACGAATCCCCGGCCCCGGTCCATGTCAAAAGTGAAGGCTCCATGTTGGATTGGATGTGCTGCTGAATGAAAGGGCGGAGCACGTCATGACTGATGCCTGTCGCAAGGGGGCTGCAGTGATGGCTTATGGGCCAAGGTCAAGGTCAAGCATAGGTGTCCAGACCGCGTCGGTGCATACCAGATTCTTTGTCTCCAGCTGAGCTCGAGCACCTGGTGGTGGTGTGCAGCTGCCAGGATGGGGCTTTCTCATTCCATCTGACCCCATGCGACAGAGGCAGAGGCAGAGTTTTGATAACGTAGGTGAATGCCCCTTTGGGGGTGCCTTGACTAAGAATATCACGTACTGGCGGGGACAAGGCCGGAATCCCGGTTTATTCCACTTTCGCTTTTTCCATTTTCCATTTTCTCTTTTCCCTTTTCCCTTTTCCCTTTTCCCTTTTCCCTTTTTTCTATTTTCATTTCCTTTTCCTTTTCCATTCCCTATCTTTCTGTTAGTTTCCGCTTCTTTCTTTCATGGTGGGGTTCTCCGCTGATAACACCGTATGATCGACCATTGGCAGATTACCCGGTCCGGGGAAAGCAAGCACCCGCTGAATGGGCATGGGAATGGCGTGATGGATTTGCTGTTGCGGGGAGAACAGATTTTTCATTTTCATTGCTGATGATGTGCAATCGCTGACAGTTGCGGCGATGTCGGACATGAATGGAGGCCTATCACTCGCAGTATTTGAGGACGATCGCGGCATGTGCTGGGGGGAGAGCGCTTCGAGGCCTGCTGAAGGCTGCTGAGTGGCGGTAGATCGTTCCGTCAAGTCGCACATCCTACATGAAAGGACACAGTAGACCGTTCGTACATACTTACTACATAGAGACGAGGGCTGTATACAACCCTGACGATTGGAGATTGCGGGGTCTGAGTCAAAAACTGTCGAAGATCATCGGGTACATCCTGCAAACTCTAGCGATCATTCCGGAGAATTCTGCGATGCGATAGGACGAGCGCTGGAATGGACACCATCACAACACCCAAAGTTGAACACGACGCATTCGGCGACTGCTCCAAGGGATTGCCTAGCAATGGCTAGTTACTAGTATTGTTCCCCCCACGCTCTACCGTCTGTAGTGTGGATAGCGGTGCCGATCTATGCGATCGCGGGGACGCGGATCTGGTTGAAAACTCTGACAAGACGAGTATGTACTGTACTTAGGAAAGTGAAACGAGGCCTTATCGCATCATGGACGCGGAAGTCGGCTTCCGATGCGACTCCAGACTCATTTCACTCGTAGGGGTAGCAATCTGACAAGGCCTTACTCAACTCGAATTAACTCAACTCGTCAGCTGAAACTGCGCATCTCTGCAAGATCCATCGACAGCGTTTCACACCGTGGCCATCGGCAAAATGCGGGTAATAGTATGTCTAGCACTACTGTTCAGTAGCCTGCGGTACCTGCTTTGCAAAACCCCTCCACTTCATCCTCCTCCTCCGCCCCTCCTTGACCCCCCCCTGCAGATCGGGGCGCCGAATCCGGAGGTTCTCCAGAGATTGCGCCATTCCCCGTGGAGAGGAGGGAGGGATGCGAAATGGGAATTCATCCGCAGTGGGGCGTGGCTTGGACTTGGGACTTGGCCTCTTCAGCCGGGCCAAAGTACCCCGGTCGGCAATCGACGCGGCATCGCTCGAGACGAGCAGTCGCCGTTGCCGTCGAACCATAACCATGACCATTTCGGAGTATCTACGGGCGATGTTCCACGTTCCACCGTTTTATCTTTTCATTGTTGGAATGGGATGGACTGGGGTGGGCAGGTCCGGGGATGCCGGTATCTCCACAGCCCCAATCCTAAAGGTTTCCCCAAGGCCGAGTTTAGCCAGAGTAGAAGCCGGAGATCGGCCGAAGATGAACAGCGTCGTGTGTTAGGTAACTTGTCCACAGTCTGTTGGGAGGTAGCGACATATCTTGGAGTATGTATCTGGTATCTGGTCTCTTGGATCGACAGGTCAGCTGCGTCGCAAATTCATGCCCTTGGGGGATCTGCGACTAGAGGTGAGCCCCTTGGACCCCGGCTACATGCAGCTCGTCCGCCGCCCTGGATCAGAAAGGGGGGGGCTTCCTGGCGGCCATCGCGGAACTTTGAACTCTGTGAGAGGCCATGGAAATGGCTTCGCGGATTGCCTGATTAGGACCGAGGCAGAGTCAGTTCTTGCACCAACCAGATGTCGAGATTCGTCACATGGCGGCTGAACGGAGGATCTTGCCGAGCAGCGTATCTTTCTTTATCCCCGGTCTCGTCTCCGTTCCTAAGGTTCCTACGGTTCCTAAGGTTGGTGGCGCGATCGCGGGGCGGTTATTATCAGTCCTTTTGGAGAAACCTAGGCTGGGCAAGTGGGCGCAGTGCCCCAGGCTGGGCACAGGGCGTAGTCGGGGGAATCTCCGTCTACCTAGGGTATAGCTTTGATACCACCTGGAGTGAGTCTGGAGAGCATGAACCTGTACCACAGACACGCCACCTAATTTACGAATGCGCTCTGTGCTGTACTGTGATGGCGACAAGGAAGGGCGGATTGACATCTGGACGTGTAGCTTTGCGGCTGTAGGGTGCATCCCCCTCAATAATTGGACGATCTGCGCCTATCAGTTTATCTGGAGATACTCTGGTCGACTGGCATGACCGAATCTGGGGTACCTAGCCTCGCTCTCACTATCTTTGTCGGTCTTCCAATGAGACCTCAGGGTATCTACGACCATACATAATGACAGTCATGTTGACCCCGGCTCGTTTTCGCATCTGTCTGTATGACACACCTCTCCATTCCTCGCATGACTAAATCATGCTCGAATCATGTATCATGTGTCGACATCATCGATGATCCTTGGCCTCGTCACAGCCCTGGATGTCCGTTGCTCACTCGATTACGTTTTTGTTTCAACCTTTCCCTCAAGGTTTGCTGTTCCACAAGGGAGAAGTTGAATGGGGAGACACCCGCACCCCAGGATCTCGTACACCCTGAGTGTCCGGTCTGGACCGTCCAGCAGCGCAGCAGCAGTGTCATCATCACAACACTTCTTATTCTCCAATAGGGGATACTAGGAAACTAGGATAGGATACTGTTTGCTGTTACCTACTTGTAGGGCACCCCGGACCCCAGATAAGCCCGCATTCTCCAGACGCGCGATAGCCGGAACTGGACGCAGCACTCCAACATGTACCCTACCTCCCGTAGGCTAAGAAACCCCAAAGGAAGTACGGAGTAAAGGCCACGCACTCACGCCACACAGTTAAGTTCTTCACATTAAGTAAGCAGAGGACCTTTCGGGCGTCCCCACATCTGGGGGGGTTTCCCCTTTGGGGTTTGCCTTTTTTTTTTTCTGAATTTTATTTTTTATTTTTCTTTCGTTTTCCCCAGGCAGAGACAGACAGAGATGAACAAGAATAAGGCAAATGCGCCCCAGTCAAGGCATGGGTATTGTATGCTTGAACTTGTAGAGACACTATTCACTGTCAATCCTATTGCCAAATACTTTTCTCAGCTATTGCCAGCATCCGAGTCGATCTACCGCACGTTGCCCGCTCTTTCTCCCTTTCCGTCTTTTTTTCGAATTTTCTTTTTTTGGCTTCCCGAAACGGATTTTTTTCTTTTTCTCTTTTTTTTTTCTTTTTTTCTATTTCCGAGTTTTTCACATTTGCCCCAGGCAGGGCCTCTTCTCCCTCTGCTTGTGCTGTGCTCTCCCCACAGCGTCCGCTCAACCTTGTTTCGATCCGATAACTCGCTTTTTTCCCTTTCGATTTTTCTTTTTTTCTTTTCTTTTCTTTTTTGCTTTTTCACCCCGATTCCGACTTCTCCCTCCGATTTCTCCCTTTCCTCTCCCCTCCATTCCTCATACTCCCCTTTATTACTTCTGCTCCCCAGATCGCCGTCTCCAGATTCTTTTCTCTCCCCCCCTTCTCGCATTTCCCACCCCATACTTTTTCCCTCTTTTTGAGTCCTCGAATTCAGGTCTCAAGAAGAACAAAGTCAACCTATCAAAACAACCAAAGCAAAAAAGGATTTGCATCCGATCCTCCCGATCGACCTCATCGACCCCTCCCCATCATCGGGTGTTGATCGACCGGGCGATTTTTAGTTCTGAACAATCACCCCCCCTGCGCGGTGATAAAATCATCCCCTCGTCCGACTTTCCACCACCTCGGCAACCTTTTTATTTTTTCTTGCTTCCCTCCTGATCTGCCCCGGCCATAAATCCGGTCTCGCCCCGCTGCATATTCACATGCCGCCCCCCGTCTCTTCAGTGGGTTTCTCCAATCTGCTGAACCCTCAAGAAGCAACCACCCCGACTGCTCTCCCCGTCACTCAAAACGGAGAGTCTGATCCTTCCATGGCTTCGTCTGTCAGTCTATTGCCGCCTCTCATGAAGGGTGCTCGCCCGGCCAACGAGGAGGTCCGCCAGGATCTGCCCAGGCCCTACAAATGTCCTCTCTGCGACCGTGCTTTCCACCGCCTGGAGCACCAGACTCGTCACATTCGGACACACACTGGCGAGAAGCCTCATGCTTGCCAGTTCCCTGGCTGCACCAAGCGCTTCAGCCGCTCCGATGAACTCACTCGTCACTCGCGCATTCACAACAACCCCAACTCCCGTCGCAGCAACAAGGCTCAGCACCTCGCTGCGGCCGCGGCCGCTGCCGCCGGCCAGGATGTTGGTATGGCCAGCGCTGCCAACATGATGCCTCCGCCCAGCAAGCCCATCACTCGCTCTGCCCCGGTTTCGCAGGTCGGCTCCCCGGACGTCTCACCTCCTCACTCCTTCTCCAACTACGCCAACCAAATGCGCTCCAACCTGGGTCCTTACTCGCGTAACAACGATCGCGCCTCCTCCGGAATGGACATCAACTTGCTGGCAACTGCCGCTTCGCAGGTGGAACGGGATGATCACTTGGGCTACCATGGTGGATCGCGCCATAACATGTTCGGCTCTCGCCATCACAACGGTCGTGGCCTACCTTCGCTCTCTGCTTACGCCATCTCTCAAAACATGACCCGTTCGCACTCCAACGAGGATGATGACTCCTACGGTGGACACCGCGTAAAGCGTTCGCGCCCCAACTCGCCCAACTCCACTGCGCCCTCGTCCCCGACTTTCTCGCACGATTCGCTCTCGCCCACTCCTGACCACACGCCTCTGGCGACTCCCGCTCACTCCCCTCGCCTGCGTCCCCTGGGCGCCAACGAGCTGCACCTGCCGTCAATCCGCCACCTCTCTCTGCAACATACCCCCGCTCTTGCCCCTATGGAACCGCAGCCTGAAGGTCCTAATTACTACAGCCCTGGCCAAGGCCACATGGGTCCCAGTATCACGGACATCATGTCAAAACCTGACGGCACCCAGCGGAAGCTGCCCGTGCCCCAGGTGCCCAAGGTTGCCGTGCAGGACATGCTCAACCCGGCCAGCGGATTCACCTCCATGTCTTCGTCGACGAACAATTCCGTCGCGGGGAACGACCTGGCTGAGCGGTTCTAAGAAGGGAAATCCCCCCTCGAATCAAAAACAAAAAATACTCCTCACTTTTTCTTAAAAACCTCCTGTTATGCGCGCTACGAAACGACATAGACTTTGTGCATTTTCTTCCTGGATTGCAGGCATCAACGGTGTCGGATGGATCGGTTTATCTTTTATTGCTTCGTGTTTTCTGCGAAAGGCGCTGTACCCAATAGACGGATCGGGATTTATTTGTTTCTATTTTCTCTCCTCGATTTTCCCTTCTTCGAGTCCAAAATTTTGTCGTCTTGACTTGACCTTTGCGATTCTCCTCTCCTGAGGCCTGTGGTCTCTTTTCCATTCTTGACCACTATCTTTACTATCTCCCTTAATATTTGCTTACCCGTCAGGGAATCAAAAACAATATTCAATATACTCTCTCCATTGTAATAGCAGTTTTGTCTGGTTCACCTTGCACATTGTTTAATTAGGGTTCATCCGAATGTTCATACTTGGTGGAGACTGCCCCTCCAACGTTGGACGGAACCAGCCACGGAACGCCCCTAGTATATCTGTATATCTGCGACTACTAGTATGTATATACGTATTGTAGTACTTGGTACAAATACAAGCATCCATCCATCATGCCACATATCTCCAACAGACCATGCCCGGCCCAGTCTTCAAGGAGCACCTTAGCCCAACAGATAACTACTGCACAGCCCAAACGTTAGCCCCAACGCCCCCGCTCCCCCTCCTACGCCTAGCGCGAAAAAAAAAAGAGAGAACCCTACCCTACATGTTTCATGAACAAAAGTATTATTCCCCTCCTTTCTTCTCCGTAAATGATAGTCCAATGCTAGTCGTCTTTGATTCCCCACTTCTTTGCCTACGATGGAGGTCGACGCTTGATTGCAGAGGTGATACCCACGTATGTACAGTCGGGCCACGCCGGCAGCTAAATGTCATGCATGCTGACACTTCGCAAAGGTACGGATTCGCAGAGGGTTTCGGTGATCGGTCTTTCAAGTTTGATCGTAGTCGGGTTGCAAAGAGAGTACGGGGAGGTTTTTCTCTTTCGTGTACGTTGTATCTTTCTGTCTTTATTCTCTCCCTCCCTATCACCTGTTTGATATCACATCACCCCGTCTCGCGCACGACCCCATCCTCTATCATGGCTGTACCTGGTACCTCTCCCAGTCTTGAGAAGTACCTAGACCAGTGACGACAGTCTTTCCATGGGAGTCTGGAAGTGTCTGCGGATTGGATTGGATCGGACTCGATTGGATTTCCCCGCGTCCATCGGCCGTGCGGAGTATATCGGAGCCTGCGCTTGAGCCCCAGCTCGTCTTCGCCATCTTCGAGTCTGCTCTAGCGTTTCGTCTGACAGAGGAACAGATGAACAATCGACTTGTTGGCAAGGGTTCAAACAGATCATCCCACACCTCCGCCCGCCACAAAAGTAACACGCAAGAAGCAAAAGGCATATCGGAAAGACAGAAAGAAAGAAAGAGGAGGCTCAGCAGGATATTTCCCCGGCATGCCGTCTTTATCTCCCTCTGTTCCGGACTTGACTAGTGGCGAGTCTTCGTCAATCTCCTCTGTGAATAGTACCAGCCCTAGTTCCAGCGGAGCAGGAAACGTACTCCGAGAAGAGGAGACTGGGATTCCAGTGGGAAGGGTGCCGCAGCGACAACATCAGAGGCAGAGTATTGATCGAGAGAGGGTGTCCGTGACGGTCACATCGAACATATCGGGTCCGACAGGGTCTCGCGCCAGCGTCAGTACTCGAGCCAAACGATCCGTGAGATCAGCATCGCATTCATCATCATGGAGCACCACTGCGCCATCCATCTCCTCCGTCGCGCCTTCACAACCAGTCACGCAGGATGCGGATGCAAATGAAAACACGGAAGGAGATGGACAAAACATAGACGCAGAGAATCCCCGCATCTACACATGTCTCTTCCACATGCTAGACTGCCACGAGTCCTTCGCCGATGAATCAAACTGGACCACACACGTCCTAAGTCATTTCCGCACGCATCCAACCCCCCGCACGGCACGCTGTCCCCTCTGCCCAAATACGAAGTTCGTCGACGGTGACCCGAACCCACTTTCTTCACCGGTTCCAGGCGCAGATGAGAAAGATCCCGATGAGTCAGGGCGCGAGCGCGAGTTCGAAGCCGAGGCCGCGGCCCGTCGAGGATCAATCCGACGAGTCGACTCAGGTACAGACGTCCGTGACGATGGACCCTACACCGGACTCGAACTCGAGATCGGTGACAATCACAATCATGGCGATAATACGGGCTCAGGCTCAGCATGGCGAAGACTCCTCGACCACGTCGGAGCGCATTACCGATCCGGCCAAACGTTAGCCGGGAGTCGGGCGGATTTCGAGCTGATGCGATACCTCTATGGACGGCGGATTATCTCCGATGCGCAGTTCAAGGCTATGCAGCTTGCGCCTGCGCCGTCGAGTCCGGCGTATCATGCTTCGCAGGATGGGGTTAGGGCTAGTATTGGGTCTTCGGATGAGCCGTATTGTGCGCCTTATAGTCGGCGGCGAGAGGAGAGGATGAGGGAGCAGCAGAAGGGGGTTAGTGTTGGTGTTGTTTAAGGAGGGGTTTGGTGGATAAATTGGTTGTAGGATTGGTTGGAAGATTGGTTGGAAGATTGATTGGTTCGGATTTGATGGTTCGGTTTGGTTTGGTTGATATTCCCCCATCTTTTTGTATAGTTTGTATGCTAGGATTTCTGGTCGTGATCGATTCGTAGATGCTGTATTATGTATTATCTTTTTTTTGATCTTGTCGTCCTGTCGTGGATGAGAGGTCTAAGTTATGTCGAATATATTGACCCGGTTTGCAAAGTTATGTTGATGCATGCTGTGTGCTGCTGTGGTAGGCTTGGTGGCTTTTATAAGGTGTTATTTGCCATATATAATGGACCAGACGGCGTACCGTATACCATTCCAGCTTAATGTGGATGATCCAGTAGGCAAGTTTGCTTTAGGTGAGGCCTGTGGTCGAGATGGAAGTAGCCCATGGAGGGACCTAGGATGGAGTGCATGTGGCTGCAAGCAAGATCTTGTAGGAAATGAAATGGTATGACCGGGCGATCATGAAGACCCAATGACGGCCATTGAGAAGCCTAATATAGCGAGAATTAGTGTTTATAGGAGGGGAAAGCCGAGGAATGCGCATGGGGTAATCTGAAAGGACAAATGGTGAGGCGGGCTGCGTGTGTGTGCCCGCCTGGAAATCGATAGATCGCATTTCATCCCCCGCCTTCGTGTCCACCTCGCCGAATTTCTCCGCAGGGACTGATTGGGCGAGTCGGTAAACAGTCTGAGCGGTTGATCGAATACTGTATCAATTTGCTCATCTTAGCTCGTCAACTGGTGGATTCGTCAGAATGATTCGCTCCATGGCTTGGTGCTTTTTTCTTCTTTCCCTTCGTAGGCCCAGGTTAAACACTTGCGAATGAAAAATTAAATGCCACACATGAGTGAGCATTTGATGGGATCGGAATTACAGATTTTTCTTTGGGGGGCTTCAATGCATGGTTATTCTTGCTTATGCTGCTGTTTGTGTTACCTCGGAGTGTTTTCATCCTCATACATGATGCCGCATACGCCTCACGGTTTGCTATGATTAGGGGATAAGATACGAGTTGATGGATTCATCAAAAATATATTACCCAGAAACTTTAAGCTCTGTTTCAACCGATCAATGACATATCCCCTACTGAGCACCATTTGAGGAATCATGTGAAGACTCCAGGGCCGAATGAACCAGAATTTGCTAAATAGCTAGCAGATCAATGGACAGAGCTTGATACCCACTGGCACTCTTGCTAAACAAGAATCTAGGATCCAATATTGAGCAAATCACTTCAAGAGGAACTTCAATCCTGGAGGGGCCCCAAGGAAGTGAGGGAAGTTTCTACAATATCAACATAAAATACTCATGGCAAGTGTATAGGTACTATACTATTCGCATGTGTCATGTGTCATGTACATAATAGCACTGCGGCTCGAAGCAAAAAATAGAGAATATCCTACCAAGATGGCGAGGGAAGATATTCCAGTGCAGGTTAAAGACTGAGAAAGTTCAAACACGAGTGATATCGAATTAAAGCAGAGCTAACGCCAAGATGTATGCCGCCTCCCCTTCAGATTTCCTTTAACCATTTTCCCTTCCCGGGCTACAAACGCTCCTATTTCCACGCATTTAATCCTGCCCATGGGTCACCAGATCCGGGTGGCTGCGGCTGGGACTGAGAAGGCGCTTTTTGATGGCCGTACGGCCGACTTTGCGCATAGCCACCAGGCCCGGATGGATAGGCTCCGCCGCTTGAAGGAGGGTAATTAGGTTGCTGTGGGAGCGGCGGAGGCGGAGGCGGAATATAGCCTTGGGGCGCCATGTAATGCGGTTGTGGGGTGGATGTCGTAGCAGGAGCCGGGCTGGCGCTGGTGTAGCCACCGTATGGGGCTGGAGTTTGGGAGAAGTATTGTTGGTTTGGAGGCGGCGAGACCGGGGTTCGGTACGGGTATGCCATGGGATTATATCCTTCGGAAAGAGGGGCAGCGGCTCCCTGCTGGAAAGGCTGGCCGGGCATGTATCCAGGGTTCCCGCCCATGTATTGACCGTAAGGTGCCGGTGAATGCGAGAGAGGCACGCCATGCTGAGGTGCTCCGGGCATGGTTTGCGGATAGCGTGGAGACATCTGGGGCGATGGGCCAGTTGTTGAATACGAAGGAGCATGGACTGGCGGTGGAGGTGACTTGATCTTGGAAGGGGCTGGTGGAGCTGCAGCAGATCCAATGGAAGGAGAGGCGGACGATGGCTTAGGTTCCGTAGAAAGGCGTTCCATCAGTTGGCGAAGCTTCTCCCGCTCACGATCCTCCTGTTCCGAGACACCGCTTGTCTTGTCCCGTTCAATCTGGCTCAGAAGTTGTGCACCCTCGGACCGGCGGTTGCTAATGAAGGTCTCGACATTCTTCCGCAGACTGTCGACATTCTCGCCCATTTCCTTGTAGAAGGTTCGGGCCTGCACAATACCGGACGAAAGACCATTGTACGCTTCATAAATCTTCTTGTATCGCGCCATGACGGAATTCCTTTGCCGCGTGATGCCCTCGTATTTGGACTGCTCGGCCTGGACTCGCTTGTCTTGGAGCAAATCGGCATATATCTTTGTCAATTCTTTCATCAGCGAAGATTGCTTATGGTTGGCTTGCAGGAGGCGGTTCTGATGCGGGCGGAACTTCTCGAGCTCTGCTTCGAAAAGTTGGTTCTCCTGGCCTGCAATTGACTTCTTATTCAGAATCAATACGTTGGATATGTCATCGTTGTGGACCTGAATGACAATTAGCAACATTTTTGGTACCATTTCGTAAATTACTTACCTTCTCTTTCAGATCCTTCAGAACTTGAGAGCGTTCCCGCTTGACAAGATTGAGCTTCTTTAAGATCTCTTCCACCTTGTTAATCTGGTCGGAAACAGACATGCCGCCCTCGTCATTGACATCGTCCAGGAGACTCCCCTCGGCAGGACTGGAGACGCCATTTTTGCCTTTATTATGCTTCGAGCCAGCCTTGAGCATCGCTCGCTGGAAAAGCACGTCGGCCTCATCCGTCTCTCCCGCAGATCGCATCTGGTCAAAATCACTCTCGTATTGCCGGAATGTTGCGGAAAGCTGAGTATCACTCGCACTAGCTTCACTGATCGTATCTCGGTACGCGCGAACGTCCCCTCGGAGGGTAGTGTTGAGCCGGCCACTGGGTTGTTGGCTCCAATCAGCGCCATACTTGGAGCGCATCTTTTCACACACGCTCTCTTCCATATCGAGCTTCTGAGAGCATCCATCCAATGCAGCTTGAATCTCAAGTTTCCGGTCCTGTAGGTCATCCAAGGCTTTATTGAATGGTTTATGGCCACCAAGCTCCGAGCACCAGCGACGATACTCCTCATCCACCGTCATTTCTTGGTCCATACCACCTTTCAAGATGTTGAGACTACCTGGCAATTTCAAATAGTCGAGGCTGGCAGCCATCTCGCCGTTGGCAGTTTCTACCTTTTCGGTTTCAGCGCGAATCAGCTTGGCCTTCTCCTCGTCGTACAGACTGGCACTCTCTGTGACAGCCATGGGTACAAGTTTCTGGAAGATATCAGGACCAATGATCCTCTGGATGTCTTGCCCTTGGTAAAGCTCGCTGACTGGAATTGCCTTCGCGGCCGGCAGCTTGGCAACTGCCGAGAGTCCAGCCTCACCCGGAACTGGCTGGTGGTAGATGAAGTCATTATCCTTGGCCATGGAAACGAGCAGGGTTTGAACGATTGCATGGTGATGCTTGATGAAATCCATAAGTGCACTTCCAGACTCCGCGGTGAGGTTAGATGTGGCCGGAGGTGACGAGGGAAATCCCTTAGCGCAGCTAATCGCCGTAGCAGACTGCTTGTCAGCAAGCTGGAGTCGAGCAATTGCAACACCATGAGATCCACTCTCACTGTCTGCAACCGCCTGGTAGTAGGATGCTACCGAACCTAAATGCGCCGTCTTCGCCTGCGCTACGACTGACCACACCTTGTCAAAGATATTTTTGCTGACGAATTCCTGCATTGTCTCCGCGGCCTGAGAGTAGAGATAGGCAGCTTGTCCTGCCAATTTAGCAAGGAACCCAGGCTTCTTTCCATCTGCGATTTGTTTCTCGAGGAACACTTCTTGAGCCTGAGCAAGCGTGACATGAATCAGGGTCTTGACGGTATCCCTGTTCAGATCGGTCGAGGGCGCATGCAGGAAGTTCTCATTAATATAAGTAAACATGCCAGCTGAAGCCTGGAAGGAGTGATAGGCTGTTTTAACCCCGGCATCCTCAGCGCGATTCTGGTCGGCGGCATGGCAGGAGAGGACGGCGGAGATATTGAAGATGATGGAAGCTTTCTCGTAGGCCAGGGAGTACTGCGAAGTGGGCTTATGAGTGAACGCATCGTACCTAGAAAATATTTGAAGAGTGAGCAAGCAATCGATCAGAGTTGGAGAAGTGGGCCAATAACATACCATGTGAACGAGATCTTGATGTGGTTCTCATCGACGGGGAACCGCAGATCCAAGAGTTCTAGTTGGCCATAGTATCGATACAGCAGATCGCGACCGGTTGCACTATCCTTTCCGGCACCTCTCATATCCTGACGAAGCCGGTTGAGAGTGGCACATTCTTGTGCGTAGCGCTCGGGGTCCTCGCCATAGGTCTGCCGGATGTAATCCTTGAGGGGCTGGATCCAATCGATCTCGTTGGTCTGCTTCAGCGGGCACGAGAGCATCGGTGACTGAACCATGATGGGATGGTCGTCAGGAGCAGGATGCTCCCATCCACTTGCGATAGCTGAGAGAGTGTGTGCGGCAACAAGGGGAAGGGGAGTGTTGGTTCGACGGTGCCTTGAGGGGATCGGAAGGCTGTGTGGGGTAAAGGGAGGGCGGAAGGTCGGCGCCTGATGGTCGCTAGTCGGTCAATGACGTCGGTTCCCAGGCAGGGTTAGCTAGAGGACGCAAACGAATTCAACCCCGGCGCGCAAAGAGGGAGAGAAAGATAGTTGAAGAGGAGAGGAATGAGAGGGGAAGCACGCGGTGGAAGGTGACAGGTGGGATGTGATGGCCGTAACGGGCGAGACGGGGGCCGATGGGCGCCAACCGCAGAACCGAGCCAAAACAGCCAAAACAGCCAAAACAGCCGTGACTCGAAAACCTGGGAATACGAGTGGATGGCGATTATAGTACACTCTTTTATACCTCCAGGAGAAAATGGTCAATCCCATTTCCATCGGTTTTACTTATTCTCGACCGGTTGGTACTTGCTACGAGGGCTGTGCAGCTCCAGCCTTAGCAACTTGAAGCCGATGGTCGGATGAGACGGAGCGGTTCAATCGGAGTCTATATTCTAAATCTTTCTAAAACTAAGGAGTAGAGAGCTTGATGACAACCTAACACAAAGTAATAATACAAGTTGTCTGCCCCACTAAGGCAGAACAAGGCCCCCGAGCTCGCCGGCGCTATGACATTGGAAGTAAATACAACCCAGGATGAAGGTATAATATAGAAGTACATGGAACATTTACAATGGCTCAGCTCGATTTCTTGGAGTCTTCCTTGTCGGTTTCTTTCTTGTCGCCGTCTTTTGCGTCTTTTGCGCTTTTCGCATCCTTGGACTGGGACTTAGAACCGTCCCCGTTCTTGTCAGTCAGCTTATGCCAGACAGACTTCAGGAACCCTTCGTTCTTGGATGTTTCTTCAGCGGAAGAGGCATTCGATGGAGGGCTGGTTCGAAAGAAAGAAGAGTCATTAGCATTGTGATCATGTCGAGTGTTGAGGCTGCGGAACCTACCTTTCTTTGCTGAAGTTCATGGTCCGTCGAGCCGTTTTGTCGTCCATCTCATCAGCAAGAACCTCCAAAATGGTTCGCTGGTTACCTGTCAGGTACTTGGGCATAGCGACCTTGAATTCAACCTTCAGATCACCAGTAGGCTGGATACGTGCGCGACCGGCACCGATCTTCTTCATACCCATCCCCGTCAAAGTAATCCGATCGCCGGTGCCAGTGCCAGTGGCTACCTTGACCTTGACCTCGCTATCGAGTGTAGGGATAGTCACTTCACCACCAAGCAGTGCGGTGGTGAGCGGGAGAGACGCGGTATAGAGAATGTCATCACCGGAACGACTGAAGCGATGATCGGGAGCGACACGTATGGTGACATAGAGATCACCACGCTGGGTGCGGGCACCAGCAGCCGCGGAGGTTCCAGTAGGAGGAGCATCACCTTCTCCAGTCACCCTCATCCGCATACCATTGTCCACACCAGCAGGAATATCGACCTTGATGGTCTTTCGCTCCCTTACAACACCGTTTCCACCGCATGTACCGCACTCAGATCCCCGAGGAACGGACATACCGGCACCTCCGCAGGCATCACAAGTCGCTGCAACCTGGAAGCCACCCTGCATCATGTGAACCCGGGTTCCAGTGCCATTACATTGGCGGCACTGCGACCGTTTGGCACCGGACTTCAGGCCATCGCCAGAGCAGGTTCCACATTGGGTCAGAGGCGTGATGGGGATTTCTTTGGATGTTCCCTTCGCCGCATCCATGAAAGAAATATTACTTTGCACTTCGATGTCTTCACCAACAAATATCTGTTCCTGGAATGGGTTGCGGCGGCCACGAGGGCCGCGACGAGCACCTCCAGTGAAGGCGCCGAAGAGATCCTCGAAGTTGATATCTTGTGCGAATCCACCGCCGAATCCACCACCTCCAAAGCCCCCGCCAAACCCGTGGAAGCCACCTGCTCCCGCGAAGGGATTGCCTCCACTGGGGTCGAAGCCGCCGTTCTGGTCGAAAGCCGCGGAACCAAATCGATCGTAGTTCTCTCGCTTCTTTGCATCGGACAGCAATTCATAGGCCGACTGGGCCTCGGCAAACTTGTCCTTCGCGTTGGCATCCTTGTTTGTATCAGGATGGTACTTCTTAGCCATGCCGTAGTAGGCCTTTTTGATGTCGCCGGCGGATGCCTTCTTGTCCACGCCGAGGGTTTTGTAGGGATCGTTAATCGAGAGGGGCGCAGTGGTGTGGAAAGTCTGTTACCGGTTAGGGATCTATCAGAGAATTGGCTGGTACGAGATGCTCATTGAGACCGCAAAATGCCACTTACCCGAACGGAGAAAGTATCTGAAGACTTTGTCTTGTAGACTCCTTCACGAAGCCGTCTTGCGGGAGATGCGGACGCCGTTGCATGATATCCCCGTTTCTGACCAGTCGAGCAGAGCGTAGATGTCGTTGTCTGCTTCGAACATTTTGATGGTGCCCGCAACAGGCGCGCGGGGAGACCCGCGGCCTTGGGGAATGCCGCGGATGGGTTCATGGATAGTAATACCCGCGAAGTGGTTGGATAGTTGTCGTCGCGACAGTTTTTAGGGGGTAGGAACGTGGGGAAACGAATGGACAAAGAGCGAAGATAATAATGTGAACGAAAAGGCCTGGTTGACGCCAATGACCTTAAACATCAGTTGGCTGCTCGGTGGTCGCGAAGAAGCTTCTCGTCGGAGAAGATTTGAATCACGTGGGCGCTATTCCCAATGGGGAGATGATGTAAGATAACCGAGTGCCGGGGAAGTAGGAAGTAGGAACTATAGGATAATTAAACAACAGATACTGTATTTTGAACAGATTATCTCGGAGGGAGAACAGCTGACTGTGATTTAAAGTATTGCACTATAAATCGTATCGATCTAGCCGAAGTAATTGGTTTTCGTGGAAGGCAACGAGTGTATCTTTAAAATCTTCACCGGCTATTTGCGGGAAAACTTTAACTCATGCAACCCACGGAGACCCTCACGATTCTAACATCCAGTGGTTTTCCATGATATACCAAATTTATAGAGGCAATGTCCCCAGGCCATGCAAAACTGCTCCGATTGTCTAAAATCACCCTGTAGACGCCCTCTTGTTATTGATTTTGGACTGCGCATCAAAGGTGGCCGCGCAAATCACAGCACCGGCAGACCATTTGTTAGAGCCAAAAATCATGCTGCTAATTACACCACATATCAAATTGCTAGATATAATTTCAAATCTCTAGGGTTCAAAATTATTGCTTCGTCTTATCAAATGCTGCACTAATCTCTAATCAATGGCCCAGTCTGGATAAGGACAAAAACAACTATACAATGTTCTGTAGTTTTGAATACGCAGGTCCCCAGGGAAAAATGACAATTCTGAAGAGCAAAACTTGCCGAGAGAGTTGAGAAAACGCCTACTACTATCAGGTATTGAGATACTTGAGTATGAACAAGCACATGATGTACGTACTAGAAGCTATTGTATTTCCCAGGGGTTAGGTTGGGAGTTAATAAAGAGTAAAAAATAGTTATTAATTCAGTCACTGCATGACCTGAACGATACTCCCATACACTTACTTGGCCATGCGAAATATAGCGAGGAAAAGGCTCTAATGGTTGAATTTCCAAGTGGTCGCGTGGCGCGGTGAGATAAGATCTCAGGGCTGCCAGAAGCTTCCACAAGGAGAAGGCGGAAAGCTCGGTCAAAAGGTTCTTCCGGGTGTGCTTAGCAAGAGCAGTCTGGGACCGAGCTCCGAAGACGGACCACCAGCTCTTCAAGTTCACACTTCAATCTTCTCCTCTCTCCTCTTCCTTTTCCCTGGCAGCTGTGCGACGGGCAGTTCAACACTATCATTTATATCTTTCTTCTCATCTCGCTCGACCACTTCACCGACCGCTCCCCGCCAGAGATTCGAATAGCATGCTCCGCGGCCAGACCCTCCCCTGGAGAGCTGCGCTCCACCAAACACCTCGCTCTCTACTCCGTCGAACGCTTCTCACCATCCCGAGGAACAATGCCACACCTCGGTCATCGCTGATCTCGAGCCGGCTCGGCCGACCTCTTCCCTCCGCTCCCCGCACGTTCTCCTCGAGCTCAATTGCCCGGAAAGAGAAACCCTCGTCAGACGACCCGAAAGACGATATCGACTGGAAGGCGGAGGACGAGGCGAATAACGAGTCCCAGGATTCTAAGGATGTGGATAAAAATTCCGAGTCACGGAAGAGGTCTCTAGACTCGGGCAAGGCCACCGAGCAGACCGGCCCCGCGCGGAGAAAGGACCGAACGTCCAACGATAAGGAACAACGCGGGCTAGAAGAGGAATCAAAGAAGGACGTCAATGCATCGGATAGCAAAGGCGATTCCAACAAATCGCCATCCCCCATTCCGCCTAGCGGTGGCCAAGCAGACTCTAAGCCCAGTGCTGCAAGCGGTGGTGGTTCTGGTGGTAATGACGACAGTGGAAAGAAGGGGAAAAAGGGATCCAACGACAAAGCTTTGCAAAAGCCAGCGGTCCCGGATGTATACCCCCAGGTAATGGCGATCCCCATCGCAAAGCGTCCCTTGTTCCCAGGCTTTTACAAGGCAATCACCATCCGAGACCCCAACGTTGCAGTTGCTATCCAGGATATGATGAAGCGTGGCCAACCATATGTGGGTGCCTTCCTGTTCAAGGACGACAATGCGGATGGCGATGTGATTGAAAACATGGATGACGTCTATGAGACGGGTGTCTTTGCCCAGATCACAGCAGCATATCCACTCCGTGGAGAGGCCACCGGTGTGACCGCTGTGCTATATCCGCATCGACGCATCAAAATTTCGGAAATGATCCCCCCTGCCGCGACGAAGAAGGAAGCCGACGCTCCGGAGAATGAGCCTGAAAAGAGAGGTGATGTTGTGGCTAGTTTCGAGGAAGGGGCTCCAGAAAATGCGCCCAAGTATCATTACGAGCCCACGTCTTTCCTCCGCAAATATCCCGTTAGTCTCGTCAACGTGGAGAACCTCGCGGAAGAGCCATACGATAAGAAGAGCCCAGTTATCCGTGCGGTCACCAGTGAGATCGTGAATGTGTGTAAGGAAATTGCCACCTTGAATCCTTTGTTCCGCGACCAGATTTCAGCTTTCTATACCGATCAGTTCCCAGGAAACTTGAGCGATGAGCCCGCCAAACTCGCCGATTTCGCTGCCGCGGTCTCAGCAGGTGAGCTCAAGGAGATGCAAGAAGTCCTCGAGACCATGAATGTTGAAGAGCGCCTTCCAAAGGCACTCGTTGTGTTGAAAAAGGAGTTGATGAATGCACAGCTGCAGTCCAAAATTACCAAGGACGTCGAGGCTAAGATCCAAAAGCGTCAGCGTGAGTATTGGCTCATGGAACAAATGAAGGGAATCAAAAGAGAGCTTGGAATTGAGTCGGACGGCAAGGAGAAGCTGGTGGAGAAATTCAAGGAGAAGGCGGAGAAGTTGGCGATGCCTGAAGCAGTCAAGAAGGTGTTTGAGGAGGAAATCAACAAACTGGCTCACCTCGAACCTGCCGCATCTGAGTTTAACGTTACTCGTAACTACCTGGACTGGTTGACCCAGATTCCTTGGGGTCAGAAGAGTGTTGAGAACTTTGGAATCAAGAATGCAGTGACCGTCTTAGATGAGGATCATTATGGTTTGAAGGACGTGAAGGACCGGATCCTTGAATTCATTGCTGTCGGAAAACTACGCGGAACTGTCGAAGGAAAGATTCTTTGCTTCGTTGGTCCCCCTGGTGTCGGAAAGACGAGTATTGGCAAGTCGATTGCTCGCGCTTTGAACCGACAATATTATCGCTTTTCCGTGGGTGGTCTGACAGATGTTGCCGAGATCAAGGGTCATCGACGTACGTACGTCGGTGCTCTTCCTGGCCGAATCATCCAGGCGTTGAAGAAGTGCCAGACTGAGAACCCCCTGATCCTAATTGACGAAATTGACAAGATTGGACGGGGCCACCAGGGCGATCCGTCTTCTGCCTTACTAGAACTTCTCGACCCCGAGCAGAATTCCTCATTCTTGGATCATTACATGGATGTCCCGGTGGATTTATCTAAGGTCCTTTTTGTCTGCACAGCCAACCTGACGGATACCATTCCTCGGCCACTGCTGGATCGAATGGAGCTTATCGAGCTCTCTGGCTACGTTGCCGACGAAAAGATGGCGATTGCCAAACGTTATCTCGCACCTGCCGCGAAGGAGTTGACTGGTCTGAAAGAGGTCAATGTGAGCCTTCAGGACGAGGCCATCGAAGAATTAATCAAGTCGTACTGTCGAGAGAGCGGTGTACGCAACCTGAAGAAGCAAATCGAGAAGGTGTACCGCAAGGCAGCATTCCAGATTATTCAGGACCTGGGTGAGGAGGCTCTTCCCGAGGAGGAGGCCCTAACTGAGGAGGGCAAGGCTGCCCAGGCAGAGTCCAAGGAACATGAGTCCTCGGACCCTGCTAAAGCCCCGATTGACCCCGAGAAGTCCACGACTGAGACACCCCGCCGGGGCCTCAAAGTTCCCGACGAAGTAACGCTCGATATTGGCAAGGAATCCCTGAAAGACTACGTTGGACCCCCAGTATTCACTGCCGATCGAATGTACGACCAGTTCCCTCCTGGTGTGACCATGGGTCTCGCATGGACCAGCATGGGTGGAGCTGCACTCTACGTTGAATGTATTCTGGAGAATGTTCTCAACCACCGATCCCGGCCAGGACTTGATATTACCGGAAATCTGCAAACTGTCATGAAGGAATCGACGCACATCGCCTACTCGTTCACCAAATCCCTCATGGTCAAGCAATTCCCTGAAAACCAGTTCTTCGAGAAAGCTAAAGTTCATCTTCACTGCCCTGAAGGAGCAGTTCCCAAGGATGGTATGTTGCGTGCACATTATTTACCTCCCCCGTTTCCATGTGTTCATTCGGCTGCTAATCAATAATGAAAAGGTCCCTCGGCTGGTATCACTATGGCCAGTTCATTGCTGTCTCTGGCATTAAACCACTCTCTCGACCCGACCGTGGCCATGACTGGAGAGTTGACTGTAACCGGCAAGGTGATGCGCATTGGCGGACTGAGAGAGAAGACCGTCGCAGCTCGCCGGGCGGGTGCTAGCAAGATTGTCTTCCCTGCGGACAACTTGTCCGACTGGCTGGAGTTGCCTGCGGTAAGCTTTGATCAATCACCTTGACTGCTAGAATTGAAGCTGACACATTTTTCACAGAATATCAAGGAAGGTATCGAGGGACACCCGGTCTCCTGGTACTCCCAGGTATTCGACATTCTCTTCTCCGACCTGGACCACGACGGTGCTCGCAAGGTCTGGCAGAAGATGCTAGCGGAGCCGGAAGGCAAGCAGGGTGAGACCGAGGGTGACGAGTGAAATGTTTTCATGGATTTTGAGGATTCCCTCCTCCGGTACATATGTGTGAATTATTTCTGTACAGTTTTTGTGATTTTATGGGATGTACATGGCGCCTTGTCTTCCATGGAATGCATGGACTGGAGTTGCGGGTAGACGCGTGTTTTGATTAGCAAATGAGCCCCAAAGCCCAAAATTTCACTCCGCTCTCATGAATGCCGAGCAAGTGCCGGTATTTCCAAGAATTATTGTTATATATCTACTGTAGCGTAAGATCGTCATTGTACTAGTAAGCCTGAGGTAGTGAGGTTGGTTTAGGCGGAAAGGGCACAGCAACGAAGTAGATATCATAACTATCTGCCCGTCCCTACCTAGGCAATACGGCTGTAGATTCAGTGAAGCCTAGTTAGTATATTGATACAGCTATTACTCTTCTTTTTATACTATCATCCAACTTCTTCATGGCAGACGGCATTCCGTTCTACATCGGCTATATACTAGTAGTACCAGTAGTAGATGCGGTCAGCCCTATCCTATAGAAGCAGTGCTACCTGACAAACCACCACCGTGTATGGTTCATATATTTCAATTAGGGTTTAACAGATTAACTGCTACTGCTTACACCCGCCAAGATGACCGGTGTAGCTCTATTGTTGCCCAGCGATCACCGTTGAGCCTCCCAATCAGGCATGAGTTGTCAGGCCGCAACGCATCCTCGCTTTTATTTATTTTTTTTATCTGTGCGTGCGCTGGATGAATCATATTCTTGTCCTTGTTTCCTTTTATTCGATTTGATTTATTTGCTCCCTTGACCCTTGTCTCTACGGCTCTCTGGTTGCTCCCCTGCAGAGTCCTTTTGCTCCGGAGCAAAGCGCGCAGTGAATCATTAAGCCTTGCAGTGGATCAGCGCACCATCCCCTCCCACAAGAAGCAAGCAGCGAGCAACAAGCAACTCTCTGGGGGCCGTTGCAATTCTCAGATGCCTCGAGTGTCAAGGGCCCTTGACTGAAATCTCTGACCGACATCTCTTGTCTGCACCGCCTTTCCCATGCTCATCTTGTCACGGACCAGCCTCCCAGCCACCGCGCCTATTGCAGCCCGACGTTGTGTGACACGTTTGAATCTTGACCCGGACCTCAACGGAAGCCTTCATCCCTCGTTGAATTGACAGGGGCGATAATTCAAGGGGGACGCGTCCAACCGGCCTAAGCTCAGTACTCTCAGTACTCTGTGACTCACAGGAGCCTCGAAACTGGGAACTTGGGGACAACTTGAAGCTGTGCCAGTGGTCAGGCTACACCGGAATTTTTTTTTTTTTTTTTTTGTCTTTTGTGTCTCCCGCCACTAGGAGCCCCTCAAACTTGGCTTGATTCTTATGGCCAGCGGACTTTCCACCGGGGTGTTCGAGTCGTTACTTGGACGACAGAGCGACTGCGTGGTGCCGTATGGCCATCTCCCTTGCCAACAGCAACTGTAGCCCGACGCGGCTGGGTCTACTCCCTGACGAGAAAGGGTCTCAGAAGAAGCAGAGCATGTGGCATCGATTGGGCCTGCGACGATGGCTGGGTCGCGAGGATCGAGGGGTCCGAGATCGAGATTCTTCCGGTAACAACAACAATGACAACAACAATGACGATGACTCTCCTCCCCATAGCCGCGCTACCTCCCTCGACAGCAACCCACGCGCCAGACATGATAACTTGACCCGTCGACTATCCCGCCGCGTGGGCGTCGGTTTGCCTCGATCAACTACCTTCAAACGACAGAACTCCGAGCGACGAGATTGTCTATCTCCCCTCGACCCCGAACACCGTCGCGCCCAGTCCGCCGACCGCAGCCCCTCGAACGCCCAGCGATCCCAGTCTCCACTGCCACCGGCGGGCCCACGACTGTCCGCACCAGAGGTTCAGTGGCTCGGCCCGACGCCTGCTACCACGGTTGATGAGCCCGTCGAACCCATCGAACCTTTCGAACCCCTTGAGCCTATGGAAACAAACGAAGAGAGTGATCTCCATGCGGACTGGGAAGGCGACGTGATAACCGAGCCCCCTGAGGCAGAGGGGCCGGCGCCGGATACAATCGACATGGATCTGGAAAATCGATGGATATTGAACCTGAGCATGCACTTCCGGGATCGTTCGGAGAGGGAGAAGTTCTTCATCACCTACGTCGAAACCCCCTATCAATGGCGACGAGTGACGATCTCGTGTGATTACCGTGAAGCAACCCCCGACTCGCTTGAGGGGGACCTGAAGGGACTTCGGTTTCAGCGAGACAAGAGCGCCAGGATCTACGAGTCGATCCGCGAATCCCTCCCCGAGATCCAGTTCTACGACACCGTGACAAATCTGAAGGTCGAAACGCGCGATGGCCGTCTCCATGTCCACGTCACAGAGGACGTCAACGAAATAATTCCCTACCCACCTATCTCCAGCATCGGCCATCTCGCAGGCGCTCGATGCATTCCAGAAACACACCTCCATTTCGATTCGCATCTCTCCGGCTTCGTGTACAAGGTACAACAGGGTGGACAAGACTTTATCAAGAAGGAGATTCCAGGTCCCGACACGGTCGATGAATTCCTCTATGAGATCAATGCCCTTCACGCCCTGGCCGGAGCGCCCAATGTGATACGAGTGGGAGGAATTGTGGTAGATGAGCACCACCAGAAGGTCAAGGGCCTTCTCATCAGCTACGCCGAGCAAGGCGCGTTGGTTGACATTTTGTACGACCAACGTGGACAAATCCCCTTCGCTAGGCGGGAGCTGTGGGCCAAACAAATTGTTCAGGGTCTTTGTGAGATCCATGAGTCGGGCTACGTCCAGGGTGATTTCACGCTATCAAACATTGTGGTGGATGCAGGGGACAATGCCTCTATCATCGACATTAACCGCAGGGGCTGCCCTGTTGGATGGGAGCCCCCCGAGATTGCCCAAAAAATCGAAAGCAATCAACGGATTTCTATGTATATCGGCGTCAAAACAGACCTGTATCAGCTCGGCATGACATTGTGGGCATTGGCAATGCAAGAAGATGAACCTGAAAGGCAGCCTCGCCCATTGTTTCTTGGATTTGATGTGGATGTGCCAGATTACTATCGACGAATAGTCGATATTTGCCTGAGCCCGGCGCCCCGGCACAGACTATCCGCAAAAGAACTGCTCTCATTCTTCCCAGCTCACCTATTTCCTCGACCTATCGCCCGACTTCGAAATGCAGCAATGCCCTTCACAAAAAGCAATAATATCGATCACCCGCCCGCGACAGCCGCACCCAATCCATTTGCCCCTCTCGAATCATTGAAGTATTCAAACCCACAGAATATCCACCTTCCTCCGCCTATGTTCCACGGCCACCCGGATCAAGGCAAACGATCGACAGTCACACTAGCCGACTCTACTGACGAAGTCGCTTTTCCGTCTCGGCATTCGTCTGCATCAACTCTGAACCACCACGAACCTAATGGTTTGGACGGGTGTTGGAATGAAGTTTCCACCTCTCCTTCACTGGAATCCACATCAGAACTTCCTACCGACCATCAAATACAAACCACCGTACCCTACGTGTGGGGAAATACGTTAGGCCATGGCTCTGGCCCAAAAGTAACGGAGCTGCAACCACAACTCTGGGAATCACGCACCGACTCAGATGAATCGGCAGGCGGGTGTCAACTACTTCCCGCCAATGATGAGACAACAGCTAGATCCACTCATCTCGAATCTTCCTATCACTCCCTCAATTCAACCACTGCTAATGAGCCATTATCAAATGGATTTGAGATGGCATATGACAAGAATTCTGGATCAGCTGACGTGAAGAATGACGCCCATACTTCCCGGATACATGAAGTTCCTGAATCATCATCACTTTTATTTTCAGCTCTGCCAATCAACCCAGCCCTTTCCAAGAGCGAGTCTACCTCTCCAAGTGTGGACAACATTCGACAAAGCGAGGACCATCCTACTCACTCTGAACCTCCTCATCGACTGACGCCCTTGCTCGCTGATTCACTGTTGCCAATCAACCCAGCCGCCGCTTCGTGCGCCCCCGTGCTTGCTCCTATCGACCCGGAGAGCCCAATACCTTGCAAACCGCCTTCTATGCAGTCCGAGATTACCTCTTGCAGATGGAACACCCCTATTTCTGAGTCGAGACTGCCGATCAATCCAGCCATGTGCATATCAAAGCGCCAGTCCTTCCCCCCAGCCTTGATACGCGACCGGGATTCCGGAATACATCCAGTTCGGTCCAAAATTATATCTGATCGACTGGTCTCGTTTCTCTCTGAGTCTCAGCTGCCCATCAACCCTGCTCTGAGCATGTCTGAACCCAATACGATTCCTCCTGGGTTAGCGAGCAGTCCGCATCATCCCGAACTATCACCACCTGTCCAACATCAACTGGCAACTTCTCTCTCTGAGTCCCAACTACCTATAAACCCTGCATTTAGAGAAAAGCTCGCCAATCTCTTCTAAGTCCCTTCCAAGCGTTCAAGCGCAAGGCTATATTCTTGAAGCCTTTTTCGACAAAATACACCCAGATCGTTTTTATCTGAAACAGCCCCATCGCTCGGGGAGTACACGCTCGATACCCCTTCGTTTCTTGATTGTACATTCACCCTCGTCATTGTCGCGTTCAAGCTCTGCTTTTGAAAAGCATATGCACCGATGGCGCAAGCCGGCGAACATTTGGCGTCCCAAAAGTCTTTGCATTCTTCTTGCGGATTTGATCTGAACACTTTTTTAATCTTTTTTTTGCTCCCTTTTAGCCATCACTTTCGTTCACTGTTGATTAATTGTTTTCTTTCATCTACTGGAGGCATTGATTGTTTGGCGTTCCACCAGGGCTGTTTGAATGTATTTGATCACTAGCTCTCCTTTTGGCTGACACATCTGTATTATTCCAATTGATTCCTCGCAATGCAACTTGATGAATCTTTAACTCTGGGGTCTAGGGACTCCTACCCCTGTGTGCTTCTTAAATCTCGTCGTAAACTGAGTACGAAATGCTCTCTCAGCTTTCCCGAACATAAGATTCAAAGCTTGCCCTCCATGGGTCGACAGTTAAGCCGAGTCCTCTTCCAATCAAAACAATCTTGCACTCAATTGGTCCGCTGCCATCATTCTTCGCGGGCTCAGCATCCCTGATTTCAAAGACATCCCGCACAGCTTGGATAATCCGGGTCGAACCATCCTCGAGGACAAGAATACCCTTCAAGCGGTGAATCTCAAAGCTAGTGGGATAAGTTTCGGGGTTCGAATTCGTGGGTGCTGGGTAGGACGATTCCCAAAGAACAGAACGTAGCCACTCATCCACTCGTATCACTTTGTCGGTAGCAATTTGAGACGTCGTAATAGCTACTGTCGAGATGGCCTAGAGTTGCACAATAAGCATCATCAGACTCAAGAGGTAGGACAAAAAGACCTACCGGATCCATATGACTGTGCCCCTTCTTGCTGAAATCCAAATCTGCGAGATGATCATACGCGTGTAGATCCAACACCACCCCCTCAATCTGCGGTGTTCGACTGTGATCTGTGTCATGGATCTTGGCCACGCTGTTGATGGCCGTGACACGGTCTTTGACAGCCTCCAACTCTTGAGGAGTAACCAGGTCCGTTTTGTTGAGGATGATCACATCTGCGTGGGAAATTTGCATATGCGCCATGGATAGCACAGGGCCGGGGCCGTGGTCTCCGTGTTCGGCGTTATGTGCCTCTGCTTTTTGCTCGGGCGTTGGTTCATCAAGCAGATGTAGAATATTCTTTGCATCGACGAGCGTGACGATTCCGTCGAGGTAGATGGAACTACCAAGTCCTTCATCCATCCAGAAGACTGGGGCGAGGTTGCCTGGGTCGGCGAGACCTGTTGTTTCCAGGAGGATGTAGTCGAAAGTCCCCTTGCGCTCCATGAGGGATTCAAGGGCCATGACGCCAGTATCCCTAGTGAAGTCAGTTTGGATCAAGTAGCAAAGCCTAAAATATGGATGTATACTTGACTGAGCAGCAGATACAGCCGTTGCCGACTTCCATCCATTCGGTGACTTCTTGGCCGTCCTCGTTGACAGTCAGAGGTTTTTCGATATCCGTTGCTGTGATAGATCATAAGAATTACCATAATTACCATCAGTAGTATTTATGGAAAGATTACAGTCACCGAATTCTAGATATTATTAGCATATACTGCCCACGCTATGCTGTCTGCAAAGGCACTAACCATTCATGATCACGGCGATCTTCTTGCCATGCTTCTCAGTCAGGATATAGTTCAGCAGGGTGGTTTTACCCGCACCCAAATAGCCTTAAATCTCATAATTAGCCACCCATTAGTAGTCATGTATGGTAATGATTGGCCATACCTGTTACGAGGGTGATAGGAACTCGCGCTGTTGACTCTTCCTCTATAGAGGCTGCCTGATCGGCTGGCATCGCCGACACATCGACCAGATCCGGCGGTGCCTCGTCATCCTCGATATTCGTAGACATCATGCAATGTATTCCAGCTCGTGTCCAATAAACCGGTCCTGTTGTCCGTCGGCAGCCAACCTTGTCTTGTCCCCGGCGTAGGAAAATACGTAGATGCGGAGATGACGTTGTTTCCCGGACAGGCAAGTAGGGCTTAGGGCATTGAGTAATGATAAATGGACACACTACTGCCTAATAAAGTATAGCGTGGTATACTTATTACAACTCACCTAGTTATAAGTTTTTCTCTCATATACAAGCTGGAAAGGCTTCGAATATTTCTTACCAGTTGAGTACTCCTGTAGCTAATCCAGTAGCTACCTATCTAGATACTCTAGGACCTAACAATTCTAAGTATTATTTGAAATCCTAGCTGTAAAGCTATTTGAATACTTGTAAAAAAAAGGTAAAATTATCATTGGTACATAGAGACTACGTAATACAGTGACGAGCCCTTACTGTATCTAGAAGGGGGTTGTTAATTTATAAGGCCTCAAGGCATTACCCGGGCGGTCACTTGTTGTTGCTTATCGCGACGGCTTCGACCTCCCAGGACAACCTAGCACTCTTGAAATTTTGGGACATGCCCACCTTCTGATCGGTCGAGGGCGCGGAGTCACCTTCCACTCTTTCAATAATCTCGGTTTCTCTCCTTTCATTTCGCGCCCCTCCGTTCCTCACCTCGACGCGCCATGACTGCCGGAGTCTCCCCGTCCAGCTCTCCACGCCTCCCCAGCCCTCCTCCGTTTACAGAAGTCCAGATCGGCCCCCAGTCGCCTTCTATCGGCGAGTCGTTTGGAAAGGATGCGGAGCAGTTTATAGGGGCGGCTGCGTCGGATGATGGCTCAACGCGCAGGATTCGGCCGGGCACCAAAGCGGCTAACATGGCATTCGGTCCGCCGCTGATTCCGCTGTCGCAGGTTTGTGAATAGTACCTCCCAGAACCTATTCAATGCTAACATCACTAGCTCGATTCCCCTTTTCAGCTTCAGGAACACCTCATGGCCTTGTACCATCATTTCACGAAACCCGAAGGATCGGACACGGTGGTCCCAATCAATCGTCAAGTCGCGATCCAACTCGCCGAACCGCCAGAGGGAGTCGACCGGTCTCTTTGGCTCTACGAACTCTGTCGATTCCTCACCATGAAAGTTAATAATCTCCTTGTCGCATTCTTCGCGGAGGATCCGCCTTGTTCGTCGCAGACCTGCCCGGAGATGCGGGCATCGGAATGGCAGTATCTTTGCGCTGTCCACGACCCTCCTAAATCTTGCTGCGCTATCGACTACTGCTGCCATACTCTTGACTGGGCCACGAACACCCTGACCTCTCCAAAGTACTTCCCCAGCCGGTTGACACTGGGTGCTGAGACCGCTGGTGGACCGCAGGCGAGCATGAGACATCTCACCAATATCTTCCGCCGTTTGTACCGCATCTTCGCGCATGCCTGGTTCCAGCACCGGAGTGTATTCTGGGAGGTTGAGGGCCACGATGGTCTCTATATCTTCTTCAAAACCGTTTGCGACATGTTCAGCCTTATCCCGGAGGACAATTACACAATTCCTGCAGAAGCGGAAGGGCTGGATGCTACGGAGCCCCAGGCGAATGAGCCAATTGAGGGCAAGCGTCTTACAATTTTGCAAAAGGAAGATGAGAGTCCTTTCGGCTCGATCGAAGGCCTGGACCCGTCAATCAGCACTGGCGCTACCACCCGCCGACACAAACATAGTCCTTCCACGGGGTCTCACGTCGGAACAATCACCGAGGCTGCGGAGGATTCCGAGGATGCCCCTCAAGCTTCCGCTCCCTTGCGCGAGGTTCTGAAGGACTCGCCGGAGCCCCGGCCCCAGTCACCCGTGAAGGCCGAGATCGCCTCCGAAGAGTCCGCAGAGGCCCCCGTTTTATCCGACGAGGCACAAGAAATAGGGGCCCCGCCTACAGAGACTGAAGAAGAAGAACTTCCAAAATCCCCGGTGGAGCAAGACACGAAGAAGCCGGAGGCCGAGGAAAGTGAAGAGGCAAATGCCCCAGAATCCACCGATAAGGCCCCCGAGGGGGACGATGTGACGACTCATTCTATTGATCAGGAGGTCAAAGCCGAAGAAGCACCGGCGATGTGAATCGTGCTTTGTTTCTCTCTTCATTGATACCCTGTCTATGTATCCTACTTCCTGATGTAAACCCATTATTATCATGATTATTGTTATTCTTATCTTACTGGAATCTAATTTCTTAGTATGCTTTATATTATTTTGCACATATCATTCGCTTGCTATAAGGCATACTAGTATATGCAAGATACCCAGTACTAAGGTTTTGTCTCATATACAAGCTGGAAAGTCTTCGGATATTTCTTACTGGTTGGGTCCCCTAGTAGCTACCCCAGTAGATACTCTAGTACCTGACCATTCTAAGCATTATTTAAGATTCCAGTAGTAAAGCCATTTAAATACTAGTAGAAACAAAAAACAAAAGATAGAATTGTCATAGTACAGACTTGGTAGTTTATCATTAAAAGTCACATAGATGACCCGATTCTGACGTAGCTTAGCGCTACCCTTCAAGTCCTAGCTATACAGTTTTTAGTCCACTAGCGAGTGATCTATGGCTTATCCATCTATAGACTCTAGTAAATCATTCATTACACTTATTATATCTATAGAAGATCTGGCAGCTTCCGCGTCGTCGGTGAATCGAATCGAAGACGAAAACCTAAACTTCTGTGGTTCCCCTCTCATCCTATGGATGTCCCATGTTTATCGATGACTTCTATGCTTTTCTTGCCGCGATAGATGGTTTGTCGTAGGAGGCGGTGGATGGAAGCGGTGAGGTTGTTGTATGGCATTACTTCTGGCGCATCTCCGTTGACGTTGACCTGTTTCCGCCTAAGGATCGCCCTGCTAGCTACCTATGTTCTCAGATTCTCCAGAGACCATGTCGGCGCTGAAAAGCGCCACGCCAATTTACTTCGGCCCTTTCCTAGTCACACCGCAGGTACCTTGCTCTCACTTCTCCGCATCCCCACTCAATCCCATCCAGCTCAGTCTCCGGAACTAATGAATACCCAGGTCTTCTACCAAACACCATTGTCGTTCGCCCTTGTCAATCTGAAACCAATATTACCGGGCCATGTCCTCGTCTCACCTCGCCGCGTCGTCCCCCGCGTTGCAGATCTCACCGCCGCTGAAACAAGCGATCTGTTCCTGACTGTCCGGCGCGTAGGACGAATGGTGGAAAGGATACACGGCGCCTCAAGTCTGAATATCGCCGTGCAAGATGGTGTAAACGCAGGACAAAGCGTGCCACATGTACACTGTCACATTATCCCGCGCAAGGCGGCGGATCTGGACCACCGCGGTGGCACGGATGCCATCTACGATATGTTAGATGGAGAGGAGGGGGATGTTGGGAAGGTATTTCGGGATGCGGACAATAATTCAGAGCGCGCCCCAACTCGGACAAAGTTCCCTGTTGTCGATGATAAAGCTCGTAAGCCGCGGGGGGCGGAGGAAATGAGAGCCGAGGCGCAGATGTTAGCGCGCGAGATGACGAAAGAGCCGGTTGATTGAATTATACAGAAACCATACATCTTCAATTGAATATAAATTATGTGCAAACAAGTGTATTGGTAAAGCTGAAACAATTATCCCCGAAAAGCCGTGTGCAGTCATTCGTCGTCATGCATCCTTCGTAAAGCACATCGCAACTCGCCTTGTCCCTCTATGGTATCTAGGGAACCCCAAAGTCCAGTTCAAAACAAATAACGGAACGCCTTGCATGATATCTCCTGCCAACAGAGGGTCTGATTATTCTGCCGGTCGCCGAGAAATCGATTACTTGCGCTGCGGGCGCTCTTTGACCACCTGCTCGGCCCAGATCTTGATCTCCGGCAGCTGGACGCGGTTGGCAACATGCGTAAATTCGGTGAGGTCGACGTCGTTGGAACGCTCATACTCGACCATCTGCAGCAGCAGCTCCATCTTGTCAATATCGTGGACAAACTGAGCCTCGAGGGTGACATTTTCCTCGTATTCCTCGAAGACGCGCTTGATCTCCTGGGCCGACAATGCGCCTCCAGGAACCTTGCCCAGCAGGGAAGTCGTGATGTATTCCATGACAGCGGCCTCGCGACTAGCCTTCTCGGCCTTGGTGATATGCACATCGACGGGGGTGATATCGCCCACCAGGGACTCGGCCATATCGTGGACGAGAGCCATCTTGGTACAGTGCGGGATGTTCAGTTTGGATGCCAATTCTGGCGGGGCAAACATCGTCATGATCGACATGCGATACATGTGGTCGGAAATAGACTCGCCATTGATTCCAAATCGGCGCCAGCCTTCACGCTTAGTGGTCTTGAGACGTTCGAGCAGGTGGAAAAAGGGAATGGGAGAGGTGGTGTTCTCTTCTGGTTGGTGGGGGAGGGTCGAAAGGACTATTGAGGGTCAGGAGCAGAGATTGGAGGTGAGACGGGGCATATACTGACCAGTTTGAGGAGACCAGGAGGAATTGTCGGACCCCATGGCTGCAGCAAGTCTAGGGGAAGAGAGGAAGGAGACGAAAAGAGAGATCGAATCCAAACCAACGCGTTGAGGATCAAAGCCAAAAGGAAAGGAAAGAGTTGAGCGGAAACAAAGGCAGGTATGATAGGCGTGGCAAACAGTGCAAACCCCCGTTATCGCCGTGTTGACAACCTGACCGTTTACTAACCTACTTTCTCCATTGGACTCTCCGATCGCTTGGATCATGGCGTCGAGGCCTGCGCGGCCTAAACCCCTGGATTGGGCAGCTCCTTCGCATCTGATAGTCTTTATCCGAAACCTCAAATTGCTTCAACTGGACAAGCGGGATGATTGGCCCGACATCACTCTCCGCGCGCTGTCCCCCTCGTCCCAGAACCAACGACAGCGAATTCGCCTAGTTGAATGGGCTCTCTACTATCTCTTCACCATTTGGGACCCTGAACATGCTCAAAATGTTCGCAAAACTAATGAATCCATGCTTGGGGAGGATTTCGCTGATATGGATATAGAAACTACGCCCGTTCTTCCCACCGCTAGAACCCCTGCAGTCTGTCAACCTCCGCGCCGCCCTGTTCCGCTCTCTCGGCGAATTGAAAAAGAATGGCGACCTGGGTCGGGAGACAATTCTCCGCAAAACAATGTTGGATGACTGTAAAGGCGAGAAATTCGATGAGCTACTGGCCGTCTTCTCGACCACCGTCCTCCGCAAGCTTGTTGCGGTTTCCGCGGAGGATACGCTTTGGAATCCGGCCATGAACTTGTCGAATGCCACGGTTATCTCCCCGACGGATTACCAGAACCTTTTGCCCCTGATTCTAGCCTACCAGGTTTCCCTAGGAGCAGCAGGGGGGCGTCGGGCACGGGTGCACGAGACTTACGAGCAGTTCTCGCAACTTCTGGACAATAAGAAGGCCGAGCTTACACAGCGGGCCAATGTCCAATATAAAAATGCCTCCGACTATGAGCAGGCGGAC
Organism: Penicillium sp. G339; assembly: GCA_027569595.1. Taxonomy (NCBI): domain Eukaryota; kingdom Fungi; phylum Ascomycota; class Eurotiomycetes; order Eurotiales; family Aspergillaceae; genus Penicillium; species Penicillium sp. G339. Next base: position 104,199 of record JAPDFJ010000032.1, read on the forward strand.
CCGGCGGAACTGGCGCGAGAACTCCAGGCGAATTGGCTCGGCAGTGAAGAGTGGGCTATGGCGTTACTTGACGCTGGATCGCACAGCAGCACAGATGCGTTCTTGGAACTGCCCTTTTCGAAGGCTTGGGCACTTTCGAACGAACCCAGCGTCGATGGTCTCGGTGGAGTCGTGAAATCCGACTTGGTGATTGACCTGGAGGCGCGTGTCTTGCGTCTACGGAGTCGCCTACGACGGTGGCATGAATATAACGATTCGCTCCGGAAAGAGCGAAGTGGTGATACTAATGCAGTGGGAAACAAGTCTGCTGAACCTCGTGTGCAGTTTCGAGATCACCAAGCTATGACGGTGGCCAGCATATCCAAAGCCGTACGGCAGCCTGGGGAGCGTGGAAGATCGCTGAAAGAGGCAGATCAATCCTTTATTTCAACCGTCAATGAGGCCATGAAACGCATCAACAGCAAACTCGATATTCGCGCCGCTCCATCGACTGAGCCTATTAGAGCAGAACTGCCGCCGGTCTCGCCAGATGAACCGAGTCATCAAAGCATCCCATCATCGCCTCTCGGGGATGCCGAAATCATCCACCCACCTCCACCCATCAGGCCTCCTGAGATCCAGACAAGCATCTATCAGGAAAATCCGCCCTCATCATCCCCAATCGTCCGCCTCTCTCCAGACCATCACCCCGCCGACCAACTCGATCTGGTCTATGAACCTGAACCTGAACCTGAACCTGAACCTGAACCTGAACCTGAACCTGAACCTGAACCTGAACCTGAACCCCTCAAGCAACAGCCTCCCCGTAATTACACTCTTGCCGAACGAACTCGCAAGTCAATGTCTCTCGTCCCACCCTTACCCGCGCACGAAAACCCTCGACCTCTTCGTCGCGGTCCCCGCCCTTCATTTCCTACCAACCAATTCGAGACACCGCGGAAAGCATCCCAACCTGGTAGTATCCGCTCCGGCGCATCAACGCCAAAGGATCAACTTTTCGAAGAAGATGCAGACTACGCGAGCGTTTTCAAATCACGGCCGCGTATTGCACAGAGTCCTGTCTCATCTCCTGCGGTACATGTTAGCCCTTCCCTTAACGAGGATGAGGAATTTGATTTGAAGTACGACGACCCGGAATTGGAGGCTGTAGATTCACCTTCGGCTGCGCCGCGGGTGAGACGATTTTGAGGATTAGATTTTCTCTGCATCGAGAGCTGTATCTGCACATAGAAGCATTCATAATTTACCTAGTTTTTGAGACATATCTGGTCGATAACACCTTCGTTTGCTGTGCTACCAGTTGAGCTGCTGTTACCCTGGTCTGAAAGAACATAACAACTAGAAGATGGTACCCACCGTTTTAGGCATAGTTATCCATTGAGGCCTCGAGGACGGAATCTTTGATTATGCTCTTATCATTAGGCGTTTGGTTTTTGACGTGCCTCGTGGCGGTTTGTCTTGTCCAACATGGGCTGTACATAGACCTAAAAGATATTCAGGCTTATTACCTTGAAAAGCCAAGCTTGAATACAGCGTCCGTCATACATAGCACCATCGGAATATAGCTAGTCTTCTTCATATATTCATGAAGCCAATATCCACAATATCCACTAATATGATGTATCACATCTGGGAGACCTTCGGAAACTAATCCGAGTGGGGTTACATAACTCGCACAGGTTGATCTAACGGACCCGAGGCGCTCAGAGCCCTCGGGCCCGTGACAATCAGAGATCAGTGATGAATCAGGTCGATCTACACATTCATATTTATGTGAAGGAAAGATTAAACCAAAGAAACCGGGTATCAATTCGCGCTTATACACGCAGGCAGACATACGCTCCCCTCTCTCACGTAAAAAGGCAAAATACATACAAGTACAGACGGGTGCAGAATCCGAGACTAGGATATTTGCACCTCCCTCGATGATCTGCGTGAAAGCAAGAGAAATAGTAATAAAAGGGGAAGAATGAGAAAGGCCCGCCAATAAAGCAACATAGACAGGAAGGGAGAGGCCAACGAAAAAATGGCCATGTAAGCATTTATGCGCCCATTTCCCAGAAGACGCCATGGAATAGCAAAGAAGAAAATTCAAAGGCAGACTCCGAGTCCAAACTCCGTTTGCATCACATGGGATGCGAGTGTAGGTGTATAATCATAAGTCTCGGCTGGAGACGAAAAGGTAATATCGGCAGGTGAAGATATAAGATCGATGATGAGGATGGTTTCGTTTCTGCGTGTCTCTCTTTCTCGGTTCCACGCAGAAATGAGTCTATGCAATGCAAAAGAGACCTTTTTGTAGTGTGGTCCGGTGAGGACTGATGTAATCATTCTTCCCAGGTGGGGAAGAATTCACATTCAGGTGGGGGTGGAGGTGGAGGGGGCAAGGGGCAAGGGGCCCGGGTCATGATATGTTCCGGGCTTTACCCAGCCACGTCCTCCACCACTTGCAGACACCGATGACAGCGGCGCGGCCGTCGTCTTTACGCTCGGTTCCGTCTGGGTTTCCCATCATCATGGTGAAGACCCAGAAGAAGGCGGCAGTCCAGGCTAGTAGAAGAATGGCGATACTGAAGAATGGAGAGAGTATGAGGACGGCAATGGACATGCCGACGGAATAATCTCGACTTGAATTCCCCATTTCTGACGGCTCGGTATCGATGTCGGAATGAATCCATTGTGTTGAGGAAGAGCGGTCTGATATTGGGGGCCGCATGTGCACAAGACGTTCATGGATGTGGAGGACTGGGGAGAGGAGGTCACAAAGTTGAGAGGGGAAGGATGTCTTGCGGAGATATGCTGACAGGGAGCAAAGGCGAAGTGGTGCCGTCAAGACGGCGAAGAGGAGTGCACAGCAGGTATAGAGGCAGGCGGCGAAGGAGAATATCGGGACAGGTACAGATAGTCGGAACTATATAAAAAGTTTGCGTTAGTATAAACTCCAATCTTGACCATGGGTTCAATAGTATAAAGGAGACATACCAGCATGAGCAGTGCATCCTGACTGTCGTCGGCCCGGTTGTCGACGGGAGATATGCGTTTGTGGGAGCGCGAGTTGCTCGAATGTTCACCCGACATCAATGAGGGCTGGTCAGCCCAGCTACCGCGGCTACGCTCTTCCTTATGGGCTGCGCTGCTGGGCACCACAACCCGAGTCACGGCCGGATCGTCTTCCACTCGGGAGGTCCGTCGCGAGGCCTCTGGGGAGTAGGCGTGAGATCCCCGCGGGCCAGAAGAGCGAGGGCTCACGTCGTAGGATGTCCACTCGGAGGAGGGACGAATCGGGCTTGAATGCTTCGGTTCGGGATGATCTGGAGATCGACGGGGGAGAGGGGCGCGGATTGAATTGCTCGTCATGCCGAGAGAGTCCTGGCCTTGGTGGTAGGCAGGACTATATGACATCTCCGGAGGCCGCATAGCGAGCCGGAGCACGGGCGAAGAGTAGGGCGAGCAGCCGAGAGTCGTACAAGGCGCACAGCGGGCGACTTACGGGTTGGAGAGCTCAGCGTGCATGGTTTTCCCAGGCCAAGGGCACGATTCCGGGGGTCGTAGGGCTAAGGGGGGAGGTGGAGGGGCGGAAGACGAGCCAGCTTTTTCCACCGTTTCGTGAGGGAAAGAGCCAGGGCGGAAAGGCAGTTTTATAAGACAGAGGGCACGGCGGAAGGGCCAGGAAAAGCCATGGCAGCGGAGGACACCAGCTGTTTGCAGGCTCTCTTGCCAAGGCGCCCAGATGCCGAGCCCTTGGCATCTTTTTCGAGGGCTCGAGGCCTGTCCCACAGAGCCCTCATCATTTGAATTGCAGGAGTGGGTAGTCTGCGAAGTGGACGCTGAAAATGGGCTTCTTCATCTCTTCTTCTGTCCTTAGTAGAATTGTGCTGGTCATCGGTTGGACAAGGTCTGTCCCACGCTGCGGTTTACGATGTTTTACCAATCGCCAAGATGCCAAGCCGCCGCATGGACGACGAGCCACCAATCGTGGACGTGATTGGTCTAATTCTGCCTGCTGGGGTGCCTTGGCATTGCCTCCGGTATTATTCGTCCCGCACGTGATTTGTACAGAGTTTCCTGCATTACACTATAAGTTATAGTTTAGTCTCTTCAGGATGCAACAAGGTCCCAAACGGATGTCAGTGTACATCTGACAGCATTGCGGCTTTCTTGCAAAAGCCCGGCTATTATACCCGTCTTCGGCCAACCACATAGCCTCGGTGTACCCGCGCGCCGAGTCTGCCCAGGCGCCGAGAGATTGGCAAATCCATTTGACTTCGGATCGAAAGAGAGGGCAGAATTTTTTTTTCACCAAACGCAGGCCCCTGTGTGCTTTCGAGTATTCATTAGGTAACTACCTCAATAGTCTGTACTTGGGTTCTGGGTACAAACCTGCACATCCCCCAGGATCGCCAGGCCGCACCCGCCAGTCCATTGCACGTCAAGTGGGCTTGGGCATGTGCGTACCCCAATACAATCTTCCGTCCTCCGTCCTCCATTCTCCAAGAGCTTGCCATGCAATACCTCACTTGGGTCCCTCTCTGACTCGGCCCTGGAAGGGTGGATTCTTGGCTCTCTTTCTCTCATTCCACCAGGTCGCTTGACTCCCAAGGCTACCGCGAATTGGCAACGTGATGTTACACCCGCCCAGGTTCTTGCCTTTGTTTTTGTTGAGCGCTCATCTCTTGGCCCTCTGGATCAGATTGTCTCGGCAGCTCCCACATGCTGCAGAAATCTCGCGAGGCGCGCTTGGCTAGGCGGTCAGATACGGGGTGTTGCGTGGCCCTGGTCTGGGCTTCTTCGTTGTTTGTGTGCCGCGCTTCGGGGGACCTTGGACCCTGAAAGCTGCCATCTGAAACGGCCCAGCGTTGCCTGTTTCTTTTCCCCGGCCGCCTGAACAAATGTCATCCGTAGTGCGGGCACTCTCGGTAGCAAATCGCTAGGACCTCCCCTGCCCAGACGGCCCGCTGATATTACAGGAGGAGGATGCCAAGTTGCGGATTCATCGTCTCTGTCTCTGCCTATCATCATGTGTCGCTCTTTGGGGGTACTGCGGATGATCATCTTCGAGTCGATCATGAGCTGTCATTGCGCCATACGCTGGGGGGGTGGATGTAGATCTGTCACATATTTCAAGTTTCTCTCCCGTGGCCGTGCATATCACCCCCCGCTGTGGCCGCGACTTGTAGATAAAAGAACCTTCATGCGTTGAAGTATATCACCTAGGTGATCGATACCCGACCGCCATGTCGAGAGTCGGAGGGTCCGCGCTGCCAATCAGGTGGACGCTAATCAACTTTTTCTTTGTGGGGGCTCACATTGGTCGGTGCCATAAGTGCAGAGTCTGGCCCTGCATAATTTAACAAAGGCATCGACCGATAGATGGGAGATTTTTTCTTGTCTCCAATGTGGGCTTCTGAGTCAGCTCCCTGATACCGACTAATTTTCAAAACATCAGCAATGCACATGTGGTCCAATGGCTGGATTTTGGGCTTATAGTCCATGGATTCTCTGATGGGGACTTTTGAGCTCTCCATAATCTACAACACGCTGACACTTGGACAAGAATCCAGGAATCGCCCCAGCGACTGTGGTTAATCCCGTTAGCCGCAATATCTGCTGCCATTCTATGGCAGCACCTGTCTCATCGGAAAGAATGTATTGAAACACTACATTCAACGTGGAAAAGAAAACTATTATTCAGCTGGCACTAAATACTCAATAGACTCGACAAAGTCATCAACCCAGCAAACGCCTCAAATCTCGCCAACGAACGAATGGCATTGAGACGTACAAACCGGTGCATCAACAACTGTATCTACAGAGATCGACATAACCTTGCGACTACAACCATGCGCCGGTACTGCATCCAAATATGATCTGAGTGCAGTCTATCCGCACCACATACGCTGCATGCTGCAAGGAGGGATCGGCTGTAGGACCCCGGGTACGCATGATGTGGGAGATCGGGTTGCCCCCTGCTTCCTGTCAGGCATTCCTATGGTTGTGGGGATCTGGGTCGGGCGCCCTGGCATCGGGCTGACCGTGTCTGCTACTATACGATGTATGTAGGGCTATGCTATTGCTGATGGTCGGTGCTTTCAAGTTGCTCAGGAAAAAGCAAGATGGCGTAAATCTCGGGAAAGCGCATCACTGGTCCAAAGACGAATACCAAGTGTCACTTACGATTTGATAAGATTTGGGTTCCGACAATTAGCACTATTCCAAATGTGAGAGAAGTTTACATGAACTGTTCGAGTGATGTCTTCCAAAATTAACAGGCAATATAAGGGGTGTCCGAATGGTTACCTTAGGTAGGCCCGGGCTCTGTGGCGGCCCTTCGAAATATTCGCGCTTCACCTCGGCATCTAGACCACTGGCATCACAACATCGATGCTCAGTCAAACTTTGCATTGTATGTAAATTTGTAAATCATTCTAGCAAAAATTTCAGTTTTCTGGGTGGGAAGCTTGTCGGCGACCAATTTGGGCTACAATGAATGGTAAGTTAAGTGCCAGATGTGTGAGGGTCCTCAGTCGCGCTAAGCCCCAGACTTGGATATATATCAAGCGATGTGTAAACTGACACAAACCTTTGAAGTTCGTACTAAAAGTAATATGAAGCAACATGTTAGTCCATTGATAGCGAGAAGAGTCTAATCACATCTCTCGATTGCTTCATGTGCATCGATGTACTAGTCGCGGTTATTTGCATACTAGTAGTTCCCAATCAGCATAGGCGACCATGTCCAGCATCCGGCTGAGACATCAGATTTTATTGACTCTAAGAAGCCGATGAAAGGAAAATCGCCCAAACAAAGGCAAACAAATACCTAGAAGTATGTATGTACGTATTTAAATAAGACAAGCATCAGGAGCAAGCGGGCAGCGGCAAGGGCTACCTGGATTACCGTTGCCGTGGTACTCGATCAAACCGCATCACCGAGTCCACCCGCTCCGGATTGCCTCGTTTGTGGCTGCAGTACGGTGGCTGCCACTGGCCGATCTGATGTCGAGATTCATCTCAAAATCGACTAGTCGGGCTGGACCAGTGCTCTTCTCTGCCGTGCTGCTGGGACACAGGAAGGGGCTGGAATTATGTCCGAGGTAATCCATGGCGGAGCTTCGAGTTCCCCGGTATCTTCTCGGTCGCAGATTGGTGTAGCCGGGCATTCTAGTTTAATCCGAGAGCGCATGGTCTCCATCTGGATGTCGCATGGCTGTACCTGAGACGAGGTTTTATCTTTGATTATTTTTCCAGCCTCGCGGTCGTCTCCACTGATTCCGCCGTGTGGTCCGAGTCAAGGTGAACACAGACAGCAATCAACAGTTACTGGGGTATTTCGGTGGTTCCTCTGAGCTAGAACGTAGAGAAACATAGCTATTCCCGATCTTCGTTCTTTATATATTCATATCTTGCACGTCATGGCTGATGTTTCTCTACTCTGCACTTGCGACGCGGGTCGTACATCAACTCCCACCAGGCTGGTCTGCAATGGTTGCCTTGCTCGATCTGGAAACAGTACAACAGAAATAGAACCTGCACCGCTAGATGCAGACTATAGTATATCTACCAATGATTTTTTAGAGACAACACCGATGAAGACGCGACTTGCACGAAGACGATTCGAGTGACGGGGCCCATCAGGACGGTACGCCCCTAACGGCGAAGCTTAAGCGTGCGATATCTTGCGACGGACGAAGCTGATCGTGAGTTTGACGGGTTGCACAGTCCCACCACCATGTTGAAGTCAGGTCGGAGCATCGTGCAGTGACCCAGCGTTCTCCTTCTGCCTTCTCCCTTGACCAAGCCCATTCCTCTCCCCTTTACACTGGAGCTCCAAGAGGCTCGGCCCCTTAGGTAATGACTCGGAGCCGGGAGGTCTCCACAGTGGGCTCTTCAGTATGCGCGCGGCTGATTTCTTCCGTGGAGCGTAGGGCCCAAGTCCCGAGAAAGCCCCCCCTGATGCATCATCTGCCCACCCCACCGCCGGGATCCGAAGGCCAGATCCTGGCAGCGTGCACATCCACTGGTAAAGAAGGGATGCATTGTCTCAGCTCCGGAAAAAGGGGAATGTGACGGGACTTTTTGACAGGGCCAGCGAATGCCGGTGAGTCCCACATCTCCCAAACGCGACACGTTCGAACCTGCCCCCATCCCAGCGGCTGTGTAACCCAGGGGAGATCTGCGTCCAGACGACGATTCGGTTCATCGGTTGCCCGAGCCCATTGGCGGAGGGAATGTGCGCCATCGGGCCCCTGTCAGTTTGGCGGTGTTTCACAGCCGGCCTATGGACTGCGACGCAACGACAGCGGCTCGACTAATCTAACCAACCAAGCTCCGATGGGATGGGATGATGGGGGGGGGAAGGATGCGTGTCCATTTTCAGTGGAGCCCTCCGAATCCACAACAGTTCCTCATGACGCCATGGGGCGATCAAAGATTTCTGCTGGATGCGGTAGGGATGTGGTGGGTAAAAAAAAACAAGAACAAGGATCGGGCGGCGAGTGGATGAGGGTTAAATTCGGGAGGGGAAAGGAGGAACAGCTGTGAACTGAAAAAAAAAGGGGGGGCGTGTGTGCATTGTCACATTTGAGCTCCACCGGGTCGGAAAGTCCAAGTGTCGTGTATAAAGATCGGCCGTGTGGCGCGGTGTGGCTGAGGCCGTAGTCACAAAGTAGAAAATATGATGGTATTATATAGAGGAAAAATCCGAAAGAGGTCAAAAAGGTAAAAATAAAAAATAAAAAAAGAATAAAAGAAAAAAGAAAAATCGGCCACAAAGCAAAGACGCTAGGCCCAAGAGAGTAAGTGACTGGGAGCGGGAATCATGACGGAAGGGGGCGAACCTTTTAGGAAATGCGCTAGCGGCTGGAGGAATGCAAGTCAGGGAAACCCTGCAGGCGCGGAGAATACAGACAAATGAGAGGAGAGCATCGAGGGGTCAGCAGAAGCAAAGGGACATGGCAGAGGAAATCAAAGGGGGTATCTACAGAATGTATGCAGATATCTGCATGTACGATAAAAGGGCACAACGAAGATACCTAGGATACCCAGATATCCTCCTATATGTACCCTAAGGTATGCATCTGTAGTGGGGGGGGGGGGGTGCAGGCTGCAGGCTGCACGATGCCGGGCTTGCGGAAGAAATGGGGAAGCCGTGACCAGGCGACCAGGGGGGTTACAGGGTGCTGCACCTGCCCCGACAGGGAAGGCACAGGGCTCTCTAGACGCACGGGCCAGCCAGCTCTTGTGCGGCCGGAGAAGGCTAAAGTAGTCGGAGTGGCACGGAGACCAGTGCCACTAACACCTTAGCACCAGCAACCACGGGGGAGCCCACCCCGAGGGCCCCACCGGGGCGCCACTCGGCCCAACCGGGGGTTCGTTTGATCTGGTCAATTAGATCAAGTAGTAGTCTAATGTACATGAGATCTTGATACTAGGATACTGAGTAGGAGACACTCGAATAAAATTAGACTGTATAATTCACTCTATGGTATATTTCTCAGCTCTCTCTAGCAATCATCTTGTCAATCACTCATCAAATGAGGCACACAGCACACCCGACCCACACACCGTTAAGCCCCAGATCGGCTCCACGACGCTAGTCCACTTCTGGCCGTCAGCTTTTTTTGCGCGGTGGTGACGGCCGCTGAGCTGCACAACCACTAGCGTCTCTTGGCAAATTTCACACCTTTCCTGCCAGCCCCTCGACTCTCTTCCCTCCTTCCTTGGGCTTCATCTTCATCACTCTGTCTATCCATCTTCATCTTCCCCCCCTCTCCCCTTTCCTCACGGTTGCATTCTCATCCACCCGTCTTTCTTTACCTCGCCCTCTTTCTTCCTCTTTTTCATTTTTTGCCCGTGGGAAAGCTCTCTCCGGATTTTCTCCACGCGCGCTCCTTTCCCGCCCCCGAATCCATCCCCGAGAGGCATCACCACATCCACCCGCCTTTCCCGATCGACCCTCATCCATCAGGGCGATCTGGTGTCGCGTCTCCACTCACCTACAATTCATAATCTATTGTCTCTCAAATCGGCTTCGACAATTCGCGCTCGGCTGTCATAGTCTGACTCGGTACATTGCATCATCGTGTCGCAAGGCTAATCGACTTTTGGATCGCGCCATCGCTGAATTCTATCGGCGCTGAACTCAACTACAAGCATCATGTCTCATACTCAGCCATCGCCCACCGCGGGTGTGGCCCCCCATCATGCCGCGGCGCACATGGCAGCCCACGCCCAGGTCAACGGACACATGCCCGCTATGCCTCCGCAAGCCCAAAAGGGTGTTTCCCTCACCACAGCCCAGAAGATTGCTGCCCTGAACGAGCAGGTCTGGCTCTCAATTGGTAAGAACGCCAAGCTTTATCTCTGCGACGGAGCATGCGACCAAATACTAACCACGGACTTCATCTTGTAGGCAGCCTGACTGAGTTGATGGGAGATCTCGATGGCGCAATGAACGCGTATGAACAAGCTTTGCGTCACAACCAATGGTCCATCCCGGCTATGAATGCCATTTCGTGCATCCTCCGCACGAAGGAGCAATTTCCCAAGGCTATCGAGTACCTTCAGAACATTTTGAAGCTGGATCCAACCAGCGGAGAAACCTGGGGCAGCTTGGGACACTGTCATTTGATGATGGATAACCTCCAAGAGGCCTACACCTCTTACCAGCAGGCTCTCTACCATCTTCGCGACCCCAAGGTGAGTTGATTTTGATTTTCCGCTCCCAACCCCCACCAAAACAAAAACAAAAAATTAATTCCCACTCAGGAACCCAAGCTCTGGTATGGAATTGGTATACTTTATGACCGTTACGGATCTCTCGACCACGCCGAAGAGGCCTTCTCTCAAGTCATGCGCATGTCTCCCGATTTCGAGAAGGCCAATGAGATTTACTTCCGCCTGGGCATCATATACAAGCAGCAGCAGAAGTTCAGCCAGAGTCTGGAGGTACGTGAATTGCGATTAACAGCACGCGACCCATGAGTTACTAACTTGCGACATAGTGCTTCAAGTATATTGTTAGCGACCCCCCACGTCCCTTGACCGAGGAAGATATTTGGTTCCAAATCGGTCATGTTCATGAACAGCAGAAAGATGTAAGTCCACCGCGCAATAATCAAAAGACCGCAACAATTTTAATACAGTCGTTATTTAGTTCGACTCTGCTCAGGCTGCCTATCGCCGAGTTCTCGAGCGCGACCCGAATCACGCCAAGGTCCTCCAGCAACTAGGATGGCTCTACCACCAACAAAGCGGCAGCTTTACTAGCCAGGAGAAGGCCATTGAGTTCCTCGAGAAGTCGGTTAGCGCCGACAACAACGATGCGCAGAGCTGGTATCTTCTCGGTCGCTGCTACATGTCGCAGGCGAAGTACCCCAAGGCCTATGAAGCCTACCAACAAGCCGTCTATCGCGACGGACGCAACCCGACTTTCTGGTGCTCGATTGGTGTTCTTTACTACCAAATCAACCAATACCGGGACGCTCTCGACGCCTATTCTCGTGCGATCAGGTTGAACCCGTACATTTCAGAGGTCTGGTACGATCTGGGCACTCTGTACGAATCGTGCAACAACCAGATTGCCGACGCGCTGGATGCTTACGGACGTGCCGCTGATCTGGATCCGAGTAATGTCCATATCAAGGCTCGTCTGCAACTGCTTCAAAGCCAACTGCAGGGCGGTAATGCTCAACAACCAAACGCCCCCGCGCCGCAGCCGCAGGATGTCCACCCCCAGGCATACCAGGCTCCTGGTGTCGGTGCGCCGCCCGCTCCCCAGTGGGGTGCACCTGCTCCAGTCGGTCCCCCGGCCCAGGCGCCCGCGCCCCCGAGACAGATCGCTGACTGGAATCGCGGGATCAACGACCTACCGTCGCAACCACAGGCCGTCCCGGCTAACGGGCTTGATCAACGCGACCCTACACGTATCCCTGGTGTTCCTCCTCACGCGAGCCCTCGACAGGAGCCCGGTCGGGCTTTCCCTGATCCCGCTCGCGGTCCACCGCGCTCGCCCAAGATGGGCGCTCCCTCTGCCTACCCTGCGCCACACACCCTACCTCAGCTGGGAAACGCTCCGCCATCAGGCCATGAGCGTGCTCCCAGCGGTGGCTTCAACTCAGCTGCTCGTGGTCCTCTGCCTCCTGGACCCGCTGGTGTTGCAGCTCCCCCTCCTGGACCTAATGGTGGTCCTCCTCCCCCTCCTGCTGCCGCTGGCGCACCTCCTCCTTATCACCGTCCCTTCACTCCTCCTACCGAGATCCGCCCAATAAGGGATGAGAGGCCCTCTTCTCCAGGGTCGGGCTACCCACACCAGCAGTTCCACCATGGCCCCACTGCCCCAGCTCCCCCGCCTCCTAATCCAACTGGAATTGCTTCGGGTGCTCCTGCTCCCGCCTCTGCTGCGACAGCGGCTGAAGCTGCTGCCCGTGAGCGTGGCGAAGATCGTCCCGCCTCTGCAATGAAGCGTGGCCGTGAATGGGAGGGTGAATCCGGACCAGTCAAGAAGCTGGCCAGCGATGAAAACCGGGCCCGTCTGGATGATCAGAACAGCCGTCGCCCCAGCCCGCCTGCGCACTTGCCATCACCAAGCGAGATGGAACGACGCAGCTCTTCAGAAGCCCGACGCGAAGATGCTCGTCGTGCTAACGAAAACTATCACCCCTCCGAGGCAGCCCATCATCCTCCTACTCTGCCTTCCATCCAACACATGCCGCCTCACACTGCTGGTGGACCTAGCCTTCCTCCAATGGCCGAGGGCGCTGCTCCTGCCTCTAACGGACCCCCTTCGGGCCCTCCTTCGGCCAACACGCCAGTCAAGGAAGAGGCTCCTCGTCCGGAGGCGCCTGCATCCCACGAGCCCCCAGCTCGGAAGATGGATGTCGATGAGGACTATGATGATGATGCAGATGAGGAGAAAAAGGTTGGTGCAGCTGCCAAGGGTAGCCCTAACGGCGAGAATGCGGCCAATGGTGCCAGCAACGGCCGTCCGGGTACTCCTTCTAAGTCTGAAACCTCTGCATAAAAAGCTGAGGATGACGAAATTTTTATTTCTCAACCACGAACATCTTCTTCGCTATCCTTCCCTGTGTCCTTTCTAACCCCTTTCCCACTTGTGCAATGTACGGTATGAATGTGTCTGTTACGTTGATCTGATCCAGACAGCCGAGGCATTGGATAGTGATCAGGCCTGTATTCATTCCCTTTCCTGTTACTTTTATGAATTTCCTCTATCTTCTCCGAAATCTTTCGATGCTTCGGCATCTGTTTATGTGATAGCCAATTCAGCCATTCTCAAACCTGACCCGGTCCTTAAATGTCCTTGTAGCAATTAGAGTTCTGCCCGAATAAATAAAACCGGGGAACGGGTTGTGTTCTGACCACGTGACCAGAATCCACTCTGAAAAAACCGCTTAGTCATTCTCAGGGCCACACGGGGTCGCTTATCCCAAACGGGAAGCCGGGCTCGCTTAGGTCAGCCCACACTCTCGTTAAGCGGTGCAAAATACACCATCCAGCTTTCTCGATCGTCACTCCCACCACCTCGACGACTAACGACAACACAGGGTCAAGATGTGAGTTGACCTCCTCCTACAACATTCAAATGCATCGCCTGTATCAATTGCTGACCTGCATCTCTTCACCAGGAGTCACCGGAAGTACGAAGCGCCTCGGCACGGTTCGTGATCAACTTTTTCCTTGCGACGAAATTCGATATCTCCAGTGTGCAGTTTTACTGATTCTTTGCTCAACAGGCTCCCTTGCCTACCTCCCCCGCAAGCGCGCCGCTCGCCACCGCGGAAAGGTTAAGAGGTGAGTGTTCTACATGGTGTTGCCGTCGGTCTGGATAGAGACGGAAATTTTTGCGCAGAGTGGTATACTAAGACTTCGCTTTTCGCCAGCTTCCCCAAGGATGACCCCAAGAAGCCCGTCCACCTGACTGCCTCCATGGGCTACAAGGCCGGTATGACCACCATCGTCCGTGACCTTGACCGTCCCGGTGCCAAGATGCACAAGAAGGAGATTGTCGAGGCCGCCACCGTCATCGAGACTCCCCCTCTCGTTGCCGTCGGTGTTGTCGGTTACATCGAGACTCCCCGCGGTCTCCGCTCGCTCACCACCGTCTGGGCTGAGCACCTGAGCGACGAGCTCAAGCGTCGCTTCTACAAGAACTGGTACAAGTCCAAGAAGAAGGCCTTCACCAAGTACAACAAGCAGCACGCCGACAACTCCGGTGCCGCTATCACCCGTGAGCTCGAGCGCATCAAGAAGTACTGCACTGTCGTCCGCGTTCTCGCCCACACCCAGATCCGCCAGACCCCCATCAAGCAGAAGAAGGCCCACCTTATGGAGATCCAGGTCAATGGTGGCTCTATCGCCGACAAGGTCGACTTCTCCCGCAACTTGTTCGAGAAGACCATCGACATCGACTCTATCTTCGAGAAGGACGAGATGATCGATGTCATTGCCGTTACCAAGGGTCACGGTTTCTCCGGTGTTACCTCCCGTTGGGGTACCACCAAGCTGCCCCGCAAGACGCACAAGGGTCTGCGTAAGGTTGCCTGTATTGGTGCCTGGCACCCTAACCACGTCCAGTGGACTGTTGCCCGTGCTGGTCAGGACGGATACCACCACCGTACCTCCTGCAACCACAAGGTCTTCCGTATCGGCAAGGGCTCCGACGAGGGCAACGCCGCCACCGAGTTCGACATCTCCAAGAAGCAGATCACTCCGTATGTTTTAAAAAGATCCCCACTGCAATTTCTGCAATTTCTCTTTAATTTCACTTTTGCTAACTACTTTCAGTCTGGGTGGCTTCGTCCACTACGGTGAGGTCAAGAACGACTTCGTCCTCCTCAAGGGCTCCGTTCCTGGTGTCAAGAAGCGCGTTATGACTCTGCGCAAGACTCTGTACCCCCAGACCAGCCGCCGCGCTACCGAGAAGGTCGACCTCAAGTGGATCGATACCTCCTCCAAGTTCGGTCACGGTGCTTTCCAGACCGCCGAGGAGAAGCGCGCCTTCGTGGGTACCCTCAAGAAGGACCTTATCCAGACTGTTTAAGGGTTTTCAATTTCTGGCTGGTGGAGTGCAACGTATTTACTTGTTCAATAAAAAAAAGCGGACAATACTTTTCAAAATGTTCCAAAGTAACTTGTAACTTTCCCATGTAATGCTGTAAGGCAGGCTCCCGGTGATAATGGATGTATTTTGGACCGACAGCCGTGAGCAGCCTGAATTGCATTTTTCCAAGGCCTACTCCATTGTTATACCACTTACCTGCAGTAGTGTGAAGGGTCGATGACATGACACCCGGCAGTTTTAAAACCTACAGCTTCTAGAATTCGGCATCAGGCACTATCTGTCTTCTTACAACTCTTCTCGACATTCTCCTTCCCCAACACTTCTGCGCACTTCTCCTCGCGATGATTGGGGTTGCAATCAAAAGGCGGCCGTCAAGCAGGATACATTGCGTCATCTCACTTTTTCCGCCGAATGTTCAACCACGTCAAGGAACACGAGCTTGCCACGACCTCTTTTTACCCACGACGCTCGACATCCAGCCTTCCATTACATACCAACACATCCCATCTCGCCGGCCACTCTCGTATAGCACCCAGTTATACAGAAAACAAGTGTTGAATCGCGCGCAACCGATTTCCCGCTCCCCCACAGACCCAATCCGATCACAAGCAACCACATCCCCTCCATCTCACGCCTCGCCCTTCTCCACCAAAACCCCCACCATGTCGTCCGACGATGCCTACATGTCCTTCCTAGACAAGGCCAACAGTGACCTGAACGCCGGCCGCGCCACACAGCAAGGGGCGGACACCACCCGGACGGAGACAGTGGATGCCACGACCCGGGTCCCGACAGCCCTCCAGTCGGTTGACAGCTACTACATCTCTGATACAGATGAGCCATTCGAGCCCGTAGCTTTGTTCTGGAAGGGTGCAAAGCAGGGCATTTGGCCTAGCCCAGGTACGGCTCTCCCTCGGGACTCTCCCTACACCCTACATATCTACGGACTACTATTGGCCTTCGAGGGATGAAACACTCCCATGGTGGTGCCGTGTCCCTTGATGGCGTGCACTTATACCTGAATATGGATCTGCTAACCTCGCGTCATCGGTATTTAGACCAACTCTCCGAACTGATCTCCCCAAACGCCGACCTCACCCAGGCGATCTCGACTCTGACCCCATCATCGTTCGACCCTAAGAACCAATATTCATCTGCCCTACATGCTGTGCGCTCCGCGGCGGTTGAACGTGATGAGAATGCCGACCAGTCCGCTGTGGAGGTTAAGGTGTATAGGCTCGAGTTGAGCAGCACCAAGCTAGAGTATTGGGTGTTGGCGCTGGATGTCCCAGAGGGCCGTGTTGTTGGACTGCGGGCCAAGTCGGTTGAATCCTAAAATGGGCCAGGCAGGAAGCTCTTGTGAGCTGAGCCCATCCATGGATGAGCGAGTTGCTTGAGAGTGAAGATGATTTGCAGCGTTATTTTCTGTGGGATCGACATTGATACTTGAAGTATATTATGCGGTCTAATCAGGAAAGCCGAAGTTCCTGGCCAAGGAAGAATCCCGCGTGGCATATTCTAATAATTGTCTCGCTGGTAGAACTTGAACTGGGAATGTAGAACCAGGAAAATCTTTCCACTGGCCAACTGTAGCCGTCTTGACAGCTTCTTTTTCTTGTCCGGACGTTGTCGCATTCCCGGGTGTGTTAGTGGCTCGAGGACTGGACGCGTGTTCGGGAATGGCCGTCATGTTGAATTAGTACCAGAAATCTCGCAAGAATATTGCTTAATATCGAATTGAATGATCAGAATATATGTATGGTATAATACGTGTAAATTGGATAGAATGTGGTGAAGGGATGCATGTCCATATGTCTGTACATGTACCTGCAGTCACCCTCGTCCGCCCAAGGGTTCGGTGCATCCCACTCGACCTTCTCCCAACAAGAGAGGACGACAGGGAACACCAACAAAGGTCGTTGCCATTGGCCCGAATATCAATTTACTCGGCTTGAGTTGTCGATCCCCAGATTCCTGGACAGCATTCATGTCGGTCCATTCCTCGCTGCCCCGGGGAGCGCAACGGGAATGCGTCTCACCCTACCACGGCCCTGCGACAGGGTGTGAAGAGGCGCGATTGCTGGCACCAACGCCCAGCTTCCAAATGGAAATTAAGTAGACATTGGAGGAAGACCACTGGTGGCTATTCAATATTGCAACGAGGCGCATTCGAGTATCATATTGTGATCCTTCACCTATCGGACAACTTCTCATGGTCAACGAGGCTATACACATACCACGGTTGCCCCCTTGGACCCTCTATCATTCCTCTCCCCTCGTGCACCTAAACAACTCACCCTCGAATCAATCTAGGCTCTTCTTTTCTTTCACGGGTCTCGTGTTTCTTTCTCTTCAACCTGTGCCTCTACGCCTTTTCAGCTATTTCGCCTGGGACATTGGATGCTGTCCAAGTGGTCCTGTCCACTCATTCGGATCTGTTGGGTCTATAGCACTTGACGACTGTGCATCTTTAGGTTGGAGATTGGAAAACTGCAAAGCACGACGGAAAGACCAGGTTCTACGCCCACCGCAGAAACATCACCAATCCCGATATTGCATGCTGGGAATCTCTCGACGTGGATTGACCGGGAAAGAATATAGCGTTGAGACCGAGGACTGACGGACAGAACGGTCTCTTCGCTTCAAATTCTAAAAGAGTTGTTTTCATCAGATGTCGGACCAGACCTCCAATCCCCAGAGACTCGAAATGCCTCACATCCGCTTGAACTCGGGTCGTCAGGACCCTTTCATCGAGACAAACGAGGGTTATGTGCCTCTCGATACACGACCTGACTCGCGAGCGGACTCGCATATATCGCGAACAGAGTCACGGGCCGACTCACGAGCTGACTCACGAGCAGAATCACGAGCCGAGTCGAGACTGGAATCACGACCGGTTTCCCGGCTGGAATCACGATCCAATTCCCGGGCTACTGCTCGGCCGTTGACGCCTGCTGGTTCTGATATGGTGCCTGTGTCACTCGGTGTTCAAGGGTATTCACCGTATGGCATATCACAAACACCGGAATCTTCTGAATACCTACTGCCTCCTCGGCTGCGGCCTACGCCCCGGGATGATGGAGATCGATCTGGATCGCCCGATCGCTGGTCCCAGGCTCGATCGAGTGTCAGCTCTATTAGTCATGAGAGCCGTTTCCACATGGATCCGTTCGAGGACTCGCGAGCACCTTCTTCTCGCTCTGGGAGTGACGAATATGATGTGAACACTCAAACTGTGTCGGAGAAGTTTAATATCATGCCTACGGACGGACTGCTTCTCTTCCCCGAGGACGTGGAAAAGGACGACTACCTACATAACCCAGACCCTGCCGACCAAGAGCGTGACTGTGATATATGCAATCGACGAGGGGTTTTGAATGTGGGTGGGCTGGCAGTGTTGACACTGGGTATTCTGGTGCTGTTCATTGGTTATCCCGTCATGTAAGTTATTATTCTAAAAATTACCCTGGGATTCAGGCTGACCTCATGACAGCACCTGGGTTGAAGGCATGGTCAAATCGACACCTCCTTGCCGACCAGGTGACACCACCTGTCTCGATGTTGGACCCCGTCAACTGTTAGAAAATATTCGAAAAGGATTAATTGATCCTGATACCCCGGAGGAGGCGATGTGGAAAAAGAATGTGGATGGCAAGGACTGGAAGCTTGTAGTAAGTACCTACATCTCATTGAGGACGAGAGCGTTACTGACGGTCACAGTTCTCCGACGAGTTCAATATGCCTGGACGCACATTTTTCGACGAAGATGACCCCTTCTTCCAAGCGGTCGACTTGTGGTATGGTGTGACTATGGACAAAGAGGTGAGAAAGCTTCCGTTTAAAGCAGTGTGCTGGTCTCTAACCTCATAAATAGTGGTATGATCCTGATGCAGTGACAACAAATGAAGGTGTTTTGGAGATTCGCTTCGACAACTTCAAGAACCACGATTTGCAATACCGCTCGGGAATGATTCAGAGCTGGAACAAACTCTGTTTCAAGGGAGGCCGCCTCGAAGCCAGTCTTTCATTGCCCGGAGACGGTCACATCCAAGGTTTCTGGCCCGGTTTCTGGGCCATGGGCAACCTTGCTCGTCCCGGTCATGCAGCTACCACTGATGGCCTGTGGCCCTACAGCTATCACAATGGCTGCGATGCTGGAATCACCCCGAACCAAAGTTCTCCCGATGGAATCAACTTCCTGCCTGGCATGCGTCTTCCCGGCTGCACTTGTCCCAAGTCTGATCATCCTTCTCCAGGAATAGCGCGGAGTGCCCCCGAAATCGATGTGATCGAGGGAAGCACAGCAGCGCTCAATGGTGACGGGCCGTTTATCGGTAGTGCCTCGCAGAGTCTCCAGACCGCACCATTTGACATCTGGTACATGCCAGACTACGGTTAGTAACACTCCATCAATGCTTTTGCTCCCTTCTAACCTTTTTACCTTACAGACTTCGCCGCTGTTTACGATCCTCGCATCACCGAAATCAACGCCTACCGCGGTGGTGTCTATCAACAAGCCATGTCTGGTCTCACAAACCTGAATTCCCGGTGGTACAACGGCACTGAATACCAAATTTTCGCCTTCGAATATGCCCCTGGTGCGGTTGGCAACGTGACCTGGTTCGTCGGTGACGCCAAAACCTGGACCTTGGATGGCCGGGCCATCGGGCCGAATGGCAATATTGGACAACGCATGATCCCGATGGAGCCCATGTCCATGGTCTTCAATCTGGGTATGGCGGATAACTTCGCGCCGCAAAACCATTCCATCAAGCACTATATGCCGGCCTATCTGCGGGTTGATTATGTTCGGATCTATCAGGACCCGGACGATGAGAGCGTCACCTGTGACCCGCCTGGTTACGAGACGACGGGTTATATCCGTGACCACGAGAAGGCGTATAATAATGCGAACCTGACCTTTTGGTATGTCTATTCTCTCTCTGCTCATACTTTCTAGAACTTTACTGATACTTTACAGGGAGGATGCTGGGTACCACTGGCCCAAGAACAGCTACATGCACGATTGTTAAGGGTGTATTTGTTCCTGCGTCATTTTAGCGGCATTGTATTTTGGCGTTCGGGGTTAGGCATTATCCATTCGATACCTGATATTATATTTTTTTTAACTTTTTACATTTTCATTGCCTTTCAGTATGTTCTCTATTCTTATAGACTTGTACTGTGGCCGCTGAAGTCGTATCGGAATAATACAAGCCCTGGCAGCTTTCATGGACCAATTATTAAATGACATATAAGGAGTACTAGTAGGATCGGAGTTTGATACTGATGCCCAGGTGGGAATCTTGAATCGCTCGTGATATATATTTGGAGCAGTCCCAGGTCCACTGCTAGTACTATAGCAGGACTTTAGTAGTTGCGGGGGAATATTTTGGCAGCATTAATCGTCAACACCCCCTTGCACACGGAGAATATCAGGTACTCTCTAATATTTCTTCACTTTTCTCTGATACCTGATCAACTTCTGTATACATATCCATTGAGAGATATGTTTCCCTAGAAATCCACGAGTTCCTTCCAAGGTTGCGTGTGGTTATTCATGCATGACTCAGCAGGTCCCCACCATTCGACATCACATCCATGCCATACTCATCTACGATACATGATAAATGATACATGGCACATCCTTCCAGCTCTGGATCCAGGTAGTATATATTCACCTACTAGCCCGGCGAAGCTTCGATGACGATCGCACCTACAAAGTAGTAAGATGAGATAACAGAGCTTAGCATACCTTCGATCATGTGGACTGACTTGACTCCAGATACCTTCAAGTTGTGCTCGAGAGACTGACCGAGCCCATTTGACTGCATCATAAAAGTGACTTTACTCGCTTCAAGATTCTCCGGCGGTTGAAACCGAAACTCAGACATAGTATCTGAAGTCACGCTGTCGAAGCATATCTTACAGCAAACCACTTGCACCTCCCGCTCCGGCGGGGTCGCCACACCAACTTGAATAAGACCAAGCGCAGCGACTACATCATACACTATATCTAAACCCGAAGACCCAATCCATTCTCAAACCTCGAGAAAATCACTGATACACCCAATATGTCACACCCAGACGGCATAAACCAATCCCACGCCATTCACATCGAGACAGACTCCGAAGACGGCGGCATCCCCTTAGAAGACGACAGCATGCAACTCGATTCCCCGGAAGACTCACACTCACCAGGCTATTTCCTCCAACTAGCAGGCGGAGAGATAGATTTCATCGACTACGGCGCCGAAGGAATGGGCGATGGTGCGTTTCCACTGACACCTCGGCTCTCCATGCAACGTGCAACATGCAACATGTAACTAACTAATTCGTCCAGGCTCCGACTTCCTCACCACAGCACCGCACCCAAATGCCCGTCCCGTCAACCCTTCAGGTTCAGCCACTGCTAGTGCTACCGACCAAGTGCGCAATCGGGCGCGTACGCGTACGCGCGAGGAGGAACACGCTGCTTTGTGCGTGTTGGATGATTGGGAACTCACCATGACACATGCGATGAACTCGCGACGGGTATGTTATACTCATCAATTATTTATACTCTTTCAGGCACTCCAGACGAAGTAAAAATGGAAAGAGACTAAGACTGATTTGTATACTGCATAGACAATCCCGCAAACAAGACGGCGGTTCCAATCCAAGATGCTAGCGCCTACTAATCCCCGGCTCGAAGATGAACTATACGGGGCGAAGTTTGCGGTTCCGGAAACGCAGACTGAGCTTGTTCCTTCTCTCACTGCGCCCGGTCGTCGGGGTATGAAGAAGGTTGCGACGGGGTTGGGGAGTGGGAGTGCGTTTTTGGTTCCTGGGGCGTGGAAGGAGGTTGTTAGTCATGAGGAGGGATCGTGGTGGCCTGATGGAAGGATGAAGCAGGCTGGTTCTGCTGGGTCTGGGCGGAAGAGGAAGAGTCTTGTTGCTGGGAGTCGATCTGCGTCGCGGTCGGCTTCGGGGTCCGGGGGAAGTTCGAGGGTGGTTTCTAGGGGTGCGTCGAGGGCGGCGTCCAGGGGGTTGGATTAGATTTGACTGAGCGTGTCCAGTGCTTTTTTTTTAATTCCCTGGAATTATCTACTTCAGATCAATTTTTGATGACTGCGCTTCGCAGATATAACGTATGTTTCGCTAAAAGTAAAGAGTACTGTACAAAGAACCTGTCCAGCCCGATGATATCATATCCAGCATGAGAGAGGGAGTGCAAGAAAGAGGGATGAAGTAGGGGAGGATAGAGAGTGAATGGGTGGTGGTGGTGAAGGAGGAGGAATGGGTATCTCGAATAGAAAAGCCGACAATCGACGGAGTTCCGGCTGTGTGGGCAGTGGGCAGTGGTTGGTGCTTCTCCCTCGTCATGCTGGGACTGTATAGCGGATACAGGTGGGAGATATCGCGGATGCAGCCGAAGCGGAAGCAGAGGAGCGGGCGAGTGCTCACAGCTCTTCAGCCTCGTCGCGACGGCGCTCCTCCGCGTGGAAAAGACTCTCCGCATCTCCGACCTGTTTTCGCTCCGAAACCTCCCGACTGCGCAGGCGCGAGCGGTGAGCCTGAACGTTCATGGGCGTCAGTCCTCGAGACTTGGCCTGGGGGGCCGGTTCGATGTAAATGGGGTGCAGGCGATGCGAAGTCGTGAACCGGGTCCGGCCGTCTCTCATGACAGGTAATTGTCATTGCAGGGGCTCCGAGCTCGAAGAGAGACGGTTCAGATGGAGGTAGACATCGGTCCCGTACCTGGGAGTTTCGGTTAGCAAAGTTGATGTTGACGTTGACTAGACCATTCTCATCCTCGGGACTACACTCACCCTTCCATACTGATCAACTTGAGATCACCTCCAAAGTATCGAGCATACAATCGACTGATCGGTAATCCGTAGCCAAAGCCTGCCATGGGGGCCTTGAAATCGCTCTTGTCAAAGTCCGGATCGAGATTGGGGGTCTGCTCCACGGTGGTGTACATATAGGTCCACACCAAGGGAATGGCGGATCGTGGGATGCCGCCTCCCTCGTCCGAGACCTTGATGGTGATATCCTCCTTGCCTTCAGCCACAATGACCTTCGTGACGGGGAATTGCTCCCGGTCGGCGCCGTGCTGCTCGACCACCGCGCGCAGCGAGTTCTTCAGGGTCTCGAAGAGCATGTGCGACAGGTGGCCAGGTACATACATGAAGTTCAGATCGTCCTTGCAGACCAGCTGCACCTTGGGCGCCTCGAACAGACCGTAGTAATCCTCGCAAACGAACCGAGCATTGTCGATGGCCTCGAGTGCAATGTCCTTAACATTTGTCTTGGTGCAGATAATACCGACATAATTGGGGTGCTTGATGTGTGTTTGTTCCGTGAGTGCGATGTGTTGGCCGATTAACATTCGAATCCCGATTCGGGACATGTAGAAGCGATCAAGGAAGGACTGAATGGTGGAGTCGATTTGCATGCGTTGGCGCACCCGTTTCCACTCTAGAATACCCTGAGCGACGGTGGTGACGACACCATCGTGGCGGCGCTTAATCTGCTGCAGGGTCTTGGCGAATCGCTGATTGTAGTCGTTGAGTTCTGGTGGCCAGTCCCCGTGGTCGTCCGCGGGGACGAAATATCGCCGACCGGCGGCGATGGCCTTGCCGTTGGCATTTCCGTTTCCGTTGGTTGTCGGGGAGGAGCGGTACTGGCCCTCCTTGATGCTGGGATTTTGTGTGGCCTCGGAGATGATTTTGGAGGCGCTACCATTCATGCGACCTGGTCGCAACAGGCGAGTCTTCACTTCTTGAGTCAAGGAAGGGCGAGGTAGGTTGATGATTTCCTGGAGGGGCGGGTGAGTCACCGGGGAAAAGGCAAAAAAAAGGCAGCGCACGTGCGGGGGAAAGGATGGGCTGATTCGTACCTCAAAAGATTGCGCATACCAATCCTGGACCTTTTTGATGGACGGCATCTCGCTGAGGCCATCCGGCAGCTCCCCCAGGTCCTGAACCCGGTGGGCGAGGCGAATGGGGAGCTCCTCGGAGAGGAATTGCGATGCGCGGAAGAGAGTGCCTGTTGGGGGAGTCAGAGATCGGGATCAGGCAGGGAATGGAGGGTCTGATTGCGAGCCAGAGGCATAAAAAACCCCCCTCATTAGACACCGGGGAATGAGAACTCACCGGTAGAGGGACGGTCACCAAACTGGACCATCTGCCTCAGCGAGACTCCGGTTGCGGGGAAGCTGGCATAGTGCCTGATGGTTTCCATCAGGCGCTCCGACGGCTTCCACATGGTGTCGAATTCGGGCCAGAAGGCCTTTGAAAGGAACGGGCGATAGAAACCGTCGTCAATGTCGTGGATGGGGGAGATGGGGGAGGAAGGATGCCGGGGCAGTGTCGCGTGAGAGGGAGAGAGTGAGGGAGAATGTGACTCGGGGAGATTCGCATTGCCGAGGTCGAGCTGGTTGGCTCCCGGCCTCGAGGTCACGTTCCGGCGTCGGAGGAATCGCCCCAGCTGTGAAAAAACACCTCGGACCATTCGAATTGCCCAATTGCGTCGTGAGGGTAATTAATTGAGGGAGGGAATGCAGTATCAGCGAGGATCGAGAGAAGCAGAAAGAAGAAACGAAGGCGCCCCCCACGAAAAGTCCCGACGGGGTAAATAGTCTAGCCCGAGGGCAATGAGTAATTCCGGGGTGCGGAGGAATCAAATCGTAGCAGTAGCAGTAGAGTAAAGTACAGTCTAGTTAGTCTAGTTAGTCTTAGTCTATGCAGTAGGTCGTTCTGTCCAGTCTGTTGTCTAGTATAGAAGTAGAAGTATACTATCGAAGGACCCTAGGGTAAGTATACGAAAGTACTATACGATGTATACCCCCGGATTGCGCCCTTCGCCCGACGGCCAGTGTCAGTGCCAGTGCCAGTGCCAGTGGAGCTCCTTCGTACTTTTGTCGTCTGTCGTCTGTCGACTGTCTTTGGTCTTCTTCGAATACGGTCAATAACCCACACCCACACCTCCCACTCCCACGGATCTGCTGAGGAAGTCGAATGGCTCACAGCGGCCCCCCGTGGAGTCAAGATTTCCCTTTTCGAGCTGCTGCTTAGGGTGTCACTCTTGTCGGGCGGGTCTACCTCTCGCTTCGTGTGCTTCTTTTTGGCTGTCGTGGTGTTTTGTGCGTTTGGCTGAATACTCTCGTCTCCTGTATTTCCTATCTCCCCATCTCGTCCATCTATTTCGACCTCCCAACTGCAACTCCTGGTGATCTTCTTCATCTTCATCCACCCGCGTTCGGTTGGACCACTTCCAGAACAAGCATCCAATTTACCTTGGGAGCCATCTCTCCTCTTGTTTTGTATGGGTGTTGATTTTTTATCTGATTTTTTTTTGATTTCTCATCCCTTTCACTCGGTTCTTTAGTAAAAGACACCCCCCTTTCACCGCTCTAATATCCCAGCGCCGTGGTTCAGATTGTTTGTTCGCTTGTGAGCCAGAAAAAAAAAAATTAAATAAAAAAAAACAACAACCAAAAAAACACAACCAAAAACGAAGGACCTTGTCCACCCAACGTCAACCACCTTCTCACTTCTCGTTTCCCCTTTACATCTTCCCTTTCCCCCTGTCACCCCTTCACCAGGCCATGGCTCGCCGCAGAACCTCCCACAGCGAGCCCATGAACGAGGTGCCAGCCTATCCCTTCTCCAACGGCAGCACCTCGCATTCGACCCCGCGTCGCGGGCCCATCGAAGGCCCTAATGGCCGGCGCCTGATCCGGCGCGTCACCTGGCGCTCCTCGACCTACAAACTCATGGCCTCGTTGTGGGTGTTGGGTGTGCTCTACATTCTCTGGTTGATTCGGGACCTGTTCTACCTCCCCTTCAACCCGTCAGAGTCCATGCCCCCCACCCATGCCGAATAGCGCCCATTCCTATTCTTTGTCGGGTATACTCGAACCTGAGGGCACTCCCAAATCGGACATGCGCCGCGCTCGGTTCCACGTGGAGACGCTTGGTGCGCTGCTCGACTCCGCGTGGCATGGGCATGACTGCTATGCTCTTGTCCGATATACCGCGACCGCGAAAGCAATTGGCTCAGGGAATTATGGCCGCTGCTCCCCTCCATCTCTGGTAAAAATGGGGATGCCATGTTACACGCTTTAAAAAGCCATATTCCCGCGCGGCAAGACGCAAGAGGCAAGTCTTCGTCCCGTTGTGCTCGGCTATATCATCCGCCGAATCGCTGGAGTTGCCCCCGAGCTCCCACAGATGATTGATTTCCATTTCCATTTCCATTTCCAATTGATTCTCACTGTCGCTGCGCCTCTCGACAATCTCTCCCTAGTGGCCCGGCTCGCGTTCCTTGGCGGCATGGGCGTGCCTATGTCTCGTTTTGATCGCTTTTGACACGCCCCATTTCTCCCCAAACGAGTGAGCGAGCGACTACTTCTGCTTTTTTTTTTTGCTGCCATGGCTCTTCATTCAAAAAGTCTTCCTCTGTGAATATTTTATGTTTTCTTCCTGTTCTTCTTCATGCCACAGCGTTCTATTGCATCTAGCGTCTTACGATTCCTATGCATCAGTTTCCTTGTTTTCTTGCATACATCGTGCTAGCGTTTCCAATGTCTCTCGTCTCTCTTATCTATATCATGGTTGCTTTCCCCCCCTCATGCATATCTCCGGTTTTTATTAGAATGAGTTGGTCGCATCAACGGATTCACTTCACCCCGCCATCGGACTAATTTACCAATTTCGATCGCTCTATCCTGATGACTAGGGACTAGAGCTTTCCATTTCACCTCGGCTCACCAGATTTGCCAATTCTTCTCTTTGTCCTGTTGACGTCTCAGCCTGGTTGTGTCGCCTTACTGTTAGAATATTATTCGAGGGTAGTACTATGTAAATAATATCATAATCAATAATTCTAGCCGCGACCGATCTATCTGCCAGTGTACACCGGAGAGATTCAGATGTATAAATTTCTTTCATAGCCCATGCAATTCCTAGCCGTAAGTTTGTAGCTTACTTTGAGAGCTCCAGAATCTACAGATATTTCCTACTGGTCGGACAGACTAGTAGATACCCTAGTAGGTACCGTTGGACCTGATCATACTGGATAATCCAAGAACTGAGGTCCAAAGCTGTGCCCAACAAAGAGTGGTCACGAATTTATGTTCTTCCATTGTAGAACCGGTCAATATACACAATTCCTGACTTCTATATCGCATGACTCCAGGCTCGGCAGCTCTATTGTCTGCCGGGCCGACGTATAAACATTTTCATTGAAATAATCTTTTCTGCGCATCGGTGATCCAGCCCTATGTTTTCCTCGCAATTTAAACGTGGAGGGCAGAGGTCTCCGCCTTGGCGACTTGCGCGGCGTACGGCTTGAGGGCCGCGGCAACCTCGGTGGTGGTGAACTTTTGGACCTGCTCGGGAGCACGGCCGACGAAGGTGCGGGCGTCGAGAAGGGCATCGAGCTCGGGAATGATAGGGTTGAAGAAAGCGGTACGGCGGATACGGTCAAGGAGGTCGTTGTCCTTGCCCTGCTTCTTGACATTGTCGGAAGCCTGGTGAGAGAGGACACCTAAGAAAGGCAGTAGGTTAGATTGGAATCAACCAGGAGGAAATGGCTTGGAACTTACGGATCTCCTCGTGGGCATCTTGACGGGACAGACCCTTCTTGACGCAGGCCATGATAATGTTCTCGCTGGAATCCTGTGAGCTTGTGGAAATCAAGCAAAAAGGACTTGAATACTTACGTGGCCATGAAAGGAAGCTCGTCGTTGACACGGCGCTTGATGACCTCGGGGTAGACAACGAAGCCGGAGGTGACATTGTCTGGATAATAGTGTTAGAACGGTAAATTGTGAAACATGCCACTGATTAGAACATACTCAAAAGGATGAGACAGGCATCAGCGGACAGGTAGAGCTCAGGAATGCTGATACGACGGATGGCACTGTCGTCCTAGTCGAAAGTCAATACCACAAGTTTCACTCGTATACCAAAGACAAAACCCACCAGCGACCGCTCGAACCATTGGGCCGAGTAGGTGTCCAGCGCATCCTTGGGGAGGTTCTGGAGGTGGCGTCCAAGCGAGCACAGACGCTCAGAACGCATGGGGTTACGCTTGTAAGCCTGTTGGTCATTAGTGGCTGTCCATGCGACCAATCAGCTCATTGGACTTACCATGGCACTGCTGCCAATCTGGTCCTTCTCAAAGGGCTCCTCGACCTCCTTCAGCATGGCCAGGTGACGGATGTCGATACCGATACGCTCGCAGGTCGCGCCAAAGGAGCCGAGAGCGTTGCCGACATCGACATCGATCTTGCGGGAGTAGGTTTGACTGGAGATAATGAAAGCAGAGCTGAAGCCGGCCTTCTCGGTGACAAGCTCATCAAGCTTTTCCACCTTGTCGTGGTCACCCTCGAAGATCTGAAGGAAAGAGGCCTGAGTACCGGTGGTACCCTTGACACCACGGAAGCGCAGGTCATCACGGGCGCGCTCAAGGTTGCGCAGATCCATCAGCAGATCCTGGATCCACAGACAAGCACGCTTACCAACGGTGACCAGCTGCGCGGGTTGGCCGTGGGTGAAACCCAGGCAAGGCAGGTCCTTGTATTCCTGGGCGAACTGGGAAAGCTTGTCGATGACGACAGCCAACTTGGGAATAAGGATATTGAGACCATCACGGAGCAGGATCAGGTCGGCATTGTCGGTACAGTAGCAGGAGGTAGCACCCCAGTGGATAATGCCAGCGGCGGCCGGGGCAACCAGGCCGAAGGCGTGGACGTGGGCCATGACATCGTGACGTCGGCGCTTCTCCTCCTCAGCGGCGACCTTGAACTCGGCGTCTTGGATGGTGGCATGGGCCTTCATCTGCTGAACTGCCTCATCGGTGATCGGAAGTCCAAGCTCTATAAAAGCGATGACCCAGTCAATTGAATGTTTTGCCTTTCCACAATTTACCCCATGGGATTCCGATGTCGGATCACCATCTATATCCTTCCGTGATCGTACCTTGCTGGGACTCGGCGAGCCAGATCCACAGGTTGCGCCAGGTCGAAAAGCGCATCCGAGGCGAGAACAGATATTTCATCTCATCGCCTAATCAATTGCCCCCAAGTCAGCATTCGTCCGGAATCTCCCCAGATTTTGCCCCTCATTGGACTAACGGCGGGACGGAGGGGTAACTTACTCGAATAGCGCGAGTTGAGGGGGGTTTGGTAAACATCGTTACTGGCAGACATTCTGACGATGATTTTCGAGAACGCTCGAACGGATTGATCGACAGGAACCGATCGAAAGGGCGAGACAAGACAATGTGCGATCTGGTAAATTTTGCTGCGCGGCCGATTTTAGCGGGGCTTATCACGTTATCGAGATCGACGGAGTCACGTGCGATCTACTTTGAGTGGTGGATCTATACCATACCCTAGGTAAGTTATAACTATGCTGAGGTAAATGCTTTGGTGCCAGGGTAAATGGTATTAAGCATTCTCGAATTAAAAACTATAGATGCAATGCAGCTGCTCAGCAAAGCTGCGCCAGCTGCACCGACAGGTTGGACTTGTCATATTTGATGTACTTGCCACGGCCCTTGTCGATCTCGACATAGCGATCGTAGAACCGGGCGTACAGTGGTTCGAGAACAGCCTGCAGTTCCCGGCCCAGTACCGACCGAACCTCGCGTTCCATGTGCAAAGATTTATGTTGGGATACCATGTTGTCGAAGCTCGCGTTGAACGACTTGAACTTTTCCTTGATGGCGTCTCGGTCCTTCGATGATAGGTTCTTGACAATGGTACTGGAATCCACTGCACCTCCTGAGTTCGGTCGTGCCCCGGAGCGAGAGGTGTACTGCACATCCAGCAAAGTCTGGGATACTTCCCTCCATGAGTCCAGATATGTCGAGGTCGCACGTTTCCGGAAGGTATCGATTCGGGCGATGCTGTCGGGGGCACCGAGATACCGCGCTAGTTCTGGGCTTTGCCGAATAGACCGATCGACAACGCAGAAGACATTGGATAAGAATACTCCAAGTGTTGCTTTTGACCGATGGAATGCTTTTCCACGGTTCTCCAGTGCCACCATAAGAGCCTCGATCATGTCCAAAATAAAATGAGAGAAGAGAGTACCGCTGTCTGGGCCCACGTCCAAGGGGGCTGCGCCTGCAGTACTCGACTTAGAGCGCCAGTTTCCATCGCCAAGAGATGTCAGAATGGAAGCCAGGGGGCCTGAGTAACCGGTGAGGGTGGCGAGAGAGCTCATCACCTCTTCCACCAAAGGCACAGGTCCACCGTCTGGAGGAAGCGGAGAATTAGCAGCCTTGCGTTTCGTCTCCTCGAGCAGCTCCGATAGCGATGACTTGGCGGTTTCCCGCACGGGCCGCAAGGCTTCGATCAGAAGGCTCTTCAGCTCTGCCGTCCTGGAATCGATCCGATAGGACATTGCTGTTACGATCTCGATGATCTCGAACGCTAGGAAGCAGTCGGTCATCAAGTTCATCCTAATATACTGGTTCAGTTCGCGCAAAGTCTTCGAATACTCTGACATCGGGGACATGAACGTGGCCTGCAGTGCAAGTCCTTGCTGGTCCCCGGTGAAGACTTGTGTAATGATGCCATGCTCTGTCACTATAAAGGCTTCCAGCGCGTTCGAGTAGATCCCAATACCATTCGTGCCTTGTTTATATGGACCGTCGGTGGGCTTTCGTTTGACGGTGTTGAGGGATGCGATGGCGAGATTCTGCAGGCCAGAGGTGATATACGGCCCGCGCACATCAGCATAAATTTTCAACGCAGGGTTCTCTCCTTTATTGCGCTGTGGTCCATGGATGGATGCAGATCCAACCACGGAAGATAAAGGAGCCAACTGTGAGATGGTTTCCTCGGGAATGGATGGGAAAGGGAGCTCTAAGGAGGCCACGGTGTTAGCCCGGTTTGCGCAATTTAGGAATGCCCTTTATGAGCAGTCACACACCTTTGGTTAGATAGTGTAGGGGTTCGATCGGTGTAATGTGCTGCTGCAGCTCGGATCGAAGCATCTCTTGAAGCTTGTTGCTTCCTGTGCCTAGTAGCGAGTTGAAGTCGGCGATCGCGTTCTGGTTGGATCGGAGGTTCGTTGCGTTGAGGTCGACCAGCGCCTTTTCAACGCGTTTCATAGCCGAGAGGTATTGCGAGAGACCGGAGCTCTGCGGTCTATAAAGGAAACGAATCGGTAAGTTGATGCCCCTTTTGAGATGGCCTCTAAATCTCGCTCGGGAGAGAAGACTTACCCTGCGCGGATGATACCTTCCTCGCGGCTTTTCGCGTCCAGGGGCTGTCGGAGGCGGTCGATGGCATCGTTAACCTTGTCGATATTGCTGTTGGTTATCTGGAGAGACTGAGTGTTGCTGTAGATGGGACCAATGGCATCCTTGACCACCTTGCCACTCGTTTCCAAGCGCACGAGGGAGCCTTGGATCTTCTTGGTGAGCCGGTTGAGCTTCTCGAGGTTGGCATACAGCACCTCCACCTCCGCGCTCTCCTCGGCATAAGCGGTGTTTCTGGCCACCATGATGTCGATCACAGACGACAAACCGAGAAGACCGTGGGACCAGGCGTCATGTCTCCGGGTGTGGGGTCCACGAGGGACTGTCGGCCGCGCTCGATAAGCTCCGCCTGGGGGTGTTTGGGAGGCTCGGGCCGACTGTGCTCCGAGGAACTATACACTACGAATGGACGGAAATTGGGAGGGAATTGAAAAAACGAACGAACGAATGAATGAATAAATGATATTGACCGAGCAAAAACTATTTACATAATAATTGCAAATATAGGGAGGGTAAAATAACAGACAGCTAGACGGTATGGTATGGCCATCTCACAATCACCCCAAGCGCTCAATCATTTCGAGGTCACTGTCGCTTACAATCGGCCTGCATTGCCAGCCAAATATCTGCCTTACAAAAACATCTAATAGAACATAGCGGTCCTCAAACTGATCAATACTATGTCTGGAGCCTTGCAAGAGGTTCTCGTAGCTAGATCCTAGCTCCTCCACAAATGCAAGAAGCATGTTCCTAGGAAGGAATGACCCAGGAAGATTCCAAAGATTCTTATCAAGTTCCTCTTCTAGTACAGTTGTGGACAGCCCATCGTACTGCCATGCTCGACGGAGAAGCTGGACACAGTAGTGAAAGAAGACGTACTTAGATTCAGGGCGAAACCCTGTTCTGAATTCCAGTCGCTTGCCGTCCAACTCGTGCCAGGTGATCTTGCTATTGAAATGGATGCCCTCCTCTAGCTGACACCAGGTGGGATCAAGGATGCGTATCATATATTCTTGACGCCTCTCGCAGCCACCGCCGATGGTTCCGTCAACCCTCGATCGCTTTCGCATATCAGGTACAATGACAAACTTGCCCATGTCAAAAGCCTCCGCAATACGATAGTGTATGAGTAAGCCATTTCGAGCCGAGCAAAGCTTAGGAAAAAATGGAGATCTGCCGAAAATAATGTTCATAGCTTCTTGTCCATGCATGGAATCGAAGATATGCACACCCTCGAGCTCTCCATCGTTCATCCATTGACCAAGAATATGGCACCAAAGTCGATCCGTTGTGGAATGCCGGGACCCATATTTTTTGATGAGTTGATTCTGAAAGTTTGATTCATTATGTCGCCTTGGACTGTGTGAGCGGAATGATATGTTAAGCTTCGTAGAGACCGAGGCCAGGCATTTAAAGATTTTCTGGAGATCTCTTCTTCCTGCCGTGAGCTGAACCTGGGCAGGTCGTTCGTCGCGAGTATTTCCCATATAGTGCTGGGCGTGAAGCTTTACCAGAATAGCTTTGGCAGTTTCTTGCTTCTGTTCGTCAGCCCAAGAAGAGTGTGTGCTTGAATGCATATTGTTTAGCTGAAAAGTGTAGTAAGTGGAAGGTAAGAGTCAGTAGAGGTAAGAGTATGTAGAGAATGAATGAATGTAAGCTGAGTAAGACAAATTAGAAGACTCACCAGCTTGCGACTAAGCCCTATCTTATTTCTCGATTTAGAAGCTCCGCGAACTCATCCCATGGTTTATAGATCAAAGGAGCTATGCTTAGCCTAAAAGGGCAAAGACTATTCCGAAAGTGGTTCTGACCGTAACGCTCTAGTAGAATTCAAAAGGCTTAATTCAATGGGCTTCCACTACGAATTCAAGGTCTAGCCTGGATTTCGAAAATAATAATAATAATAATAATAATAAACAGGAGATTGGGTGAATCAGACTGCGGAACTGGCAGCTGTTAGCTGCCGTACATAATCTTTACACGTGACATGTCGTCATTCTCCGCGGCGAGCTACCCTGCCAGGGTCTGTGCCAGGCTCGAGCTCGCTACTGGCTGCATGCAAGTCACAGTCGCAGCTCTCTTCCCTCTCTACAAGAACAATGGCTACAAGAGTATCACGCCTGCGCTGGACAGTACCGCCAGCGGCCTTGGCCGCCTATGGAACAGGAGAGTGGGCACACTCCAACAGGCACTTGCAGAAAGCCCACCTCACCAATGCCTCCGAGGTTCGACGAGAGTCCAATTCAGATTCACGGAGCTCCTCGTCGACTTCAAGTGGGCATAATGACGAGGGACATCATGAACAAGCCTCAATTTGGGTAAACATTGTCAAAAAGTTCGACGAAGTCAAGCACAACGTTGTGCCTGGGGAATGGGGAGATCTTGGCGGCAACATTACACACTTTATCGTCCCTGATTGGGCGCGATTGCTACCTGCCACGGCTCAGAAGCTGCAGCGAGAGCTGTCCTTGGCCCCTGGATCGCTGGCAGACGAAATCTGGAAGGAGTCGCAAGACCCCGACATCAATCCGGAAATCCTGCGGGATGCTAAAGTGCGGGTCAGCGATAAGCTCTGCGCGGAGGAGCTGGCGTTCAGAAAAAAACGACAACAACATGCGGTGAAAGCGCTGTCTTCTTATCTCGGCATTGCAGAAGAGGATATTCACCCTGACGACGTGCCGGTCATTGCCATGTGTGGCTCCGGAGGTGGATTGCGTGCCCTGGTTGCGGGGACAGGCTCATACCTGGCTGCGCAGGAGGAAGGCCTGTGGGATTGTGTTACCTACACGGCTGGAGTCAGCGGCAGTTGTTGGCTCCAAACTTTGTACCACTCGTCGATCACCGGTCGCAATTTCAATAAGCTCGTGGATCACCTGAAAAGCCGACTTGGTGTTCACATTGCTTTCCCGCCTACCGCATTGGACCTTCTTACCACAGCACCGACCAACAAATTCCTCCTGAGTGGGATTGTGGAAAAGCTGAAGGGAGACCCGGGTGCGGACTTTGGACTGGTGGACATCTACGGATTGTTACTTGCAGCCAGACTTCTAGTTCCGCGCGGTCAGCTTGGAGTCTCAGATCGAGATTTCAAGATCTCCAACCAAAAGGAAAATCTACTCGACGGTGCACACCCACTCCCTATTTACACGGCCGTGCGACACGAGATCCCGGGGATCGTGGATGACGGCGATGGTCCCAAGCCTATGCCTGAAGACCTGATGCGCGAGGCCCACAAAGAGTCTTGGTTCCAATGGTTCGAATTTACTCCGTATGAATTCTTTTGCGAGGAGCTCAATGCTGGAATCCCGACTTGGGCCCTTGGGAGACATTTCAACGGTGGTTTCAACGAGCTCCCTGAGAGGAACTACCCTATCCCGGAGCTGCGAGTTCCCGAATTAATGGGAATTTGGGGTAGTGCATTCTGCGCGACGTTATCCCATTACTACAAAGAAATCCGACCCCTCGTCAAAAGCCTTGCCGGTTTTGGTGGTATCGATTCTCTTATCCAAGGCAAAAACCAAGACCTGATTCGAGTCCATCCTATCGACCCTGCTGCTATTCCTAACTACGTGATGGGCATGAAAGGCCAGCTCCCGGCATCCTGCCCCGAGTCTATTTTCCGGAGCAGTCACTTGCGTCTAATGGATGCAGGCATGAGCAACAATTTGCCCATCTATCCCCTTATCCGACCAGGAAGAGACGTCGATGTTATCGTTGCTTTCGATGCATCTGCAGACATTAAACAAGAGAATTGGCTCTCCGTCGTTGATGGATACGCCCGGCAACGCGGTATCAAGGGCTGGCCAATCGGTGCTGGATGGCCCAAATCAAGCGAAAGCCTGGAAGAGACTGAGCAAGCTCTTCGCGAGTCGCAAAACATGACGGAGCAAAAAGCGAATGAGAAAATGGCTGATGCCCAGAGTCACAGCCCTTCTCACTCAAAGAAGTCCACCAAGGCTGCGGACTTAGATCTGAGCTACTGTAATGTCTGGGTTGGAACGAAAGAGGAGCGAATCAGTGAAGACGAGCCTCCCCCATCGAAACGTCTCTTCCATCCCGACCACGCAGAGGATCATTCAGAATCCGATTTCCACCTCATGCAGCCAGAAGCCGGCATCGCCGTCGTCTATTTCCCTCTGATCCCTAACACCTCAGCGCCGGACCTCCCCCCTGCCCCAAAAACCCGCCCACTTTCAGCCGTGCAATCCATGAAGAAAAACGAGTCAAGCACTAAGGACCCTGAACAGCCTCTGGCCCCGCATCCGAACTCAATAGATCCTGATGTAGATGATTTCCTCTCCACGTGGAACTTCATCTACACGCCCGAGCAGATCGACTCGGTGGTCGGACTGGCTAGGGCTAATTTCAGCGAGGGCAAGGAGCAAGTTCGTCGTGTCGTCCGGGCAGTCTATGAGCGAAAGAAGCAAGATCGTCTGCGGAAGGAGGAAGAGGAGGCGAGAAAGCGTTTAGAGGGATTTGTGCCTCTTTAAAGCATATACGAAGATAATAATGGTTGGCGTTTTGAGTAGTCAGTTCTTAATATTTTGTTCTTCAGGGTACTAAAGGTGGGAGTTGTCTGCTTAACACACATAGATGTATACACATTGTCACCCGCCACTCGGGTATTTCTTTTTTCTTTCGAATTTATTTGGATATCATCTTGCCTCATATTTATAATTTGTGACATTGAAACACCAGCAGTCATGTATCCCGGCGATTTATACAGCCACGTATGCAATCACGTCGAGCTCTTCCCTGCAGCCTCACTCTCCTTAGTCTTCTGGTCCGATGACTTTCCTTCTTTGCCATCGATACCCTCTCCATTTCCACCATCGTTTCCATTCTTCCCAAAATAAGACCTCACCCCCTCGCCTTCAAAATCACTACTCTCGTCTTTCTTCGCAGCCTTCGCCTTCTGTGCTCGCCCTTCATCATCTGTAGTCGTCGATGGCGCCTCATCATCCGTTCCAGCCAAGCTCACGTCCTTACTTTCATCCGTTTGCTTGCGCATCCCCAATTGTCGCTGAATCTCATGCAAAGACCCTGCCCCCACGGCCAATAACCCGACACCTGTAGAACCAGAACCAAAGCTTTCGTTGTTGGTGCCATGTTCCTTCCCAGGCACTCCATCCTCCTGCTTCTCTCCAGTTTCTGTCCGCTGACCTCGCCAATCGGCCGGCAGACTTTCATGAATAGGTTCACCGGGCTTCGGCTCGCTAATCGGTCTGCCAGTGACGGTATCGGCGTCTTTCTTGATGTCATCTTCCGGCGAGGGGTATCGCCAGACAACCTTGAGTTTCTCAAATGCACGAATGCCTTTCTTCGCGCTACCTTTGATACCGTCCATGGCATCCCATTCTATCTCGAAAACACCTGAATCGTGCTGGTTTCCGCCTTCAAAGTAGGCATTATACCAGACGTGGGCAACGGATGTCACCATAGCAAAGCCTGTATATGAGGCTTTGCTGCGCCGTTCGAAATCGATGTTGACGTCGGAGCCTGGGACGACAAGTCGCTTCTTGGGTCGGAAAATCACGGCCGATAAGGCGCTGTTTGTGGTTGACCGGCGTGACAGATCGGGTTTGGGGGTTGAACTAGAGGTGTCGGATTGTGAATCCATAGGTGACCAGGTTGCTGATGGTGGGACGGAGCTCTGGGGAGATTTGTCCTTGGTGTTGTCTTGCTTTGGAGTGGTGGACCCTGTTGCTGCATTGACGTCTTCAATTACGGTGCGCTCACTGCGGTGGAAGAGATGGAAGCACTTGATCTTCTTGCCCTCATTCTCATACCCTTCCACCGCGACCCTGACCCCGTCGCGTAATCCCCAGATGTGTACCTCCAGGATCTCGACCGGCCGCTCCACGTACTGCTTGTCCAGCTGATTCGTCCATCGATCGATATAGTCGACGTACCGTAGCTGACTGGGGATGCTCACACCACTGCCAAAGCCAACTCGCATACGTCGATCGGTGAATCGTTGTAGGGCATCTTCCTTCTTCCACCCTTCTTGACTGATTAAATATGCCGTTGCGATTGTGCCGCTGCGCCCTTTGCCTGCTTTGCAATGCACGACCACCACTCGCTCCCCGTCGTCCTTCTTCTCGGTATCATCCAATTTGTTTAGCCAATTCCGCATGCTGCCCATTATATTTGGAATCAAGGCGAACGGTGGGGGGTGGTGGTCAGGCCAGGGGAAATGGTGAATGCGCCCGTACACTTCAGAGTCGGGATAACCTGTGCCCTCGGCACGGAACTCCCAGATGCACCAATTCGCACCATGTTTCGAGTCGAGGAAGGTGACGAGGGCGTCGAGCGGGTTGCGGTATGCGCGCTTAGGGTACGTTGCGGACGGGCCAGATGTGGCGATGACTAGGATACACAGCGTCAGCTTTGAACGCAGACATGCGTGGAATATAGATATCTACCTTTGTTGGTCACATAGCAGAGGTCAAGTCCAGCTTCGGGGTGTTGTTGTCTCGGCCCCGCAACAATCTGGCGGAGAATCGAGGTCTGCGGGCGGGTTAGCGGGTTGGCCTGGCCATGGACGAGGGGGCGAGGGAGCCAGAGGAGCTGGAACCTACCATTCTGCGAGATACTCTGCTCGCAATATTCGTACAGTCGTCAAAACATGAAGAACCACGGGGAGTCCCAAAGGGCCTTGCGGTGCGCAAAAGAGAACCAGTCAAGATTAAGGCGCAGCCGATGACATCACCCGACACCGCTAAGACACGCCGCGGCCTTTTAAGCTCCGCCAGTCCATGCAGAGAATAGTATAGTAGAGGTTATAGTTTAGTGCTATAGTTAGTACATACTTGGATAGTAGTATACTGCGTATATAGTAGGTTACTAGTGTAGTGGTACAGGGAAATAATGAATATGTTAATTGTACAGAATGGTGACATATGTGCAATGTTCCAACCAAACGTTAAACCCGATCTATCGGGTTCTCGAAGGAGCGTTACGAATGTTCAAATCAAGCTCAAGCCAAAGATATCCTTCCCAAACGCCAGTCATTAAGGACAGACATGCGGGTTTTATTTCCGCGGTTTTCATCAAAAAGGCTCTCAGCCATGGCCAAGTCATGTCATTTGGCGGCACCGTCATATGAAAAGAGAAAAAGAGATCGAGTAGCAGAAACACCACAGGGGTGACGTGGTTTCTTTATGCCACTCCGTAGAACTGGTCCGGCTTGATGGTGAAGTCCTTGTTGCTCTCGGTGACATTGACATTGCCTGAAAGCCAGTAGTCCTGTTGGCTTTGGTCCACGACCTTGGACCAATGTTGCTCCACCCAGATGTTGAACTTGGGATAAGACAATGGCTTGACCTGCACCGTGATGTTCTTGTCGGCGCATGGGGTGGCGTTGTAGGAGGATCCCTCACAGTAGGTGTTGAAGGCGGGGCTGCTTATAGACTGCCCAAGGTTAGATTTGGGAGCGGCGAGATCGAAACGCCAGGCGCAGCCACCAGGGGAGCAGCCAATGTCGAGATGGGTGCCATTCCAGGTAGAGGTAGTAGAGGGGGCACTCTGAGGAGCAGCGGTGGTCATGCTCAGTGAGGAGAGCAGGACGGGAAGGAGAGTGGTGAGTTGCATGGTGGTGTGTGTGGATACGGAAGATATTATGGATTAAACCGGAGAGAGAAGTAATGTACAGTTGAAGGCGAAGGAGAAGGAGAAAGTGAAGGTGAAGTTGAAGTTGAGAGAATCAGTCGAGAGAAAGGCAGAGTATAAGTAAAGTTGAGGGGGCAGGGTCCAACGGCTGACGAGGAGGCTGCTTGGCAACTCCACTTCGCCCAAGCCTTCCAAGCCTTTCCGGCCTCCCGTTTCCTTCAGTTCCCACCTCAACCCTGTTCAACCCCATCTCAACCCCCTCGTTCCTCTTTCAAGGATCCACCGAACTGCCGATCCTTTCAGGGGGACCTGGGCCGATCGGCGCACGCCAATCGCACCCCAGTATTCATCATTCATGCTGCACGCGAAGCGCTCGATGTCTGATCTTGCGACCAGGTCTCACTGTCTGACAAGTCATAGGCAAGTTCGCCCTGTAGGCGCGTTTCAGACGGCGGCCACTATTTTTGGTCGGTGAGACCCTTGGGAGGATCGAAAAGGAACCGCTGGTTCGAGGGTGGCAAGAACTGGGTTTTTGTCGCGGATAAACCATTCCGCCTGGTTCGATCGGCCAAGACCGGCTAAAGGGATGGATGGATGTATGTATGCGTTTCAATGCGTCGATGCAGAATATGATAGTGATACTATACACAATATCGATCAGGCGATGACCGTCGCACTAGATCTTCCTTCGTTCCACAGCAGAATCTCGGTGCCTGATCTATCATGCATCTTCCCACAGTCGCCCAGTCTCGACCAGAACATCATGAAGATGCTGCGCTAGCCTGCAGCTACGTGCATCCGAAGCTGCATCCCCCTTGAGACCCAATAGATTGGATTGTGGATCAGATAGACCATGGGGCTTTTCTGCAACAGCTCTCTATCTTGTGTTTTTCTCCGATACGACGGCGTCTTCACGTCGTTTCTCCTTCTCCGCAATGGTGGCTTCCCGTTGTCTTTTCCGTCTCCTGCGTGTGGCCTGGGAAGGTTTAGGCTCCTTGTTCCAAACTGTCCATGGCTTTTTTGGTTCGACAGGTTCTGCAAGCGGTGGGTTGGACGGCAGTTGAGCACTCGGATGGTATCGCAACCGGATGGCGTCTGGATCCATGGACTCAGCGCAGACCTCCTGAATATACGTCTGTGTTTTATGGACGAGAAGAAGACCGCGCTGGTGCATGTCTTGCAGATACATCCACGCGGATCTGAAATTTTTCCCGTCGAGACACATTCGAATCACAAGGTTGAAAGTCTCGCCGTCTGGGATAACACCGAGAGAAGACATTTCCTTCAGTAGAAACATCCCCACATCGGGCCTCCTACCACGTCGACAAGTATTGATCAATACGTTGTAGAGGGCAAGGTTTGCACCCTCAGGACAGACCGTATAGAGTTCACGGTAGACCGCCAAGGCATCATCAACGACCGACGGGTTCTGCTCGGCGTCGTTTTTCCAGGCGTTGGCAATAACTTCAACCGCGGCGAGGGGGATGGATCGCCTGGCATTTTTCAGCCGTTTGAGCATCTGCCACACCTCCTGACGGTCAATTTGGCCTTGAATAATGTATCCATAGAATAGCTTCATAGTGGTATTTCGCGGCTCGTGTCCGGCCTCGTGCATTGTACACAGCTCCTCAAGGGCGGCAGGGAGATCACCATCCGATCCGCCAACCAAGAAAGATGTGATGAGCCGGTCATGGTCTCCAGACTTCGGTTTAAGGCCGGCGATGCGGAGATAATGAAACACTGCCCGGCCCAGTTCATGATCACCGAATCTAGCTGCCACATACAATGCCGCTGTGCAGGTATCTTCAGAAGGACGAAGGTAGCCCAAATTGACTCTTCTTTGCCATATATAGCGCGTCAATCCGTGGTGCCGATCTTCGCTTGCTTTACAAAGCACATGAGACCAAAGCTGCTGCGTGATTTCATGGCCTTGCTCGACCCGTCTCCGGATGAGACGGTTCACTTCTTCGAATTCATGATAGTCGCACATGATATAAACGATCAAACTGTGCAGCCAGTTCTCTACGGGGATATTCTTTCGCTCCATCGCTTCAAGCTGCTCGAGTGCTTTTTCGAACTGATTTTCTCGCATCAGCCCCGCTACCACAAAGTGCCAGCCCGCTGGACTGAGAGGTAGCCATCGATCTCGGAGTTGATCAAGTACTCTCTGGCGAAGGATATAATCGGGATGCACCGCCGTAGCCTAGAATTTCAGGATCAAATATTAGCGAGTCGTATTTGGAAAGATAATACTTCAACAAAGTATTTACCTGAAGAGCAGCATGAAGTGTGCCCGAATCCATCGCAATATTATTCAGATTCATCTCATCCAACAGCCTTCGCACAGCTGATGACGACCCGGCCTCATTATCACAATTTGCCAATATTAATGCCTTATAGTGCCGGGCAGTCGGTCTGATCTGACGATCTCGTATCAAGACCCGGAAGAAACGCTCCGCGTGGCTGATATTAGGCTTTCTGGCCATGTCCTCCTGTAGCTTCCTTTCCAAAAACGAGGTTGGGAGGGACTCGTATACCCCAGGCGTCGAAGGATTTGCCATGGCTATTTTATAAAGGTGTTGCAATTCCTTCTCTCTCCTTTCGTCGAGCATATCGCTGGTCGAAGGGTAATGTTCGAGGTCGTTCGTGGATAGAGGTTCGGTCTTGGTAGGCGATTCATTTTCGGCAATATCGTTGGCAGAAGAGACGTCAGAGCTGGAAGGAGGGTCGGAGTCGACAATGTTGTGGCGATCATTGTGGTTGCCTGCGTAGTATCTTCGCGACGGACTTCCTGCCATGCAAGTGATTGCCGGCGCAAATGATCTTGAGCTTCGCTTCCTCGTTTGCAGGAGTAGTGAGGGGCGATTGAGTGCCCGGGGGGTAAATGACGGACATAGTGAATACCATAGCCCGTCAAGAACCAAGCCACGCCGAGACATGTCTGCTTGCTTGCGCCGAAGACGAAGCATCATGACGCTGACTTGGCCGCGGCGGAAATAATGCGATGACACGTGACCTACAACGCAGAATCTCGGTGCTATCGAGAAGGCCCTGAGATGAATGGCGGTTTGCGCCAAGCTACATAGA
Organism: Penicillium sp. G339; assembly: GCA_027569595.1. Taxonomy (NCBI): domain Eukaryota; kingdom Fungi; phylum Ascomycota; class Eurotiomycetes; order Eurotiales; family Aspergillaceae; genus Penicillium; species Penicillium sp. G339. The sequence goes on from JAPDFJ010000032.1 coordinate 146,242, forward strand.
GAGACTAATGCTGGTTTCCGGGATTTCTAATTGATTGTATTGATAGGTCCTCAAGTCGACTTTAATAACCCAGAATCCCACGGTAAAATACAGAGCCAGATATACGCCGCGGCCATGCTCGACCAAAACTGCCCAACCGGACCTGCCCCCGAGCGACCTCACCCACTCCGCCTCCTCCAGGGTATCTCGTGTTCTTCAATTTCGTCCTAGCCATGCAAGGTGATGTGTAAACTGCCTCTTCATACGCCGTGGCCGCCACGGCCCCGGCCCCGGCCGCGCCCACCACGACCACCACCGCGGCCACGACCGCGCTCACCGTCTCGACCCCGATGGCCACGGTTTTGTGGTTGGTTCTGTTGCTGCTCCTTGACGAGCTCGATGATCTCTTCGGGGACTCGGAGGTATTTGATCTAGGAAGCGATTAGTTGTATGGATAGAGTTGTGTGCGGTAGCGGCGGTCGACATACGTTGTTACCACGAATGTAAACTTCGGGCAGGCGGAAGAACTTGTCACCCTCAGGGCTGGTTTGCACCACCTCCCGTAGAATCAAGTTCATCCAGTTGTCGCAGGTCACAAGGTGGCCGTTCAGGGTCTCGCCGTTCTTGAGCTCCACCAGCATAGGGTGGCCCTGTGCGGCCGTCAGAAGGCCGAGAGGCAGCTATGACAGATAGAAGTTAGCTTGATAGTCCAAGTGGCTCGGCGAGTTTGATATGAGGCATACCATGGTGAAATGCGATCGATAAGACGAAGATGTCGCAAAGGTGGGAGGTCTGGTGGAATAGTGGACAGACGAGAATCCGTGCGGGCAGGGCAGTAGGTCGATTCTTGGCCCGATTGATGGTAGAGTGAGGTAAAAGAAGACCGAAAAATGGTCTTGTTGGATCTCTTGCGGTTGTTGGCAGGCTCAATGGGTGCGATTAAGCTCCGCATCAGCTGTGACGGAGCCTGAACCGGAAAAAAGGATGTGCCGAGATCGCCTCCAAAACCCAAACTTAGTCTGCATCAAACGTAGCCTCTAACATCTTCAAAGTTGTTCTTTAGTATTATGCGAACTTGCAATTTCCCATTTACAAGGTCTACCAGGCTTAATAAATTGATCTCCGTTTGAGAGCTTTTCATCCCAGCGTTGAATTGACTGTTTAAAAACAAAATAGAGAAAAAGGACTGAACGGATTTCACCAGATCCAGATCCCATTGTGATAAATTACATAGTACGAAACTGCAAGGACTAAATAAAATACCTATTAGGCATTCTAGACCTTGGGGCGCTTAGCCGCCTCTGCTCCGTTTGCTTCCTCATCTTCATCGTCAGAGACGGCGAGCTTGCGCTTCCCCCGCCCACCACTGGGAGCCTCTGTTGGTTCGTCTTCAGGATCTGGTAAGCGTCCCTCGAGGGCCGAGAGTGTGATTTCATAGCCCTCCTCAACATTTCGAACCGTATCATCCAGCTTTTCCACCCGATCAGTTAGATCCAATTCGTCAAGTAACTCCCGATGCTTCTTGTAAAGACGTTGCTTGGTGAGCATGCGCCACCAGTAATACCGTCGGTCATCGGGGTTATCAGCCTTGGACTTCTTAATCAAAAGTCGTGCAAGATTAGTGCCTCCGGCTAGACGATGGCTCTTGGGGATCTGGCTCAGAAGGAACATCTCCAGGATGTGCGCAAACTGAGTCGCCTCGATCTTGAAAGCGGTGCGAATGTCGCGAAGGGTTTGGGTGGGGATGAGTGCCGTGGTAGGGACCACTGTCGGTCGCTTCTTGTGAGAGTAAATCTCATTTGGGTCCGGGTTGAGATTCACACCATGCTTGAGAAACTCAGGTCGCAACAGGCAGAAGTCAGCCGAATCTCGGAGAGCATCGAAGGCTTCATTTGGATCTTCCACGGTCAACTCCACGATCGTGGGATCGGCCAGGCAGAAAGCATGGACGGTTGTGTAGAGGTGGGTACCGTGACCCGAGCGATGGTGTGGTGGAAGGACTAAGAATTGGGCGATGCGAAGTCGTGCTGGGAGCTCAGAGATCTTGACCTCCGGCAGAGGGAATGCGTCGTCCTTCACGGCCGGGGTCTCTGAACGGTCTCGCTGGTACAGCCAGTATCGATAGGTTGTCGCATATCCCACGATGGAGTACGAGGATGCGGTCGGCGTCGGCGGCGCAATCTTCTCATAGCTGCGATGGTCAGTTTGAGGAAATTTGCGAGGAGAAGCAAGACGGAAGCTTACACAAAGAATACCGTCCATCGTTCAAGACTCCATTCGGGGTCATTTGTATCCAGAGGAGTGCCAGCTTCGATGAAAAGAGACACCAGTACTTGCGCGCGATCCAGAATCTTTTGCACGGCGGGATCCGCAAGCGACCCAGCCCAGATCTCGTAGTTCCTCTCATCCACATTATAGCTGTAGACTAGCTGTCCGGGCGGGGAGAAGTCTTTCGCGTTCGGGTCCTCTTGTACATACTTCTCGTATTCCGGAAGGTTGATCAAAGCTTCTGTGACGTGTTGTTAGTCTCCGAGCCGATAGAAAATAAGAGCGATCGATACTAACCCTCAGGAACGAATGGCTTCAGAGTTCCGAGGAGATCCAATGCGGTCGTATCGTCGACTGACTTAAACCGGTCGTCATAGGAGATGTGGACATGAGGGCGGAGGTCGTGAGCGGCGAATCGCAGGCGGATGACAAGGCCTTTGTAACCGAAGATTTGCTCGTCATCACCAAAGATCGGATAAGTGAATTGCGGATGAAAGGTTGAGAGGGTCTTGGGTTTGGCGTCGCCGGGCTGCACGACTGTGATATGGAGAGCATCGTTGGCGTCGCACGACCCTGGGTCAATTAGTTGTCACGTCACAGAAAAGTCAGAATAGTCTAGGTGGGCTCCTCTTACAGTCTTCGCCAGCCGCCATCTTCGATATGTTGTGAGGAGCGATGCAATGAAGAGCTGAAAAGACAAGGGCGACCTGCCCGAGCGGCGCGCAGACGCGTTTGGAGCTCGTATTACCTAATCGGGACTAGCGGCGGGCGAAGTATATGACCTCCTCGATTATTGTCCTTTTTTACTTGAAATCATCGCATAAAAAAAAGGGATTCAAATACATGAGATGAATAAAATATCTATCTGTCTGAAATCATGTACAGGTAGCCTTTACTCCATAATTGAGTGTTGAGTCGTGCCCTGAGCAATTATCTCCAAGTGTTTCACATCCCTTGCTGCTTGTCTTGCCAATATCCACTCATTTTCCTTTGGCGAGAGTCTTTTAATTTCGGTATTAGCTCCAAAGCTCGTTGGATTCCCATCGTATCACCAATTTTCTGAAGGGTTTGAACCACCCATTCATGTACATCATCTGGGGCTCCAGCTGCATCGCCAGCCACAGCCAAGGGGAACAGCAGCATGAAAACACCATTTAATGGCGGTAGCTTCTGAGCACCGACGGCCGGAGCACCATGGCCAAACACGCCCATTTGGCTGGCAGCACCGGCGCAGATGTTGGTCGCCATGCGTGAAATCGTGTCCAACGCCCGCCGCTGTTGTTGACGGTTGCTCAGTGTTGGAGAGTGGAGCTTTGCTAAATGTGACAATATCATCTCATTCGCGACTAACCGTCCCCAAAAGTAGTGATTTAGAATCCTGGAGGCCCACATCTCTTTGCAGAAGAGGTATGTTCCATTGAATGTGTGCTGGTAGTCATTTGACTCCTCGAGGATGAATGCCCATTGCTCGGGAAGATCCTTCTCCCATTCTTCTAGCTCGGTGTCAAAGGACAGTGCTGATTGGGCGGAAGCTCCGGGATCCTGATCTCGATCATGGTGAAGGGTGTGATGTAGTTTCGCGAAGCGAATTAGGATGTCCACCAAATCGACCGCGGGTTGCTCATCGGGCTTGGCAGATGAAACGTTACGAGGGGACCAATTGAGGAGGTCGGAAGGAATATTTCCCTGCACTGAAAAGTACCTGAAAACACGAAAATAAAGGTATTGCAATTGAGGGCGGGCATTGCCGTTCTGAAGAACCTCGCTGAAACTGGCTTGTTTAAGCAAGGCCGCTGCACCGTCCAGATGTACGGCCCAAGAATCCAGCTGATTGTATGGACAGCAAACCATCTGGTGGAATTTATTAGTTGAAATCAATGAGTCAAAGAATCGAATCGGTCAACCGCACCTCGAACAAACTAAGCATCACGATGATCTTGAATATTAGTTCAGGATTGGCTAGTTGAGGATTCTCCACCGCAGCTCGGACAACATTCAGGGCCGCCACATATTTCTCTCTTGCGACTAGCAAGTGTGATTTATCTCGGGTCACATTGGACATGGCAGCTAGTCCTACTGCCGCCACGGCGTCTCGAAGGAGCAACTCATTTTGAACGGATGCCATCAGTGGCGATGTCGCTACACTAGACATCTCTAAAAGCGAAGCATTATCTTCCACCTTTTGTACTGAAGTTGCAAACCGGGTAAAGAAGAATCTCAGCCCCTGCTCTTCCATGCTGAAAGGCATCACGGCCGGAAGATCGGGGATCACGACCACATGTGGCTTTTTCTGAACTACAAGACTTGACTGGATTGACGTCGGCTTATGCGCTGGCCTGTCATGGTTCCCCACTGCAGATTTGTCTAGCAATTTACGGCGGGCCTCTGCTTTCGACCTCACGACGGCAGATCGTCGAGCCGTTTTGTCATTCTCGTTGCGGAACAGAAGAGCCGGGATATCATGGTAGCCACCACACGACTTCCCGGCTCTTCTGCACTGCGAACAGACTGGCTCGACACGATCACACTATCAATTACGTTGCTCGTTAGACTTGATGAACTTTGCACAGATCGATGGCAGCGCCACATACCTTGATTCTCCTGACCCGACAGCTCTCGCAATTATTGCTCGGACGGCCGTAGAAAGGCATGACTTATCTGTAGTGTTGCAAGACAGCAAGGCACCTCTTTTCACTGGGATCCTCCGGGGTCCAAAGGAGTAAAAGAATCGTGCAAAGCTACAAAATTCCCCAGACAGCGCTGTTGAAGCACAGCCCGTCAGCCGGTGGGTCGCTTGGACTTGGTTGCTCCACCTGCCCGATGAGGTATCTGTTTCGTCGCAGGGCGATCCATCAATGGTGGTTCACAGTGTAGCAACATCTTTCAACAACCTGGAATCTCTTTGTAGAGACTTGGCTTGGGGTTTGATCTTAAGCTCACATACTCAACTGCGACAGCCGGCGCCTCAAGAAACGGGAACCGGTCCATCAGCACTGCCAGGCAGATGTCGCCGCAAAACCCTGGTGAGATCCCGAACTGCTTGCCTTTTGTAAGACATGAAGCTTAACGGGTTGAGCTAAAAAAAAAGTATTTTAAGGAGTTTGCTGACGAGATCACTGATGGTGAGCAATTTTCCGGTTATTAATATGCGTCCTCGTGGTCGTGTGAGAGATTCTGCGTCTTGTAGCTCTCCCCAACAAAGCTTCATCACCATCCAACACCGTAATTCGAGTACTAGTATGGTACTTGAGTTACGATTTATTCAAAATATGGGGAAAGCATCCTTCTACAGATATGATTCTTCAATAGCAGTAGCCATGGTTGCAGCCGCTCTATACGGCCTGGCTTTGTCCTAGCCTTCATCCAATGGATTCGGTACAGAAAATGGGTCGAAAATGTCACTGAAACGTCCGCTTACGTTCTCCAATTCTCACTCATCATCCTTGCTCCAGTCCTGATGGCCGCATACCGCTAATAATATTCCCCGAATTCTCTTTCTTGTTGTTCCTCGCGAGGCTCGAATATTGAAGCAGCTATGTTGGCTTCCTCTTCGATTCATCATCCCCTATTTGTCGGTTTCGATATTATTGTATTGGCAGGAGCTGCTTGATCTCATCTATTGACCAGGATAATACAGATGCAGCTGAAAAGCTGGATCGGGGGAAACACAAGGCGCAAGTGGGCGTTATAATTTAGCTACTCGCGTTCGGTCTCTTCTCAATCGCTACCGTTCGCTACGACTTTACTTCCAAGAAATTTTCCAAGCCCATTACAGAGCGATACCAAACTTTCGGGGAAAACTTGAAGGAGTACATTATTGATGGTCTTGTGAAGGATCCTGATAATGGATAAAACGGTGACCTTCCATTGCCAGTGGGTCTCAAATATATAAAATTGATCGATGTATTTTGTAAAATGTCCCACCGAGTCTAGTACTTCTCGATTCTATATAGAATACTGCATGGTAAGGTAGGATATAGTTGAATTGAAATATCTTCTGATCGATCAGATCCGCAGGATTATCTGATCTAACGGGCGGTGCTAAAAATAGACATCGATTGAACGAAGGCCATTCGGGCAATTAATCGTGGTAAGACCCTCTAGGTCAAGCCCAGTAAGTAGTACTAGACAGAGTTTTTGCAATCAGCATGTTTTCAGTCATCGAGAAGCCTGAGATTGAATATGCCAGCCAGTGTTGTTGGAGGCCAGATCGTCCGTCCGGTGGAGCATTGCATCGTCACTGTCGGACAAAGGATTCTAGAACGACCGGTGGACCGGATTCATCCAGAAGCAGACCCTAGGAGCAGGACGATCTGTTTAAAGAAAAAGTTCAAGCCGTGATGATGTCTATTTGGTGCAGCCTCCATACCGCGCGTCCACAAGGTGTTTTTGTCCGAATCAAGCGGGCGGTGCCTGACCCGCGTGGGTCTCCCCGAAAGGCTGGCGACCAACTTGTCTCCCCTTCCAACCTGCCAATCTGCCATCCTGCAACCTTCTCCCCTCGGACTCGAACAAGGCTCGAGTCAGGCTTTAACAGAATTGTCAGACAGTTTGCCCGATTTGGCACCATGATCGACATCCTATAGAGCCAGCACACGTGCGAAGCTCTTCGGAAAAGAGGCCACCATGGAGGGACTCTTCACTTTGCTCGTCTTGAGCATTGTGATGGCAATTACGTGAGACGCACCAGTCATCTAGGTCGAAACATAGTCAATTGCAAATGGGCTAATCCCGGATGTCCTTATTTTCCAGATCCTTTGTCGTCGGCTCATTACCTCTCGCCTTTACGCTCTCCCCCTCCCAACTGCGGCTCATATCCTCGCTGGGCATGGGTGTGCTCGTGGGCACATCTTTGATTGTTATTATTCCAGAGGGTATTGAAACCCTATACAGCGCGAACGCTGTGAGCAAGAAAAGCCTCAATGCTCGGGCAACCACTGTTGAATGGCAGACAAGGAACCTCCCCGTGGCTGCAACACCGGCGCTGAATGACGACGGCGTCGCCTCCTCGTCATCCTTTACTACACCGGTTTCGTTTTTGTCACTTGAAAATGCGGACCATGCGACACCCCCGGTCGACCAAGACCAGGGTTCGGTTGAATCGCAAGGGCTCCGAACCCGCAAGGAGGAATCATCGAGCGACCAGTCAACCCACGACGAGGAGCACGAGGATGAAAGCTCCCCACACGCCTGGATTGGAATTGCTCTCGTCAGCGGATTCATTTTAATGTATCTTGTCGACAAGTTGCCCGAAATAGCGTCGCCGACCAAGTCCGAGCGACAGCCATACCACATTTCTCTGGATAATCTGGGCTCTGGACTGCGGCGCAACTCCTCGCCTACCCGTAACGGAGGCCTCTTGGACGCTGGGCAAAGTTCCCGACGTGGCCACAGCTTTGCAACCACGACGGGGCTGGTGATCCACGCCGCAGCCGATGGTATCGCACTGGGGGCTTCCAGCTCCGACACCGGACTGAGCTTCATCATTTTCTTGGCCATTATGGTGCATAAGGCGCCGGCGTCCTTTGGGTTGACGTCAATTCTGCTGAAGCAGGGTCTTTCCAGTCGGACTGCGAGGGCACATTTGCTGGTCTTTAGCTTGGCTGCCCCCGTTGGAGCCCTGGCAACTTTCCTATTTGCGCAAATGATGGGATCCTCTAACGGCGACGAGGCTGCTGCTCAGTGGCGGACTGGAATGCTTTTGCTTTTCTCAGGTGGTACATTTTTGTAAGTCAAGCGTTCCCGTTACTGGAAAAAGACTGCTCTAACGAAGACTACAGGTATGTTGCGATGCACACGATGCAGGAGAATGGCCCTGGATCCCCGTCACGAACACTCCCCGTGAATGGCTACGGTGACGCTAGAGAGCAGAATGGCGAGGACAAGTCGATGCGCGACTTTATTGCTTCTGTGCTTGGCATGATCTTGCCGTTGTTTTTACAGATTGGACATGCTCATTAGAGGTCCCATTTTACTTTTTCCGACACCGCACGGCATGCATCGTATGCTCCGACTAGACATGGATAAGCCGCTTTTCATCGATCTAGCCGGAGAGGTGCTTTTGCTATTCCTTTCCCGCCGTGGTGGAAAGTACCCAACTATTTGCCGAGGCAAAATTATTCCTATTTCCCCCCCATTTTGCGTTTCTCCTCTTTTTTCACTTTATGCGGCAGGGTGGATGTCGGGAAAGCATATACCCTTGTTTGGCATCTGTTGCGAGATATACCTCTGGAAGAGACTGGCTTTACTACAGAGGGCATGGGCGAAGGACTCGAATGTGTCACATCACTAGATTATTTCTCCCCTTGTATAATTGGAGCAAGTTGGTCATTATTGCATGATGTTTCTTTGTGCTGTAGTTCCCACGATCACACCGACGTAGCGTGACGTTGTGACCAATCTCTCTATAAAGGGCGCCCCTTCCACGATCGTGAACGAGGTGATCCCTCGCTCACCTTTGACTCATGACCATTCATGTCCCGGGGGTGATGAAAGATGTCGTCAGTCTCGTCAGTCTGAATCATCCTCGCCCTAAGCGTCGTTCCATGGTCGATGGCAGCGTGCCGTTCGGCCACCCACGGACTCGGGGATTCCGTATAGATCTGACCTCGGGGAGATCTGAGACGAGAGAGATTGGGCGTGGGGCGAGGATTGTGGAAGGGCGGCATCGGTTTCGAGTTGGTATCAATCAGCATCGGCATCGCGTTGCAACGCGAGATCAGCGCCGGCTCGGGTGCCTGGGTGCCTGGGTGCCTGGTTAGCCTCGACTAAGAGAGCACTGAAGTCGCGGTGGTGGCCATCGCCATCGCCTCGTTGCCTTCGGTGGGCAAGCAGAGATGTGGAGAAAGAGAACGAGAAACATGAACCGCGCGCGCACATCCTTTCCAAAGTGGAGACTCGGGGGGAGCTTGGCGGCTTTGTCAGTCACTCCAGTCACTCCCTCAGTCAGTCAGTCACTTACTCCCTTTCCCCCATTCGTCTCCATTCCACTCCGCAAAAAAGACCAAAAAAAGAGACAAAAAAAAAGAAGGCACCAGAGCTTGGGCCCACCCTGCCCTACGAGAGGAACCAAAGGCAAAAAAGAAAAAGAAAAAGCAGCACAAAAAGACCGCGAGCCCGGAACCCGGTACATTTCGATCTTCTCCCTTTTGCCAGCCCCCGATACTACACACTACACACTCACCCCTCCTACCGCCTCCGACCCTTTTCAGCTCTATGCCCAGGCCCGGTTGCGAACGGCGCTGGCTTTCTCGACGTGAACTAGGTTTATAACCGGGACCCTCGGCGTGTGTTAGCAATGGACTCTGACGCTGGACTCGGCCTCGACGGCATGGACGACTCGATGCCGTCCACTCTCTCCGATCAACTGGAGTCGCTCCCGCAACCTTCTCATGACTCCATCTCCATCTCCAGCTTCACCAGCACGCCCGCCCGATCCCTCAGTACAAGCAAGAAAAATGTTACTCCGCTCCCTGCCAATCTCCTCCCCTCCGCTCCCGCTTCTCCTCCGACGCCCGCCCCGAGCCCGACACCTCATCAGCGCCCTCCGAACTGGCTCTCGTCCGACGAAGAAGAAAATACATTCCTCCTCAACCTTCGCATCCATTTCAGTACTTTATCAAATGCTCGCAAACAGAAACTCTTGGAGGGGCTCTTGGATGTATGCGACAGCCAACAACTCAGCTTTGTCTCCAGTTACGTTGGCCCTCGGTTACGGAAGGACCCGTTTCTCGTCTTTCCGAATGAACTGTGCTTGCGGGTAAGATAATACTTCGCCCAGATCGCCGGCTTGAAAGGATACCTAAGGTAGGATCACTGGATGCTAACGGGGATATCGCAGGTCCTATCCTTTATCGATGACCCGAAAACACTAGCCCGATCGTCGCAAGTATCACGGCGCTGGCGGGAACTACTTAACGATGATATTACGTGGAAGAACCTATGTGAAAAGCACGCCTACTCGGTACGAAGGATATCCGACGAGGATGAGATGGACCTAACGACCCCGCGCTCCGTGGATTTGAAGCCCGACTCTCACGCTTTGAGCCGGCGCCTGACCGCCTCGAACGAGCCGGCTAGCAAAAGCGCCCCGGGCCTTCCCCGCACTCTGTCCGGAGAATGGCTCCCTCCAACGAGTTTCCCAGCGCGCAGGCGCAAAAATCGCCCGGCCTCCTACAGATCTCAGTTCAAGCAAAAATATATGGTTGAATCCGCCTGGAACAAGGGTGGTCGGTGCGCCCAGCGTCATATCACCCCGGACCAGGGCGTGGTGACGAGTCTCCATCTCACCCCCAAGTATATCGTCGTCGCCCTCGACAACGCCAAGATCCATGTCTACGATACCAACGGCGATAACCAGAAGACACTTCAGGGGCACGTGATGGGGGTCTGGGCGATGGTTCCCTGGGACGACATCTTGGTCAGCGGCGGATGCGATCGAGAAGTCCGCGTATGGAACATGGCGACCGGGTAAGTGACTGGGTCTCACCGACACTGGATAAAGTCCAAAGGGCGCTAACAAGGGATATCAGAGCGGGAATCCACTTGCTTCGGGGTCACACATCGACGGTCAGATGCTTAAAAATGTCTGATCGCAATACCGCCATTTCAGGGTCCCGAGACACGACCTTGCGCATTTGGGATCTCGCGACCGGCACCTGTCGCAATGTACTTGTTGGGCACCAGGCGAGTGTTCGATGTCTCGCAATTCACGGTGATCTCGTTGTCTCTGGTAGCTACGATACGACGGCCCGGATATGGAGTATATCGCAAGGTCGGTGTCTTCGAACCTTGTCGGGTCATTTCAGCCAGATCTACGCGATCGCTTTTGATGGCCGACGCATCGCGACCGGAAGCTTGGATACGAGCGTTCGGATCTGGGATCCGAATTCTGGTCAGTGTCACGCCATCCTACAAGGTCATACTTCTCTTGTAGGACAGTTACAGATGCGTGGGGACACATTGGTTACGGGCGGTTCGGACGGCTCGGTGCGCGTGTGGTCCCTGACTAAAATGGCACCTATTCATCGGTTGGCGGCCCATGACAACAGTGTCACCAGTCTTCAGTTTGATAATACTCGAATCGTCAGCGGTGGCAGCGATGGCCGGGTCAAAGTCTGGAACTTACAGTCCGGCCAGCTACTCCGCGAACTCTCGACCCCGGCGGAGGCTGTTTGGAGGGTTGCTTTTGAAGATGAAAAGGCCGTTATTATGGCCAGTCGGTCAGGGCGCACTGTCATGGAGGTACATCATTACCCTATGTTTATGAGTTACTGCTTTGTTGTACAGATAATTAACCATTGTCCAGGTTTGGTCATTCGCACCACCGCCAGACGACTACGATGACTCCGTGGCTATTGAAAGCGCTTCCAGCACGCCAGGAATTGGCTCCGCTGACGATGCTGATTTGAACCTCAATCCACGTCGTCGGACACTCTACTCGGATCCGCCGCCAACAATATCGAGCAGTGACGCCGATCAGCCAATGACCGATGCGCCCTCATAACCCTCTTCACCCAGCAGATCTTTTATTCGAATATAGCGTGCCATCTTACGGATATCCATTGTTTTTGTCTTCAGCGCGCCGAGGTTCATTCTCTCATCCTATCCTTATTTTTTTAAGCATGTCTCGTTCTTGGGATCGACGGCAGGTTCTTTCAAGAGTCCGAGCAGTTGCATATTTGGTGTTGCACATCTTCATCTTCATCTTCGTCATTTTCATCTTCATCATCTTCATCATCTTCATCCTTATCCTCATCCTTTTCTATACACTTTTCGTCGTTGGATTCATTGATCATAATTATTTTTTACCCAACTTTGTTGGTTCGAGTTGCGTGGGAGAGACTCACTCGTCTTTGGAGTTCGTTTGGGGAGGCTGAGTCATGCAGTTGTTTCATCAACCAACATTCGGCTGGATCATTTCGGAGTGGTATACCGGATCCAGATGATTGATACCTTGGGATTTTCTCTTCTTTTTCTCTACAGATATATCGGTCTGGGCAAGCAAAGTTCTGCTGGAGCTAGTCTAGCTCTCCTGGACTGCCGCGGTGGATAGCCTAGGTAGCGCCATGAAATCAGTTGGCGTAGAATTTGTTACGGGATTCGTGGCGAAATTGATGAATGAAGAATGATTGAACAAGGATACAACCAGTCTATTTCGCACCAGTAAATTCTGTAGTCAGAGCTAGCATTTCATATGCTGCAGAGTGAAGTCATCGTTCTTGCGCTCCTGGTCTTGATAATTAATTCCCGAAATCACCTCCTTCGCGCATCCCATGTTCGGTCGAAAACGTTGATTGATCGTTGTGCTAATGGCGAGTGTGAGAAGCCTCCAGAAAGATATTACTTTTGACAACACGAGGCAACTTACCTGAGGGAACGATGTCTAGTGCCTTCACCGAGATATTCAACGGCTGTTGAAGCATGTAGATTGCACCTTGTGCAATATCCTGGGCAATGAGTGGCCTGTATTCGATCAATTAGAGAGGTGTTCGACGAATTATGAGGTGGGTATAAGACGTACTCGTAACCCTCAATAAACTCATCGTACATCTTCTTATCATGTCCCACGCGGAGGGAGTGGAAATTCGTAGCGACCACACCGGGTCGGAGCGCAAGCACTCGAATGTCCGTCCCACTTAGTTCATTTCGTAAGGCATTCGTGAAGGCCTCTTGGCAGGCCTTGTTCGCATGGTAAACAGCCTCTCCCGGGAAAGGAGGAACCTCGAGCCCAGTGATAGAAGTTATGTTCAAGATCGTGCCCGCTTTCCGGGCCATCATGGAGTGGTTGAGGACTGAATGCGCCATGAACATGTATCCATTGATGTTGGTGTTGTTCATTATCATGATGTCGGATGGCTTTAGGTCGGAGAATACGGCAGGTGCACCGATGGCCAGGCCAGCCTGGAAAAAATTGTTTAGCGACGTGTTCCTCAAAGTTGAGGGTGTAGTGGAGAAGAAACATTGTTAATGAGAATATCGATATCTCCCATTTCTTGGATGGAAGATGATACCGCAGCATCGACATCTTCATATTTGCCAACATCCACGGCACGGTAGGTTATTTTCGAGTCGCCCTTCATAGCTAATTTATCTTTCAACAGACGAAGCTTGTCCTGTTTCCCATCTATGAGCCAAGGCACAATAAGTATGGCAGTGGGAGTGTTTCGACCTCTGATCGAGAAAACAGGATGACTTTAGCGCCAGACTCAACTAGGGACGAAGCGATCGCTTCCCCGATACCCATAGAGGCTCCTGTCTGTCAAAACATTAGCATCTAAATGTCAGGTTGAGTCTATTTCCCACACACCAGAAGTGCAACTTTCCCTTGAAGTGCCATGGTGAACTACAAGCGAAGGATGAGTTATCGTGGGTACTGAAGACTGATATAATTGAATGAAAGTAGGAGAATGAGTAATGAATCCTGCAGTATATAAAGGAATTGCAAACGAGACTCGCTGAATAATACGTTTCTTCTGTTGTCTTCAGTGGGGCAATAATTTGGTACTGCTCCATGATGTCATTTTCATGGCGATAAGCAGCCCCTCTGTTGATCCTCCAGACTATAGATCCATATCATAATGACCTGGGATTTTCCAATGGCCATAGTTTCTCAAAGGCTTATCCACTAACCAACGATGCGCACTCCCAGTCACCGGTGATAGATTACACTTGTAAGACATACCTAAAAAGATTGTTTACAGAGGTTGCTCGGCTTATTTGCTTCATGTTTCCCAGAGGCAGATAAACAAAATATAAGAGCAGCAGCAGCAGAACTTGAAGAAGTATTTTCACAGGGTGCGCGTTCGACACCTAAACCACCTTATCAACTTTTCATATGTTTTCTGTCACCAGGGTATCTACTGGGGACAGGAAACCTAAGAGTACCCAACCTGTAATAGATATCCATGGGCTTTGGATCTCTCCAAGTAGAGCTCCAAATTTATGCCAAGGCACTGTACCACAGCTGAATACATTCAGTCATACCAGTAACGGTGTTAATTTGGCCAAATAGGGTCTCCACGTTGACGGGCTCTTTAAATTCAAATTAAAGTAAGAGTTTTGCATGGTGTAATCGATCGAATGCCATGTACCAGGATTCTTCTGCGCTGAGCTCCTTGTCGAAACCGAGAGCCCTTGCTCTTCCCAGATCCAGGTGGCGGTCAAAATCCATCACGCACATAACACTAGCCTTTGACCTGGTATTTCGTATGCTATTGTATATGACATCTTCTCGAAGACCACGTTCATGACATAGATTTTGGAACTCAGTCCAGTGGCGATCAATATATTGGAATGGAAGCACACTATCATTGCTTGGTCCGGTTCCCTCCAGCCCAAAGTATGCTGCAAGAATCGGCCATCGCTTTGACCATGAGAGTGGGGCTGTATCGTCGCCAATATTGAAGGTTTGAGCATGAACTATTTCTCTTGGTTGAAGGGACGCAAAGATACAGAATTGGGCGATTATATCTTGATTGCTATCAGTTGACGAGAGCTTCCAGCCGGCCTCGGTACCAGTGAAGGGGACAATGGCGCCGGGGCCTTCTATCTCTCTATAGAAGGAGAGGAAAATTCCAGTTGATTGCGCAATACAATTGGCATTTCCAAACGGAGCGACGCCTATCTGTGATAACGTTAGCATAACATATATGACATATCTGATGAAAATGATTCTTCTCGTACAACAATATCAGGTCGAACTTCACACCATGACCACGATTTCCCCGCAGATAGATTTCTGAGGAGATCTATTTGATGATAATAGAAAAGATCATTTGCAAATGTATCTGGAATACGTGGTAAAGATTCCTTCAGAGGAGCCTGTCCTCGAAAGGGGAATTTATCCCCTAGTAAAACACCATAGGCCTATAATGAAAGGAATGAGCCCAAGGATTAAGACCAAAGGTGAACCTAAAGTGGGCTAGTTTCATTCGTACCTTGGTGCCGGTGATCAATGTCACGAATTGCAAACTGAAAGAGAGGTTCTCAATTGTTTGTACCGCAACACGTAGCATCTCTTTATTAATACGGCATTCTTCTGGGCCATCACGGCTTTCACGGTAAGCTAGTTTATTCGGTCAGTACCAAATAATGATTATTTGGTTATTGATAAGGCCCTATTGTTACCGGCGAAGTAAACATGGCTGACCGTTTCCACAAACGAGACTTTTTCAGCAAGCACCCTTTGCAGGGATAGATCGTTTTCTGCCAAAAGATCAATACCTGTTACCAGTTGCAATCGACCATTATTATCGCGAGGCCATTGAGCATCGTCGAGATCAAAATGCCGATTGGCAATGGCTGTAACTTTTGCAAACGTGCCGACCGAGGGGTAGCCGGAAAGCAGCTGATTCACTAGTGCCCAGCCATTGATTCCTGAGCAGCCAAACACAATTGCATGATGTTTCTGATTCTCAGTCATAACGAGGCGGCACAGAAGTGGCTAGTGTATCGAGACACGCTGGGTTATGATATGGAACGGAGTGAAAAGGAGTGCAAGAAAGTTTAATCTGAAAGAGCTGTTTAATACTATCAACAGATCTCCGATTCCCATGACTGTGGTCTTTTCCTAATAATTGACAATAAAATAAACAACATTATATATTGCCCATAGCCTTGGAATACGATTCAGACAACTTGAAATGCGGGATGCCTGGCGCGTGGAGAATGAAGGAGGCCTGCCCCATGCAAACTACCCACGCGAACTATTGTGGGCTTGGCCAAATTCTTGCCTGGAAACGAGGCATTTCAGTATATTCACCCTAGCTAATGTTATTGGTGACTGCTGAGGTAAAGAATTCTTACCCGCATCTCGTAGATAAGTGTACACACTACATAACTGTGGATATTCTGACCAGCCCTATGGTCACGTCTCATGCTTTATCGATCGTACTATATGTCGATCCTCTACGGCATCTAGGGAAGTCTTGAGTGCACGCGTATTGATTCTGATCTGCAGTCGCGATTAGCTTCTTGCGCTTGCGCTGGGATGGTGTCTTACCCTGGACTGCCCTAAGGTATGTGCATGTTGGATTGCAAAATAGGTCGCCATCTTAAATGCGTATCTTTTATATCTAAAATCAAATGTATTGTCGTAATTGTCGTAATTGTCGTAATCACTGGACCAATTATTCATGTCTTTTCTTTCTTTTTCTGTAATAGAGTACCACATCCTGGAATTTTTTCATTCGACGGAAGCCAAACGCCAGCCCTTATCAATTGAATTATACGTACGAACATGATATTGTTGTTTTCGTAACGAATTCTTAGTCGAGGTGTGTTCGAATGACTACTGTAGCCCAACACTGGGACGGGTCGCTCAGATCCTTCATCATGATGTATGTACATATTACATTCGATTTCCATGCACGCCCAGGTAAAATATCAGCTATATTAAAATCATTGCTAGTCTGAAAAGGGTGCAAGGGGTGGATTTGGCAGTGACGAATCATGTCCTTCATCCACCCCCTATATATGCAAGGTGGCCAGCCCTTTGTATCACTCCCAAATCCTCCAGCCCCCAAACATTCCAGCTATGAGAGATTGGAAAGATTGACCGCGAAGATGGTCAATATTTTTTTTTTGACTTAGCCCCTTCAAATCCTGGGGAAGGAGATTTCGGCAGTTTCGGATCGACCTAAATCTCGAAGAAAAAAAACCATCCACATGTCCATACTAACGCTTTTGTTTTGCAGCATCAGAATAAATTTAAACCCCCTTGCGCTTCGTTCACAGACGCGCCTCTTTACTATTCACTACCGGCCCAGGTGCGAAAGAAAAAGGGTTTTTAGTGGTCAACCTTGGCAAAACTACAGCAGATGCCCGGAGTCTTTCAGAGGACGACATGAGGGCTTCGTCAGTCGACCCATATGATTCCAAGACCTCTTCAATCTTTATTTGCAATATAATACTCATTGTTGCTTCCACACTGGCTGTTTTAGTTCGCCTCTATGTGCGAATGCGGTATGTTAGCTTTGGATGGGATGACTGCCTTTGCGTGATCGGATGGGTAGGAAATTTCTTCCCAAACGCAAGATATTTATCATTTGCGCTCTCTCAGCTAACACTGGTATCGGTCAATGCTAGGTCGGAACATTTGTGGAATGTCTCTTGTGTGTTCTGAGTAGGTTTCAAGAGAAATCACCAGATATGTCTATTCAACTGACACTCGACCTATAGTGACTCGATACGGATATGGTCACCATGTTAGCACAATCCATGAAGATAAGCTAGTGATGTTTCTCAAAGTCAGAATTCCCTCTATCTCTAAGTAAGACCCAACAATCGACTAAATTAATTGTGCAGCTGGATTTCGTCACGGAACTCTCATATGTGATTGCGTTTGGGGCAATCAAAACGTCATTTTGCCTTTTTTATCTCAAGATATTTCCGGGCAAAGTATTCAAGATACTGTGTTATTGCGTCTTGGTGGTTATTGTGGGCGAGACCATCTCCGACTTTTTCGTCGTTATATTCCAATGTTGGCCAGTTGCAAAGGCCTGGGACGCCTCTGGTAATCTAGAAGGCCAATGCCTAGAGCTACTAAATTTCTTCTATATCTCATTTGCCGTCCGATTGGTGACCGACGTGGCTCTCATTGTACTGCCCATCCCCCAGCTTCTACAACTCAAGATATCGATTGGGAAACGAATAGGACTGATAGTGATGTTTGGACTTGGTGCTTTGTGAGCTTTCTTGGGTCACCAAATCGATTCTTAACTAATGTCGCTTCCAGGGTGACGGTGGCCAGTATTATCCGAGCGACATACCTAAGCGATTTCTCTACTGACCATACTTGTAAGTTGTCACGATCACATGGTCATCACTATTTAACTGACATCATCTCTCAGGGTCACTCGTCGAGACACTCAATTGGTCGTCCGCGGAGCTCGGGGTAGGGGTATTTATTTCTTGCGTACCTTCTTTCAAAGCGTTGGTAACTTTCCGATTTCCTGAACTTCGATCATTGCTAGGTCTTTCTAGCAATGAAAGTAATGGGCGATACCGTGAAACATACAGTCTATCCGGCGGGCGGGCAGCTCGACCGGAGAATGCACGATCTAGAAAACGGTCAAGTAGGGAAACAGGCCAGGGCAATCTGATACCCACTAAGCAGACGAAAGCTGAAGCGGGAGCAATCAGTCAGGATTCTGAGGAGCACACTATTTCCCAAGCCTCAGATGAGTTTCGGGTGACGACAAATGTGATCGTTGATCGAGCTAATCATTCTCTGTCGGGATGAAACTGGTCTCGTGGAAAGTGATGGGGGAAGAATTCATGGCTTGTAGTCCAGGGAAAAAGTGACTGTGCTCATACAGTACCGTTGCCTAAGTCATTTGTTTGTTGGGACGACAGGCAGGGATGTACGTCCCAGGACACTTGTTTTACATGTAGATACACAAACTGGATTTGGCGGAAGGAACTCTCTTCTTTATCGGCCATCTCAATTATTATAGTTCAAGCGAAGTAGTCTGGGTCTCAAAAATGTGTTGGGGACGACGCGGCGATTAAATTGAGTCGCCCTTTGGCGTGGTCTCTCCTTGCTGATCCTGTCGGTGTTTTCTCGGTTCTGGAATTTCGTAGGGCTAATGATGCAGGAAAACGATTCATTATGTTAGCTCAATATTATTTATGACATGGTAATATTCGCTAGGTTTCCTAGGCTCCTGGTCATAAGGGCGATTTGAAGTAGGCTACCCAGGGTAGTACAGTTTCTTACGTACTATACGCCCAGCTCCTTGCATAATTTTGCCAACATCCTAGTCTGAACTTTTTAAAAAGTGATCGCAAGCTATGTCTACCCACATCTTTATTTTCCGATTACATTTTGATTTTGCACTTTGTTCCGAGGACTTGGTTTTCCCGAACCCTTTCTTCGCATCCTCCTGTCTATAGAACCAGCGAGATGCAAGTGCGACATACAAAGCTATCATCTTCCACCGAAATTGGATCTGCCCGTTTGGCTCCGGCCATGACATCTACCACGAAAGAAAAGGATCTCAATTGTCTTCCTGATGGATACTATCGCAGCAAAAACTTTGTTGGCTCACTGGTTGCTGTTTGTTTGATGGCACTCAGTCTATACCTTGGTTATACTCTTCCGGTAGTGTAGTGGTTGAAGCTAATATTGAATCCGATGAGGCATGAATTACTGACTTTCAACTAGGTCAACAGCCTAACCACAATAAACTCCGATTTGGGTCATGACCCTAACTACAATATGATATCAACAGTTTCCACACTTCTTGCCGGCGTACGACAGATTTTCTTGATTTTAAACTCTTATATCCTGACTCCTAACTTTGAAGTATTAGGTCGGTATCCTTCCGGTTGGACGTCTTGGTGATATCCTGGGACGGCGATATTTCTTGATCGGTGGCCAGTTGCTAGGTCTGATCGGAGCTATTATCTGCGCAACCGCGAAAAGTATCCCGACTGTGATCGGCGGTAGTGTTTTTATCGGTTTAGCCGCTTCAGTCCAGCTGACCTTCACTTTTGTGATTGCTGAATTGGTCCCCAACAAACTACGCCCAGTTGTCAATTCTGGCATCTTTATCACTACCCTTCCGTTCGGTGCGTTCGGTGCCTTAATTGCTCAGCTCCTTATCGCAAACACAGCCCAGGGGTGGCGCTGGAATTATTATTTGAGTATTATTTGTTGCGGATTGTCCTTGATCCTCTTTGTCGTCTGCTATTTCCCTCCGGGATGGGACCAGAAATATCAAGGGCGAAGCCGCCTTGATGGATTAAGGAAGTTTGACTATATCGGATTACTTCTTTATACTGGTGGTCTAATTCTAATCTTTCTTGGACTTTGTGAGTAAATTGAATTGGGCTCTTCCAAACTTATTAATCGAAGCTAATGGGGTTAAAATCGCAGCATGGGGTGGGTCCGTTTACCGGTGGAATTCAGCGCACGTAGTTGCTTCTCTTGTGGTAGGATTTGTGACGCTTGCCGCTTTTGCGCTCTATGGTAAATGAGCACCCATAGTGCTGTTCTAAACCGGGTGTTCGGATACAACACTTATCTTTTGCTTATAGAGAAATTTGCCCAACTTCCTCAGCCCTTAGTTCCAATTTCGCTACTCAAGAATCGTGGGTACAACGCTGCCGTGTGCTCTGCACTTGTTGGTAATATGGTATATTTCTCTATGAGGTAAATAGCCCTCTGACTTCTTTCTGTTGACCACGTCGGTAGCTGACCAGATTTAGTCTTCTTTGGCCACAAGAAATACAAGCATTATTCACAACAGAATCTATTAAAGTTGGCTGGCTTTCAGTATTTTGACCACCTTTTCTGAATCCGTTTTGACACCAGTCTAACCAACCTAGATATCAACTGGCACTGGCGTTATTGTGGGCGAGATTGTCGGTGGTGCCTTGATGAAGCCTCTGGGGCACACGAAGTACCAGCTAATTACATCCACAGTCATGATAACAGCTTTTTCGGGTGCTCTCGCTACTATTAATCAAGATATGCAAGCTTATGGTCTTGCAGTAAGAAGTCATCTCATGCCCCTTGCTTTTTCAGTATGACATGTTTTAATATTCAATCATAGTTTACTGCTATAGGAGGCTTTGCCGTTGGGTATCTAGAGTTGATTACTCTTATTATGTGTCCGTTATATTGCAAACCAGAGGACATCGGCCTAGCTAGTGGCTTTCTCGGATCAGCTAAGCAAATCGCAGGGACCATGGCTAGTAAGCTCTCACACTTTCAATATCGCGCTTTGTCGAAATGCATTCTAACAGTTTCTAGCTGCTATTTACGTTGCAGTTCTCAATAGCCGTATCGCTATAAACTTGCCTCGCAATGTGTCAAGGGCAGCGTTGGCAGCTGGGCTCCCGGAATCGTCTCTCGCAGATCTTCTTGAAGCTATCTCAGAAGGCAGCGGATCGGCCATGAAGAAAGTGCCCGGAATCACGGACAAAGTGATTATTTCTACAACCAACGCAACCAAGACAGCATACGCGCAGTCTTTCCGTACCGTCTTCCTTGTGGGCATTACTTTCGGTGGACTGTCTACCATTGCTGCACTAGTATCAGTCCCGGTTGATGACAAGCTTGATAATATCGTTGCAGCCAAGCTGTCAGGGACCGGTGAAAGCCAGGAGGCATTCAACTTTGATGAAGAAAAATGACGTTTTGATCGGTCATGCGACGATCTTCGGAATGTTTTAACTTCCCCTACCATCACTGGAGGTTGAATGAAGATATGTTGTATATCGCCAAAGAAGGCTATTTGTCATGAATCATCATTGTTCTTGTCAGTTACAATAATATCTGCATTCATGCCGTATTGTTATTGCTGTGGATGCAGTCTATATCTCAATTGTTCATAATGACAGCCTTTGAATAGGCCCACCCCAATAGATACTAGATAGATACTATGGCTGGATGCGAGCAGTTCTACACGACTACAGATAGCGATAACTACGCCACAGCTGAGACTACTTTCGACATCGCCCTTGAACAATTCTATCAGTGGAATCCCAATGTTGGCTCTCCCTATACCAATCTATAGACAGGAGAATCATACTAGTCAACGGGCCGACCTAATTGATAACG
Organism: Penicillium sp. G339; assembly: GCA_027569595.1. NCBI lineage: Eukaryota > Fungi > Ascomycota > Eurotiomycetes > Eurotiales > Aspergillaceae > Penicillium > Penicillium sp. G339. Next base: position 168,059 of record JAPDFJ010000032.1, read on the forward strand.
CGTATAGATATTAATATTTCGTTTCGCTAGAAGAAGATAAGACGATAGGATAGCGAAGGAAGAGCCTAGTGCTACAGACATACTAGTCGCCAATCAGTTATAGGGACCGCAACTACTATCGGCCTCAAAAGCGGTCATTTTCGGCGTCAATCCCACTGGTCTTTATATTCTATTTGTAAAAATCGCAATTTGACCTGCGCGCTGAGGGGCAGTTTAGGGCTGACTAATATCTGTATGGGTCCGCCGTCTTCCACGATCCCAAGACCAAACGAGTGTCTTACACTCTTTCTGCTCGGTTGAGGCCAGCGAGTTTCCTCGTGTTGCCCCTTCAAAGCGTGCAAGATCCTTGTCTACCATGTTCATGTGCCTCGCTCGGATCAGTTAGCCGAGTCGACTTGCGTATCGTCGGCGACAAGCGCGCCCCCTGGGTGGTCTGTGGAACCCACCTCACCAGATCGAGAGCGGAGCCTTTTCAACCTCCGCGAATTGTCCGAGTTGGGGACTTTCCATTCGACGGGACTCCGGGATATGAAAAATGGTGTATGGCGGCAAGCCGAGCACTGGATGTTACCTGTGTCGCAAACGGAAGATCAAGGTAAGAAATAAGGGAACATAATGGCAATCATTGAGCCATACTGCATTTTCAATGATTGTTTGCCCCATATCCTACTGCTACAAAGTCGAGAACAACCCAAGTGACACATTTTAGTGTGATGAAGGGCGCCCCGGATGTCGGAACTGCTCTGTCTATGGCCGACCCTGTCCGGGATACCGACCTGATGCGGTCTTCCGCAATGAGACCAGGAAGGTCGAACGACTGGCGAAGAAAGAGAACAACAGCCTTTCATTCAGTGGCAGCGACAGTCAAAGTACCACGCCTACTTCAACGGACTCTGTAGTCATCGATATCCATCGCGGAAACCCAATGCGAGGCTATCCTCTAACAACACTTCCCATCGCGGATTCCACATGGGAACAGCGCGCATTATGTTACTTCTTCGACCAGTATACAATTCCTCCTGAATGTGAAGATGGCATGAGCCACCTTGACTATGTGCCCTATATGTATTCGCGCGCTGTCAATACGAACGATTGGAGGGTATCGTCCACATGTCTTCGCCAAGCAGTGGACGCGACCTCCATGATGACTTTCGCCAATATTTCACATGCACCATCCTTGATGACGAAGGCACGCCAAGGCTATGGAAAGGCTTTGCGTAGCCTGCGAGATGCTTTGGCAGAGCCTGCTACAGCAGTTCAAGATGAAACCTTTGCATCCGTGGTGCTCCTATCGCTTTTTGAAGATATCATCGGCGAGCGTAATGGGCTGTATAGCTCACATACAGCAGGATTTGAGTTCCTGATGACAGTCCGAGGGGAGGGCCAATTGGAATCCCAGATCGGTCGTGATATGTTTAACTTTGCCTTTGCACATACGGTACGTTTCTGAATGCTCTCGAGTTTCATCGCGATATTAATTCCCCTTTCCAGTTTGTCGAATTCCTTGCCTTGGGAGATAAACCCAGATATGATATTGACTGGGTCTTGTCCTTGCTGGACAGCAACGACCCGATCGAGCGGCTTATGCTCGCTGCTTCCAAGATCAGCGCACTATTTCTATCGATGCAATCTTCTTCCAAAGCACCCGACCAAGCGACCGTGGAATCATGGATTGCTGCCGGTCGTGAATGTGACTTTGAGCTCTCGCAATGGACACTCCATCTGCCCGATCGCTGGCTGCCGCTGGTAGTCTACTCGTCCCAGGGCGAGCCGCTCATCACCTACAATCGCATCTCCAACGCCGTGATCTGGAACTATTACCGGGCTGCACGGGTCATGCTTCAACAACTCCTCCTCAACCTTAACAAAACCCTGCTCGCCATTATCAAGAAGAAGACCAAGCTTGGCGACTCCTCGTCCACCCAATGCGCACTGAACGAGGGTAGCCTACGCGCAGTCATTCAAGAAATGACAACTGACGTATGCCGTAGTATCCCCTTCTCTTTGGGAGATGTGGACACTCTCGGCCGGCCAACTCGGCCGGATGATGGCAGTCGGACAATGCGCGCGGGCCAGGGCTACGGGTTGCTCTGGCCGCTCTGGTACGTCCTCTCTTGCGGGATGCCCACACCCGAGCAAGTGACGCAGATTCGGACGGTATTATCGCGGGTTGGGTCTGAATTGGGGATCAAGCTGGCGCTAATTCTGGCCCGGGAGGCTCAAGGAATCCGCGGGGACCCCAGCTCGGCTCGCGCACCTGTGATCGGCCCGGAGTGATGAAGGGTATATGTTATATTTTATTTTATAGAGATATTTCGAGGGCGTGGACGGTTTAGGATCGATAGGCGCTAGGGCTACTGGGATTGCAAATTCTGTACATCAAACACTGTAACACACTGCAACTTTCTTGCATACTTCCAGTTCCAATCGCACCCGCAGCCACTTCACTGGGTCATGACGTCATTACTCTATCTGTCCCAGTTAGCTACTGCCGATTCGTCCCATAGGGTATATGTGGACGAACTGTGCTATCTATTGGTCACTACAACCCCTGGGAATACCCAAGGTAATGAATATTATGCGATAAGCCTGGGCATAATTTATGTGCATAGCTCTCAATGATTACCCAGTTTGATATCCAGATCCCTAGGTCCCTGACCTGTGCCGGGCTAGCCGTTCGCATCAGCACAAACGGCTCCGCCCAGCTGGACCAGCATGCATGACTGTGACGCCATGGCCCTTCTCCTTGGGTTCTCTGGTTTACCTTCTGCTTGTCTTCTGCTTGTCTTCTCTCGCAAACTCTCTACTCTTCACCATGGCCCAACCCGAACGCAAACTTCCCTTTGGGAAGATCGAGCCCAACTCCACCAAGTACTTCTATAGCTGCATGTTCGGCGGCATAGCCGGTAAGCCTACCCCTCCCAATGATCAGATCGTGCAAAGACTAATACCTCATTTTTTCTGCCGCAGCTTGTGGTAAGTTGAACTTCCTCTCAAATTGGATTTCTCTCTCCAATTGACATTCTCGTTGAAAGGTCCGACTCACACTGCGGTCACGCCGCTGGACCTGGTCAAGTGCCGTCGCCAAGTCGATCCCAAGATCTACACCTCCAACATCTCCGCATGGCGATCGATCTTCGCCAAGGAGGGCCTCCGCGGTGTCTTCTTCGGATGGGCACCCACCTTCCTGGGTTACTCGTTCCAGGGCGCAGGCAAATATGGACTCTATGAGTACTTCAAGTACCTGTACGGTGACCAGCTGTTCCCCCAGAGCAATCGCACCCTGGTCTTCCTAGGCGCGAGCGCGTCCGCCGAATTTTTTGCCGACATGGCGCTGTGTCCGATGGAAGCCATTAAGGTGCGCATGCAGACCACTCTGCCGCCCTACGCGAGTAACCTCCGTGAGGGCTGGAGTCGCATTGTCGCCAAGGAAGGATTCAGCGGTCTTTACAAAGGGCTCTACCCACTATGGGCGCGTCAGATCCCCTATACCATGACCAAGTTCGCCACCTTTGAAGAAACGGTCAAGCTCATCTACAAGACCATGGGCAAACCCAAGGAGAGCTATGGCCAGTTGACCCAGACGGGTGTGAGCTTCCTGGGTGGTTACATCGCCGGTATCTTCTGTGCGGTGGTCAGTCATCCGGCCGATGTCATGGTTAGCAAGTTGAATGCCGATCGGAAAGGTAAGCCTCTTTTTGTTGTTCGGTGGCAACATTCAAGCTAATCATCAATAGCCGGCGAAGGAGCCATGTCTGCTGTATCGCGGATCTATGGCAATATCGGGTTCATGGGCCTGTGGAATGGCCTACCCGTCCGAATCGTGATGCTGGGCACATTGACGGGCTTCCAATGGCTAATGTGAGTTGTCTCTGTCATCTCAAGTGAGAGAGCTGTGCTGACCATTTTCATCCAGTTACGATTCATTCAAGGTATTCCTGGGTCTCCCAACAACCGGCGGACATTAGATAGACCATTTCAGAACATAGCTCAAACATTAGGGGTTAATAGGATATCAGATTCGGGAATGAATTGGATTGACTTAAATTGGAATTGTAGTCGGATGAAAAGTAGTTGTAAATAGTGAAAAGGTGAGAAGGTGAGAAGGTGAGAAGGTGAGAAGGTGAGAAGGTGAAAAGTAAGCCCATCGCAACCTCCTCCCTCCACCGCAAACCACCTCACCGCCCTTGATATCGCGGAGGACGCTGCTGCTGCATGACCAGGTTCCGCGCCAGGTTTCCCTCCCGACCGGCCATCTCCTCCTCTCCTCCTCTCCCTCATCCCTTATATACGCACACGGCCCCTTTCGACCTCCCTCCCACCTCTCGTCCCCATTCATCGTCAGAGCCTTGAATTCAATCGACTCAACACAGCCGCAGGTCAACCCATCAACTCGATATACCTGCCCCCTTTCATCCTTTTTTTCCTTCACCAAAAGCTCCAAGCTCACAATGGAAGCTCGTCCACCAACTTCTACACCCTCTTTGAACCCACCCAGCGTGGAAATCGCCTATAAGCGTAAATGCATCGCCTTAAAGAAACGCCTTGCCGAGGTGGAGGCCGAGAACGAGCTGATGAGCACCCGCAACCGTCGCGGCTGGCAATATATCCAAAAGATGCGCCTAGAGTCGTGCATGCTACTCGAGCGTCTTTCTAAGGTTACCGGTATGACGGAGGAAGCGCAGGCTGGGGCCACGGACCCGGAATTGCGCGCTCGCGCTGTCGCCATGATGTCCAATGTTGCTTCAATGAATGGACTTGGTGGTGCGTCGGGTCATAATGGGCCTTATCTCGAGGATGAGACCGAGGGAAGCTCCGATGAGCAGCCTCCGACTGTGAGTTATTCTTGTCTTCATCTGCCCTCCGCTTTTCCCTGCCCTTTCTCGTCCTTGCCCGTCCGGGACTGTACAATCTTTTTTTGCGAGCAATTCTAACATGATTTCAATTTCAGCCTGAAGATCGTCCGCTGCGCGTCAAGCGCTCCCGCAAATCCAATGCTGCTGGCGAACAAGGCGAAGATGACGGCCAAGGCCAAGATAATACCGCGGAATCGGCCGACCGCGACCCCGCCGCGCTTCCCCGTCTCGCTCCTGCGCCCAGCCAGCAGGACCTTACCTCTTCCTTCCGAGTACAGACCGGCAGCAGTGGAGCTGAGGGCGAGAATACCCCCGCCGCGGCTAGTACACATAGCCAGGATAACCGTGAAGGACAGAGCGAGCAGCCGGCGGAGGGTGCAGACTCCGGGACCACGCCTATGGATATGGATACGAAAGAGCCGAAGGTTGAGCAGTGAGAGACCATGCCTCACCTTTTCTTTTTCTCCCTTTTCCCGATTCCTCTTTTCTTTCATTCGAATTTCTGGGCTGGCTCTGGGGTTTTCTTGTCACAATATGACCTCTGCTCGACATTTTCGCTGTCTTTATCTTCTGTTTTAGGTCTGGGTCCTTGATTTGTTACAGCGCATGATTTTACGGTTCCCTTTTCCATCTCTCAGTTTGGAGCATTCAAAACGCTCCATTTGTCGGAATTATTGTATTCTAATAGATTAAGTTATGATTGGGCTTGCAAAATTAGGAGCGCATCATACATTCTAGCCTTCATGTCGAATTTGTTGAGCGGCAAAGTCAACATCTTGTTTAACTAGTAGGATCAATGTGTAATTCTGGACTGGTACATTCGGCAATGTATGTATAGACATAAAAGATTGCGCTGTCGTGTGAAAGCTGCGCCATAGCCCCGTCCCTTGAAAGAAAAAAAACCAGATAACCACCTCAACTCCATACCAGTCAAAAGAAAGATGGAATTAATGTATCGATGAGCTCGCATCTCGTTCATGTACAGTGAATATGGGTATGGCTTTGGGTGATTGTGTCGTGTGTTTGATTTGAGGCAGGAGATGAAAGATGCCGCGTCAATGCCATTTGTGTGAAAGGGCGAATAGATACCAGATAAATGCAATCTGTCACCTTTAGGTGCAACGCCTGTCTGGAGTACTGTCGTAGGTGACGCTGTATCACGGCGGTATGGTGCATTGCGTAATGTTGTACGTGTGTTCCTGTGATCATGCGGTGGTTTCTTCCAGCCTTGGATGTGAATGGGAGGACACCAGTTCTCTCTCCATGTACTTGCTTGCGGTTCGCTTCTCGGGTTTCTGGCTCAAAAAATCTACAATAAATGCGCAAAGATGATGACTTAATCAACTCCAGCGTAGAGGTCGACCACAATGTTGATAGCGGCCACCAGAATCTCCGCCGCAATGAGAACAATGACTGCCAAGGAAATTAGTAGGCTCCAGGGATCTTATGGGTCTGCACGTACCGATCCATTCTAGGTATTCCCCATGGCGATGCGTCAACTGATCTTTTAGCACCGCAAGAAGATCAGCAATGACGTCTAGACGCTCAGTGAGCAAGCTAACTCGCTGGTCCATCTCTAGATAGCTTCGAACTGCTTGGTAAACAGGCTCCAGTTGAGGTTCCGCCCAGAAAAGCTCTGGGCTATCGAGAACAGATCCCTGCAAATGAATATTGATCCGAAGAATGAATAACTCGCCAATTTGCATATTGATTTGTCGCCGAGTCAGGTTGACGCTACCAGTTTGTGCGATCTGGGCAGGAAGAGGAGCTGTGTCGGAGATGGTTTCAGAGACAAGATCCTCGAAAAGAGAGGTTTTCACCGATTGGGCCAGAGCATGCGAAATTGCCAGCTTGATCATATGGTTGCGTGGATCCCGGAGTGAGATAAAGTCGTTGTATATCCGAGCCTGGTATTCGCGCGCATAGTAGAAGTTGAAATTCTCGATTTGCGTGTCATCCGGGCTTAATATCGAGGATGCAAATTTTGAAATATCAGATAGGAAGCGGGATTCATGGGCGGGGGTCATGCCCCATAAGACAACGGTGCCATAGTCGAAAAGGAAGATCTCAGGTGTATGAATGGTCGTGTCGATATCGAAGTTTTCATCCGACTGTGGTATTGATACTGCATGCTCCGAGTTGACGTCGACGGGGTGGCCGGCTTCATCACGAAAGTCGATCAGATCTTCACGTCGTGCCTTTGCGTTATCCTCCACTTCCACCGCACTATCCGAATATCTGCGCTCACTAGTGCGTCGCTCGTGATGCCCATTGTTTCCTCCCACGGGGAAGAGCCGGCCTCCCTTCTGGTTTTCTTCGAATTGATAGTCGAATGGAGAATAGACGCACTCGTCGAACAGCTTAGGGTTCGCCCCGCGAGACTTAGCGCGGGATTTGAGAAACTTAATAACACCTTCCAGGCGGTATGAGTTGGCAGTGCAGTATGCAGTAACCCGGGGGATACGATCGCGGTCGGCCTTGCCTAGTCGTGCAGCAAGGCTCCGTGCGGCAGGTTCCTTGATGCGCGTGATCTGCGAATACACATCGCGAGGGTCATCCCCATCTTCTTCTTCGGCCGTGACGGGGTCAGGCAGTAGCTTGAGCTTCTGCGCTTTCTTGGTGGTACGTTGCGGGCCAATCTTGGGGCCAGCCGGCGTGTTCGGTGAAGTGAGGGGAGCGCCATGACTATTGCGACGGCGAAGTTTGCTGTTCAATGCGGAGAGCATCGGCTGCCCCCCAACGCGAGGGTGACCACCTTGGACATTGACGTTCTGGACTGGGGGGGAACCGGTCTGTAGAGGGCGGAACGTCGGATCGGAGGTGGTGGCTCCGCCGTAGGTACTGATTGTCGTCAGTGGGTTAAACGTCACCGATCGTGGAGGTCGAGCTGCGCGTGGCGACGGGGGGTTCTGCTGAGGCAGTAACGGGGAATCTTCTGAAGCAGATGCCATGGTGGACAGGCGACTCCGCCAGGGAGGAGGGAATGGGGAATTGGAGGTTGAAGCTGCGAAAAGTCGATGACTTGCCAAGGTCAGAGCTTCGCACGTGCTCCACTTTAGTCATCGCGGTGGAGCCAGCAGCGCCGACGAAGTATATGTATACGGCAGTTGAGTCGAGGTGAGTTGAGTTCACTTCACTTCACCTCTTCGATAGACTCTAGTGGTAGACCGTGGAAAACAGCTGCACTTACACTTGAAATGGACCAACTCAGTCTAGGCATGGTATTGACGCAGCGCCTACAGAGCGGGAATGCAGGACCATACTAGCGAGGTAACACGAACCTCACAATTGAATGTATCATACCATGACTATAGTACTTAAAGCATTGCAAGCGCACATGGCCCAACGCTACTCTTCCAAGATGAATGCCAATTATTCACAAAACAAGCCACTAGTGGACCATATCAAGATGGATCGTTAAGTATACAAATCAGAAACTTCGGCGTCATTTTTACCGCCGCACGAACCCAGAGGATCCCCCCGCTGTCCTCCGCATTCCGTTAACCTTGGCCGTATTCCGGTCTCTCTTCATCCAATTTTCCTTCACATTGCGACCACTTTTGGAGGCCTTCGGGGCCAGTGCAGTCTTGGACTTGGGCTTCGTAGATGGCGCATCCAACACTCGGATCGTAACATCTCCCGCTTGCACATCCTTCGGGGCCTTCTCGGTTCTGTCCAAAAATCTCAACTTGTTCGACTTCTTCGGTACTGCAAAGGTATTCTCTGCAGGTGGTGTTGGCGGCCGGTCCATGGGCTCGGCATTCAAAATATCCTCGGGAAGCAAAGCGGGGAGAGCACGCCGCCGTGCGTCTTGGGTGGTCGAGCCTTGGAGGGTAGCCGTACTTTCAGACAGCAGGTCATCGCTCGGGGTAGGTATTTCCTTGATCTTAGACGATTTGGCCTGAAGTTTCCGGCGCTCATCAAGTTTCCTCCGCTTTTCTCTATTTACTTGCTCCTCTCTGCGGGAGAATGTCAGAAAATTGCACTTGTGAAGCATTGACGTGAGGGTGGAAAGGACACATACAGTTGTTTGGTTCTTGCTTGTCGTTTAGCCTGTTCCTTCATCTTAAGGAGTTGGGCAGAGTTGTCGATCGCCTCCGGAGCATCGTCGTCGTCGCTATCGTCTTCCTCATCGTTATTGGAGACTTCGGGGGTCGCTTGGGGTAGAGGCTCCTCCGGCATGACGGGTTCTTCGCTGCCGAAGCGGAAATGATTCTTCGGCGCGGACTCTGGTACTTGTAAATTCTTTTTGCCCTTCTTGTCGGTCTGTTCGAGAGTATCGATTGCAGCGTCGTCGTTGATCGCTTCGGTAGCCTCCAGGCTATCCCGCTTCCTCCGCTTGCTCTGCTTGGTGTCGGGTTTTACTGTGCTTGTTCCCTGCGCCTTTCGCTTGCCACCCTTGGCCACGGCCACGCCGTTGGTAACGGGCTCCTCTGAAGGTAGTTCGGGCTGGACGACCCGTTGCCGAGTGGCGGTCACCATTTTTGGAGTCGTCGAGGCGTTGGTGTCTGCTGGGTCTGCGGTTGTGTCTTCAGACTCCTGTCGCGCAAATAGACCCTTGGCAGCGGTGACAAATTGAGAGAACATAGAGGCCAAGATTGAAAGCCAATCCGAAGGATGTGAAAGCGCTCCGCTGCGAGCTGCGGTGATGCGCCAAAAAAAATTACTCGGCGCAAGGATTTCCCGGAGAAGGCTTGGCGCTGTCGGTGCGGGTCCAATCTATACAGCAGCTCGGCCGCTTTGATTACGGCTAATACTTGTTTCTTTTTTTCCCTTTTCTCTTTATTCAAAAAATCAAATAAAAATAAAAATAAAAAGTTAAATTAAAAGACTGAATATCTCATTGAATATCCCAAGCCTTCCTACACAGTCAGGTATCCTCTGTATCTAATCATACATAAAATCCTTGTTTTTGAATACTAAAAAGAGTGATTATGTAGCTCCCCAGAGCAAGCAATTTTTTAATTTTTAACTTTCCTTCTTCTTAGAAAGAAAATCGAGCTGTACATTTCCTCATATTATCACCGTCATCCAGTCGAAACTTCCTCACTGCTTCACGCCTTACAATGCTTGAGCCACGCTCAGAAAAAACGGCCTTCTATAGCCAGCCAACTTCCCACATAGTTATAGGCTGTTACCAAAGTATTGCCAAATTCGCCAGGATACGATTCGCACGCAGTACAAGTATCAATAATATGCTGGGCACCTTCGACGGAAGCGATGGAGCTGTCGTGACGGCATTGAGATGTATTTTTTCGGCGTTCAAGTACTCGTAGTGGCCTGTCATTCCCAGTGTCAAAAGTGGAATTTTTATACCTTTAATCGAAGAGACTGGGGCCATTTGGGTCGATTCATAATCAATTCCATATAGACCATCGGCCTTGTAGGCGAACTGGTCGCCAGCCCGAATAGCAAAAGTCGAAAGGCACCGCTTAGCTGTTGTCTTTATAGCGCCACTTTGGAAGTTGTTGGAGTAATTGATGAAGTTACTTGGGACCCTCACCGACTAACAACTTGTCGTGAAGTTCCATTTTTGTGTAGAAGTGACCACGCATGAGTCGTGTGAGCCAAATATCTGGTATCCTGGGCAAAGAAGAGATTGTTGAACCCAACGTATAGCGAAGCCGGGATAGTAAGGGGCTCATCGTCAAAAAAGGCCCCATTGCCAAGCTCAATTTCCGTAAGGCTTTCTTGTGCATGCCTGATAATTCGGTTGTTCCGGGCCACGACTCCAGCTTGGAATTTTTGCTTGAATTCTTGGGTGAAATTCAAGCTAGTGTTGTTGACGAATCCGTTGGCAGCGTTAAACAGGTTGAGTGACTGGTTGATATTGGAGTCTGAAATTCCATCGATGATAGCCGGGTTTAGACTCAAAGCGTCCATGGTGGATAGACCATATTTGCATCGAGCAGCATCAGGTTATCGGCTGGCTCAAGACCTGCCAGGGTATCAGAACACTGGTACAGCTTCTCGGAGCCGCGACATATGCTCCACCTTTCTTCAACAGGTAGTTGAACCCCAGTGCCGTAGGCTACTGTGTTTTCATTTCATTTCATGTCATGTCATGTTTGTTCTCTTTTATTCCCGTTCGTAGAAAGGTTGATCGTCGACCTTTCTGTGGAGTCTAGTACTAACGAAGAATGGTCTATTTTCTTCAACACTGACCAGGTTAACAACTGCCCATGGAGAAGGTGGACGGACTGGTTCGGGAAAGCTTATTGCTGCTCATCAGATGTCATAGCTTAATATTTTCATGTTGCTATGTGAAAAAGTGTTGTGCATCAATTCATAGGATTGCACTGCTTCGCTATTGCAGGTCAACGTGACAGGTATCTCAATCATCAAACTTGCTCGAACGCCATAACATGATGCTTGCCCGCTTTTTCAGCCCAAACGCCAACAGAAGAAAGTCTAATACAAGGAAAGTCGTGCAGGTATCGTAGAAGACATGGCCAGTCCCAAGAAAATCAACACCAGTACCCCTCCTCTTCGTTTATTCTAGCATCGGCCACGGCTTGCCGTTCTGCAGCCTCCTCCCCTGCATTGATAAAATCATCCTCCCCAATATCACTCACCTCCTCCAGGAGCCTCGATAATTCTTCCTCATGGTCTCCACTCACAGCCCACATGCTCTCTCGCAATCGTTTATTGCGCTCTCGGTCCTCTTCGACCCGCTGTTCAATCTGCCGTTTGTCGACGCGCATCCCGGGCGCCTTGGGATTGCGCGGAGTCCCGGTCTTGGATCTCACGCTATCCTCCGGTCCTTCCTCCTCCTCCATTTCAAGGTGGGCTGGGTGTGTGTCTCGGTCTTTGAGGGCTGCATCGATTTCGGCGACGGTTTCGGGGGATAAGATTCCCTTGCTTTGCATGCTGTCAAGGACACGGCGGACATGCTTGACATTGGCTGCTCCTGTTCCGTCTGGCGGCACGACTGCGTCGACAACTCTGAGAATATCGCGTTGCATCATGCGAACGTAGGGAATGTGGTCTTCTTTGGTCGCCATTTCACAAAAGTGTTCGATAAAGGACATGATATTCGCCCGGTTGTTCATGTTGTTCTAGAGGACACAATCAATATTGGATAATCCACCTTCGGCATTTCTTGTCTCCTTACTCTCTCAATTTGTTCCAGAATGCAGGAGTGAAGATCCTCATCCAGATCGCGGTATTTGAGTGCATAATGAGCGGCCTTTTGTGAAGACGTGACCGATGCGCTTAGGTGTTGAAGCTGTGTTGTGAAGCGCATGCGCACTTCAAATGGGTCGACCATCATATTGGCGACTGGATCTTGGGAAATATCCGAGTCCGTGGAGGGGCTGTGATATTGGAAAAGATCCAAGTCCAGGTGAGGGCTGTACGCCATTGGATAAGTGCATTTAGGGCAGGCGGTCGCTAGTGTCAAAATGAGCTTGAAAGGCCTCAGTTACCTCCAAGGTTCAGATCACATGACCTTCTCCAGTCATGTAAAGTAGTGTTCCGTTTTCCCGGAGATGTTCCTATTTCAGATTGGCGGATGTACCCCCATTAATAAATAGAAAGACGAAATGCGACTTGACTATCGTGAACTTCAAGCTTCAAGTTTCAAGGGCGGGTGATTCAGACGGGTCCAAGATATATTTTGGAGTGACCCGGCCCTCTACTAAAATAAGATAATTAGTACTAGCAACACTACTAGTAGTAGGTAAATCCCAGATCAGACCAAATCCTGCTAGTAATTAGGAAGTACTATCTGCATAAAAATGAGACATTTATTTAAAAATTTACAACAGACCGGTAGCTCTAGCTCTAGCAAATGTCATTAGATCTTAAAAAAAAAACAGGATGAGAAATGCCGCTTGCAATGTACAGGTTTGGAGCGCAAAATGGTATCACAACGAGTCCCGCCGCAGATTACTGCTGACACTACTTCTATCCTCGCCATGAAGCAGCCCCTCCTCTTCAGCGCCATGGTGATTTTCATGAAAATGATCGCCCCGAAGAGCCTCTTGCCGACGAAACTCCACACCATTGAGTACTGACCAAACGTCCTTCTTCGTCAGCAAACCCTGAAGAATACCCTTATTAGCGAAGAGTACGTAGCGGAGACCGAGACGTTGGAACATTCGTAACACGATCAAGAAGCTAATGTTACTGTTGAGAGTGATAGGGGTTTGATCCATCCATGGCCGAAGATCAAGCGTCTCAACAGGATCAGCAAATGGTTGATGTATGAAAAAGACTTGAGTTTCGCCAGGGAGATTCCGATTCGTAGGTGAAGTTGAATATCTTAAAGCATAAGAGAGTTCGTTGCGTGTGATGTATCCGAGCAAAGTTGGGGTCGAGGTCTCGGAGATAACAGGGAAGCCTCGGTAGGTGGTATTGGTTAGAAGTCCATGAAGCGAATCGATAGTATGGCCGGTGGCCGTAATCACCGAAATATCGTCAACGGTGGTCATGACCCGAAGAGCAGGCACGTCTGGGGGATTAGTATCATCCCGGTGGTCAAGGAAGGGGTATTCATTCAGTTGAATCCAGGATTCGTAGATGCCACGTTTGCCGAAGATATCGCCACACCACTTTGACAGCATCACCGCAATCATGATTGGAATGACATAGGTCAAGGCTCCCGTCAACTCGAACATGATGACAACAATCGAAAGGGTCATTCGAGTTGCGCCACCGAGCGCAGAAGCAGCACCAATGATCGCATACAGACCAGGTGTCACGCACGGAATGTCAGGCTCGCACTTGCTGAAGAGGATGGCATTCGGATAGGCCTCTTGCCACATGCGGACTAGAATACCTAAGGCACGTCCATATAGTGCACCAATAGCAACCGAGGGTAGAATGATACCGGCTGGGATGTCCAGCCCAAAAGTCAGAGAGGCGAGGAAAAAGGCCAAAACTGCAGCCACTAAAAGAATAGCAACGACACCAAAGGCTTTCGTTCCGTTGACGCAAAGACCGAATCGATCGTACGTTTCATTGTTGCACTCAGCAAACAAAGCCTGGACTAATTCTGAGTTTTGCGCCCTCATGAAATGGTTGGGGAAGTTGATTAAAGCTGTCAAAAGAGCTACTATGGCAACCTCAATGATCGGCTTTGAAGATGTCCGAGATCGCCGCCATTTCGCGATTCTAACATTCAAACGGATAAGGAATGCTCCAAAGAGGCCACCCACAATACCAAGAATGATAAATGGGATGACCTCGAAGCGATGCCAGCCTCGGGTATAGGTGACTTGGTAAAGAACAATTTTCCCCGTTCGGAAAGGGTTCAATGCCTGTAATGTGACTGCAGCAACCATAGCGCAAACGAAGCTTTGCCACATGGTTTTGTCTGGAAAATAATATGAAAGTTGCTGAATTGCGTTAGGCCAAGAACATAATCGCAAAAATATTCAGGTTGCTCATACCTCTAAACTGAAAAGTACGCCTCCAATGGGCGCCCCGAATGCAACCGATATGCCCGCAGCAGCGGCTGCAGAAAGCACTTCACGTTTTCGGGCTAATAAATTAGCTTTAAAGCTACAACGTGAGCTTTGGAAAACAAACCTTCATTTCCATTGAGACTGTCGAAAGGTTTCATCAAGATATTGGCGCAGCAGCATGCAACATGCACGAGCGGGCCTTCTTTTCCGAGCCACAGGCCGGATGCCACAGATAAACACTAAGAAATTGTGAGAAAGAACAAGCACGTCGCCACCCCAAGAGTTACATACCAGTCCAAGTGACTTGATGGCTAACGTCCAAGGGCCCATGAAATGCCGGATGACAGTACCTCCAAGAACTGTCTTGATTTCTGGAATTCCGCTATGCCTCGCATAGATGGCGAATCTGCGAACCAGGATGCAGGCACAGAAAGCAAATACCACCTGTTCTGTATTAATAAACAATCCAGCCAACGACAGCGGCCTCGGTTTCTTACCGAAAAGAGAATGTAGAAGATGTACTCGATAGTGTATTGTCCTCCCTTAGAGGATACCCCTAAGGCATTTCCCCATGGCGTCCAATCCAAGCACTTAGAATAGTCTGTTGAATGAAAGTATGACATTAACCTCGAAACCTCAACGTTTCAAGCCAAACAAAGGGCACTTACCATCCAGACCCCAGCAGCAAAAGCTTCGATTCAAATAAAACTTGCCACCTCCTTGACCACTCTTACAATAGCCAGTTTTGAGATCTCCTAACCAGTCTGTCGCGATATCAATCGCCGCGGCAATGATGCCAACTGCAATACCGGTTGCAACCAAAACCAGCCATACATTGCTGGCATCAAGGAGCCGACGAAAATGGCCCAAGATACCCTGTCCACTGGAATATAGCAGCCGCTTCCGTTGGCGTTCCTTGGTGTATTCATAGATCCAATCGATTGCCGTGAAGTCGTCGTAACCAACGCGGCGGCCGGGCCCTTCCACATACCAGTCTGAGGGCGCACCGTCCTTGGAGGAATGGGGGTCCGTATTGAGGCCCAATGGTCCGTATGGGTCTAGAGGTGAAGCATCCCCATTTTGTCCACCCTGTGTCCCCGTCGCTGAAAAGCCGAATGCTGTGCTGTCCGAACCGCCTGCGGTATTCGAAAACAGACTCGACAAACTGAACCGTGACTGTCGTTTTGTTTTGCGCTTGAACGTTATCCTATTCCCAAAAGATATTTAGCCGAATGATCAGCAATTTGCGATTCGTGGCAACTCACGGCTCGTGAAGCCCCTCCGTGCTGCGATTGACTTGAGGCTCAGTGAGCCCGATGTCTTGCTCTGGTTCTGGATGTGCCGCTCGGGGCTCGTCGGCATTTCTGGAGCCCTGATCATTCATCGACATCGTGAATCATCAATGCTTCGAACTCGAAGAGCTGACATCTCCCGATGCAAAGATAATCAAGCAAGATGGCCAGTTGGTCCGGAGCTACGCAAGCTCCCCGGCGACGATTAGTCATGACGAGGCTGAGAGGGAAGGCGGTGGCGGAACTCGCATCGGTGGGGCGCAGTGCCCAGTGCCGGCAGAAAAAAAAAGAGTCGCGGAGATCGAATTCACTTTTGACATCGAAGAGCTCCTCTGGCAGTCGGGCGCAACATGGATGCTTTGCCCGCCTACGAGAGGACTCTTACTGTACCTCAGTTGCTCGAGCAGCTGCCGAGCGAGATCGCAGATCTCGTTCGGTCTGCTTCGGGCAACCAGTACTTACACGGGCTTGCGCTTGGCGCATTAAACACGACTCTCACAGAAAGCATTTTCAGACTATATGAGCCAGTTGTGGTGGATCTGGCCGCAAGATGGCTTCGACCAGATATCAGTGCCAACTATATCCATGTCCTGGCTGCCTTCGCACGCATTCTCCCCTTCGCGCCGTATCTACGACCCTTCGCAAGCCAATATGCGTTGTCATCAACGGGACCTCAGTCGGCTTTGACGGACTCAAAAGAACTTACACTGCGACAATTGGACACAGATAGCACCAAAAGCTTGCTTCTCACACTTTTCCGACTACTCTCGTTCGATTTGGAGACATTCTCGAAGGCCGTATCGCCCATCCAGCTCCAATCGCTTTTCCCACACGAAGACCGAGTTGTCCGATACCTCGCCGTGCGATGCTTCGCCCTTTACATGCACGCCGCCGATGCAGCTACCGAAAATATGCTCCGTATCAATACTGGCACAGATTCCATTGAAGGAAAGTGGGAAGGAATCACAATTGACTATCGCCTTTTGGGCTTGTGGGAGGAGCGCCGATGGGCATCTCTCGAAAACTCTATCCGGCAAGAGCGGGCATCGAGATCTGACGCCGAAACCACGAAACTTATTGGGGATACCCGTGATTCCTTCACAAGTCGATCTGCTGACATTTGCGGTGTTCTGATCCCCCGATTGAAGGACGCACGCCCATTCCCTTCTTCCGTTGTTGAGACTCCAACGGCCACCGGGAATCTGCGTCGAATCGCAGCATCACTACTCGGGTTCAAGCCTATCCTATTGGTTGGTTTGCCCAATGCAGGGAAGACGACGCTTATCAACCATATTGCGGCCAAGATGGGCCAGTCGGAGTCAATGGTAACTTTGCATCTTAACGAGCAGACAGATGCGAAGAGTCTGCTTGGAATGTATGCCACATCTTCTGCCTCAGGATCCTTTTCTTGGCAGCCGGGCGTATTGACAAAGGCCGCGAGAGAGGGCCGTTGGCTCTTGATTGAAGACTTAGATCGTGCTCCATCTGAAGTGCTTGGTCTTATCCTTCCAATCATCGAAAGAGGAGAGTTGACAATTGCCAGTCGGAGAGAGCGAATCAAGTGCGCAGAAGGTTTCAAAATCATTGCGACCATGAAATCTTCATACAATATTGCCGGAGAAGAAATTGCTCCTACCACTTCGATGCTCGGAAGCCGACTATGGCAGAGAGTCCCAGTCACTTCTCTGCCCGTGGATGAGATGCGGGATGTGATCCTGCAAAAGTTCAATCTCCTCGAGTCTCGAGTTCCAACCATCATGGACGTCTACGGCAGGATTTGCTCTGCTTTCCATGGTAGCCTAGCCATCAAAGGCTCCCAAGGGCGCACTCCTGGCTTCCGAGACTTGATGAAGCTTTGCAGTCGTTTGAACCATCGTTTGCAGCGCATTGGTGCAAAGACTGGCTTTGAAGCTACCCCGGAAGGCACCGATGATGAAATACTTCTGGATGTTGTTGATGTTTTCCTCAAATACATCCCTGATAAATCGATGCAAATGAGCCTCGCTTCTGTTGTTTCCGAAGCCCTCCAAATTTCCCCCCAACGAGCACAATTTTGTCTTGAGGAAAGAACACCTACCTACACAGATAAGAACAACTCACTAGTACTTGGCCGTGAAGTCTGTCAGAAGATCAAAGTGCCAAGTGGCTCTGCACAGAGGCTTGCTGCTGCTGCATCGCGATTTGCTCCTACTAGATCTGCTTTGTCGATTATGGAACAAGTTGCTGCCTCCGTCCAAATGGCAGAGCCTGTACTACTGGTCGGAGAGACTGGTATTGGAAAAACCACAGTCATTCAACATCTTGCCACATTGATGCGCCAGAAACTCACCGTTGTCAATCTGTCACAACAAAGCGAAAGCACTGACTTGCTGGGAGGGTTTAAGCCTGTCAGCATTCGTACCATGGCCGTACCAATGCTGGATGAATTTACCCAGCTTTTCGAGTTGACTTTTTCCGCCAAGAAGAACCAGAAGTTCCTCTCGTCAGTATCCAAAAGCGTGGCCTCGGGAAACTGGGCCCGCCTGGTTACTCTCTGGCACGAGGCTGTTCGCCTTGCCAATGGTGTTTTCAATCCTGCGCCCCCGAAAAATGCTGAAAACGGCGACGAGCAACCAGCGAAGAAGAGGAAGCTTGATTCCCCCAAGTATCATCACCTGCGGCAGAGATGGGACAGTTTTACTTCTCAACTTTCCGACTTCGAGGCACAGGTTTCTCAAGGCGACGCGAAATTCGCTTTTGCGTTCGTGCAGGGCAAAATTGTCAGAGCGTTGAGGAACGGCGAATGGGTTCTACTGGATGAGGTCAATCTCGCATCCCCAGACACCCTTGAGAATATTGCCAGTCTGCTCCACCATGGGAGTGAAGGTTCGCCTTCTGTCTTGCTTTCCGAGGCCGGTGACGTGGAAAGAGTATTTGGCCATCCCGACTTCCGTATTTTTGGAGCCATGAACCCTGCAACAGACGCCGGAAAGAGGGACCTGCCACCTGGATTGCGATCTAGATTCACTGAATTCTATGTGCATTCCCCCGACAGCGACTTGAATGATCTGCTCGCATTGATTCAGAAGTATCTCGGGGACCTCACAATGGGTGATGATCGAGCCGTGCCTGACCTTGCCCAGCTATATATGGCGACGAAGAAACTCAGCAATGAGAACAAGCTTACTGACGGAGCTGGCCAACGACCACATTTCAGCATCCGGACGCTCGTCCGTGCTCTCATCTATGTTCTTGATCACGCCCACGTATATGGCCTCCGACGAGCTATTTTCGAGGGATTCAGTATGAGTTTCCTCACTGTGCTGAGCCTAGAGTCTGAAAGATCTCTGGCACCGCTTCTCGAGAAGCATATCTTCGAAAATGCAAAGAATGCAAAGTCACTTCTTGGAAGAACCCCTCGTGCGCCCGAAGACGGTCATACTTACGTCCAGTTTAAGCATTACTGGATGCGCCAGGGCCCTTTGATGCCAGAGGAACAACCCCATTATATTATTACTCCCTTTATCGAGAAGAACTTGAAGAACTTGGTGAGAGCCAGCTCGACTCGCCGTTTCCCAGTTCTGCTGCAAGGACCAACATCAGCAGGAAAGACAAGCATGATCGAATACCTCGCCAAAGTATCTGGAAACAAGTTTGTCAGAATAAACAATCACGAGCACACCGATCTTCAGGAGTATTTGGGTTCATATATATCTTCTGATGACGGCAGTTTGCGTTACCAGGAAGGTGTGCTGGTGGAGGCCCTTCGAAATGGATACTGGATTGTTCTTGATGAGCTCAATTTGGCACCTTCAGATGTTCTCGAAGCCCTGAACCGACTGTTGGATGACAATCGCGAACTTTTCATTCCCGAGACCCAGGAGGTAGTTCACCCGCACCCCAACTTCATGCTTTTCGCCACTCAAAACCCCGCTGGTCTTTATGGTGGCCGTAAAGTCCTCTCTCGTGCGTTCAGAAATCGTTTCCTCGAGCTGCATTTCGACGACATTCCAGAGAACGAACTAGAGTTTATTCTCAAAGAACGGTCTCAGATTGCTCCGTCTTTCTGCACAAGAATTGTTTCTGTTTATCGAAAACTGTCATCTCTTCGCCAATCCAATCGCCTTTTCGAACAGAAAAACAGTTTCGCCACTCTCCGCGACCTGTTTCGATGGGCTCTCCGTGATGCGGATGATCGTGAACAATTGGCGGTTAACGGTTTCATGCTTCTCGCTGAACGTGTGCGAAATCCCCAAGAGAAAGCCGCTGTTAAGCAGGTGATTGAGGAAGTCATGAAGGTCCGCCTGGATGAGGATGTTCTATACAGTGACAAAGAGCTCGAGAGAAGTCTTCCTCAGATGGCTGGACTTCCTTCCGGAATCGTCTGGACTCAAGCGATGCGACGTCTTTTCGTTCTGGTCTCTAGAGCCCTCAAGAACAATGAACCGGTTCTTTTAGTTGGAGAGACTGGATGTGGTAAAACACAACTTTGCCAGGCAGTTGCAGAGGCTTTCAAAAGAGAATTGTTTATTGTCAATGCCCATGTCAACCTTGAAACGGGTGATCTCATTGGTGCTCAAAGACCGATCCGAAACCGTGCCGCAATTGAAAAGCAACTCACTGATGACCTTGGCCTACTCATCCACGGAGATACTTCTGGATCTTCTTCTCTCGAACAATTGAAACAAGATCTTTCAGCTCTTGATGCGCAACAAAGACAAGAAAAAGATCAAGATCTTCTCCGCAAAATCGAAAGAAACATTGTGCGGTCAAATGCGCTGTTTGAGTGGTCTGATGGAAGTCTGATCACTGCTATGAAGACAGGCCAATTTTTCCTGCTTGACGAGATCTCTCTTGCTGATGATTCTGTTCTGGAGAGACTGAACAGTGTCCTCGAACCTCATAGATCCATTCTTTTGGCCGAGAAGGGTCCAATTGACTCAATGGTTGTGGCCGACGGAGGCTTCCAGTTCCTGTCAACCATGAACCCTGGCGGTGACTATGGCAAAAGAGAACTCTCGGCTGCCCTTCGAAACCGTATGACTGAGATTTGGGCGCCTCAATTATCAGATGATGAGGATATTATCCCCATTCTTCAGATGAGACTGGATCTCAAGGATGATAATGTGGCCAGGGCTATGTTGCAATTTGCAAAATGGTTCAAGACAACGTTCCAAAACACGTCGACCACTTCTCTTTCTCTCCGTGATCTTCTTGCCTGGGTTGACTTTGTGAATACTTGCCAGAGCGCAGATCCTTTGTTTGCTATCATCCAAGGTGCTGCTATGGTATTTGTCGATACTCTTGGAGCCAACCCGGCCGCAATGCTTGCTGTATCTTTGAACAACCTCGAAGGCAATCGCCAAAATTGTCTCGACAAGTTGAGCGAATTGTTCAATGCGGACGCCTCCGCGATCTATCGGGAATCTTCGACAGTCACACTCGAGCCTGGGTATCTCCGGGTCGGACCGTTTTCACTTCCAACCGTTGGCGAGACCGACCCCGACCCTCAATTTACTATGGATGCCCCCACTACGATTGCCAACTCGGTCAGAATTGCTCGGGGTCTGCAATCATCAAAGCCTATCTTGATGGAAGGTAGTCCCGGTGTCGGCAAAACCACTCTCGTGACAGCTCTTGCGAAGGCCCTTGGAAAGCCTCTTACTCGAATCAATTTGTCTGAGCAAACGGATCTTACGGACTTGTTTGGATCTGATGTGCCAGTCGAAGGAGGAGATGTTGGTCAATTTACTTGGCGAGACGCTCCATTCCTACGAGCAATGCAACGTGGAGACTGGGTACTGCTGGACGAGATGAATTTGGCCTCGCAATCAGTTCTTGAGGGACTGAACTCCTGTCTTGATCATCGTCAGCAGGTCTACATCGCCGAGCTTGATCAAACTTTCAAGCGACATCCCAACTTCGTTCTTTTCGCAGCGCAGAACCCGCACCACCAGGGTGGCGGCAGGAAAGGACTTCCTGCATCCTTTGTCAATCGTTTCACTGTCGTATATGCAGACAGCTTCACAGATGCCGATCTGAAGAGAATTTGTACCAAGCTCTTCCCTGGAAGCCCCGCTTCTCAAACCGAGCGATTGGTTGATTTTATTTCTGCATTGAACAGAGCCATCGTGACCGAGCGCCGACTAGGAGCCGTCGGTGGGCCATGGGAGGTCAATCTACGAGATATCCAGCGATGGCTTCAGTTAGCGGATCGTGGGGATCTACAAATTCCCACCAAGCATTTCCTCGATGTCGTCATCAACCACCGATTCAGAAGCGAAGAGGACCGACTCCTGGTGTCGCGGCTCTATGACCGCGTTTTCACCAATTCGGAAGTCGTCCCCAAAAGCTACTATCACAACTTGACTCCGCACCATCTCCAAGTCGGGTTGGGAATCTTGTCTCGTGACCCAGTTCTCCAGCGATCAGTTGAGCCACAAATGAAGATTCTGCCCAAGGATCTCCATATTCTCGAGTCTCTTGTGCTATGCATCGACAATTCATGGCCTAGTATCTTGGTCGGTCCTGCCGGGTGTGGTAAAACTACTCTTGTTAAGAAGCTGGCGGCTGTCAGAGGCGCAAATCTAGAGGAGCTTGCCCTAAGTGCTGATACCGATACTATGGACTTGATTGGTGGGTTTGAGCAGATTGACCACCGAAGAGAAGTTTTGGCTTTTGTGCACGATATTGAGGTGTTCTTAAGACACCAAGTCATCTCTTCTTTCGCTTCGGGAGATGTTACGGAGGCTGTGGCTTCAGCCCTTCAGATTTGCCAACACTTCCAAACTTCGGAAACCTCGTTGGAGATCGTGATTTCCTCGTTGTCAGCTCTCTGCCAGTCTTGCTCTGTTCCAGCCCTTCAAAAGTTCCTTGAAAGAGCGCAGAACTTGTGGAATGTCATTTGCCACTCAGACAAGATGAAGGTCGGATTTGAGTGGACAGAAGGTGTTCTTACTCGAGCCGTCCAGAATGGTGATTGGGTGATTCTCGACAATGCCAATCTGTGCAACCCCTCTGTTTTGGACAGGCTTAATTCCCTGACAGAACCCAATGGCACCCTAATTCTTAACGAACAGCGGACCGAAGATGGATCTGCCCGAATCATCACCCCTCATCCTGATTTCCGACTGTTCTTGACCATGGACCCTCGACATGGAGAATTGTCGCGTGCTATGCGGAACAGGTGTGTCGAGATCTGCTTCATGTCAAATGAGGTACAGGACATTCTCGTTGCAGCAGGCCCAACATACACTTGCGAGTCCTCTCTATATCGCCTCCGCCATATCTGGAATCTGAACTCTGCGTCGGAATGTGCCAACGCCCAAGATCTCTTTGAAGTGTGCCTGGACCATCTATCCCCGACAGATCTTTCCTACCTTCAAAAAGCGCCAGGCACACATCTCCCCTTCGACACAGCAGGTAGTGACAGCCACCAATTTGCCACTGCGCTGCAGCGTCATGCCTATGCACTGCATGAAAATGCCCAATGGGAACCTCTCAATATCACCTCTGGCAAGATCACAATGGGCGGGATGCCTTTGAGTCTCCAAGGACCACTACAGCCCATTCATCCTCTCATCAACGAGCCACTTTTATCGATCACCGGGACAAGTGACTACCGGTCAAGTGTGACTATCCTAGCCTACCTCGAGGAGTTCAGACTCGGGATTCATCGACTTCGTCAAAGCTTGGTCCGCGCCAATGAATCTAGCCAACAGCTCAAACCAAGTCAAATGACACGTTTAGAGCGATCCTTGGCATCGACTCGAATTCAATCTTTGATGAAGGACTCCACGCAGCCGGTTGGAACCTTCCTCTCCGAGTGCGGCCAGGCGTTGTATGAATTTATTCAAAGCTTGGACAAGAGTAGCCTCCAGTCCCCTGAGATTGTAGCCGCGCTTCGGACAATCACAAGTCTTTGCTGGGATATCTACAGAGTGACAGATGTGGACCATGTGGACGAGGGCGAATTTCAAGTCTATCTACAAATTGGTAGACGAGTCTGTGCATCTTTAATCAACTCGTCCCCAACGTTGAAACCATTGGAAGGATCATTATCATGTGCACTCGCTCGTTTCCAAGCCGGATGGGAATTAACCACTGGTTTGAGCATGCAACGAATCTGGGATTCATGGAGACATGTTACCCCTGCTTCCCACGAACAGCTTGGGTCTTTGATTGAGCTGGAAAAGACCGTGTCCGATTTCACCTCTCTTGCTCTGCAAACACGCGTGGAGTTGTCGCAGCTGAGCAAGATCTGGGACTCGCTGTCGACCGCTCAGCGTTTCATCCTTCTGGATGGCGCGGACGGCAATGCTCTTGTGCGGGATATCAAACAAACAGTGACAGAGCTTGGCCACGCTGTTCGGCGGTCCGACTCCACAGAATATCCATATTTTGCAGAGGAATTTGAGGCCATCTGTCAATACCATGACCTTTCTTCCAATGGCTCGGACCGAGGCAAGTTCCAAACAGTTGTATCTTTACTGGCCGGTCGTCCAGCCCGTTCTCTGGACTCGTCAGCTTCGAACAACCGAGTTCCTGAAATCCTCAACAGGGTCACACTATTTTCAGGGGCTGGTGAAAGGCCTCCACTGGCCATTGGAGGTATCCTGTCGCTCTCCTTGTTAGAACGGCTGACATCTGTCGACAACACGACTCTGGGCCAGATGGATATGCTGCAAGCCGAGAAGCAAGCGCTCTCAAGATCTCTTTCTCAGAGCAGCGAAAAGATTGCAGTGGACCAGTCTAGTGACCTCAGACGTGTCGTTGCAGCTCTGACAAAGGATCTTATCGTATGCCACCGAGAGCTTATCGATCCTCATTGCGCAGAAAAGGTGATCACTTTACTCCTAGCCATCGAAGAAGGAAACACAGTCAATATCAATTCTTCGATCTATCTTGATCTCGACATGACTGTTGGGAGTGACCACTTCTTCAGAGAGTTTGCCCAAAATGCCTTCCCAAATCTCATCCGCTCCTTGGTATCTGCTTCCTCAAGTCGCGAGGAGAACGTCCACTGCACTGGCCTTTCTGCCGTTCAGTTGGCTGTTATTTTACTTAGACTCTTTGTCCCAGACAAGGCTTTTGATCCCTCGCTTGGTCTTGTTGTCCAAAGAAAACGCCATTACCAGCGTCTTGACGAAATCAGCGCTAGGTCGAAGTCCCTTCTCTCCTTTGAGGCCACATTCTCGGGTCAGCTTTCCAATTTGAGATCTTCTCTGCTGCAGGAAGAAATTCTGCAATTAGGCTCTGCTCCACCCCCCTCATCCGTTATTCGTCCGGAAATATCGGAGTTGAGCTTGCTGCACGGAGAATTCGCCAACTTGATCAACTCTGTTTTGAACCGGGATCCCGAAGAGATGATTGCGACTCTCGAAAGTGCCTCGAAATCCAAAGAGACCATCCAGCTTCTCCGCGACAATATCCAGCAGCTGAGTCACCGACTTCGTGTACACTACAGATCGTACGATGATATCACCGTTCCCGTTGTTCGTTTCCTTCAGCTACTCGATGTCGGCCTTTTCCTAGGGTCTAGTCAAGCCGATCAATCCATCGAAAGCCATGACATCCAGTCATTGAGCGAAAGAACACCATTCTTGGGTGGAACTGTACACCCGATTCTTTCGCCAAGCAACATTGACAAACAGCCAAGTGCAGGCAACGCGATCGAAATGCGTCTGCACCAGCTTTCCAGTGTTTGGGCTGCCAAGGACGCGGACTCATCCCTCCTGGAAGTCAAGTCTAGCCATAAGACGATCCGCCACATATTCGCCGATTTCCACCACCTTTGGAAAACTAGACTCAGGGAGGACCAAGACAAGGAAGCAGAAAAGTCAAACCTATATCGCTACCGTGGCTCCTGGGAGGACGAGGAAGAAGTCAACGCGGCAGAATTACAAGAGCTCTTCCCTACTTATGATGAAGGAGCTCCCCTTGATCCACAAGACGTTGGTCGAATCGACCCCAGAACGATTGCTATGCGACTCGCTTCTCTCCATGCCAGGATTGTGAGCGGCCAGCGTACAGGCGAAGCACTGTCATCTCACGTTAAGCAATCTGCACGTCTGTTGGGTTCGATGTGGTCCACAAGCAAGACTTCATTCTCCCCTGTATCCCCCGAACGGCATCTACCAGCGGTCTTCTTGCTCCTTGATGAGGTTATTAGTGAAGACAACCAGGATCGACAGAAGAACTACAACTTCTACACTGATTCCAATCTGGCCGAAGCTAGAAAGCTTGTCAACCTCACACTGGCAGTTCAAGCCCGTTTTGTTCATATTCAGACTGCCTGGCCGGAACACGCTGTGCTTGCGGATGTCATCAATTGCTGCTCCGAAATTCTTCAGTTCAAGCACACTGAGCCCGTTGCGAAGTTCTTGACCAAGGCTGAAAAGCTTCATGCCCTCGTGCACGAATGGCAGCTGGTTGCCAGTCGGGAGTACTCTGCTGCACCTCAGTATGATGAAATCACCAGCATGACCGTCGGCTGGCGTCGTCTTGAGCTCACAACCTGGGCCAAACTATTGGATCTTGAAAAGGACCGATGCGAGGACGATGTCAGCTCGTGGTGGTTTGTTGCCTATGAAGCACTCTTTGCCGTGCCGCTGCAGATGGCCGAATCTGACGATCACGACATGAGCGAGCATATTCAAGGTGTCATTTTAACCCTGGAACAATTCTTTGGGTCCACGACTTTGGGTCAATTCAGCCGTCGCCTTCAGCTTGTCTCTGACTTCAACAAATTACTTGAGGTTTTTGCCAACGATTACAGCTGTTTAACGCCACTCGTATCGGCGCTGAACAACTTTATTGCCCATTTCCGACCTTTCCAGCCGTCGGTTGACAAGATCTTGCAAGAAAAGCGATTGGCGCTAGAGAAAGATCTCAAAGAGCAGATTCAACTGGCAAGTTGGAAAGATACCAACATTGTTGCACTCAGAGAGAGTGCTAGGAGGTCTCATGTCAAGCTCTTCAAATTGGTACGCAAGTATCGTGAGGCTCTCAATCAATCAGCTCAGCCGGTTCTTGAGCAAGGTCTCCCAGATGACATGGGAGAATCCATTGGGTCGCGAACGGAAGAGAAGACTTTGGCCACTGTTGTCATTCCCGAGGCATTGTCCATGTGTCAAAAGCAGAATGAGGTGTGGTCATCGAGAGCTCTCCGATTCCGCAACCCTGATAGTACAGCCCGCAACATGGTCAATTTGTATTCCTCCATTCCTCGTGAATTCGACATTGCAAAGGATCTGGACGAGTTCACCGTGTCCATTATCGAGGGAATCAAAGAGTTCAAGTCCCAAACACCCAAGACTCTGACCGAAGACAACAAAGATGATGTTCAGCACCTCAAAGTTCAAAAGCGTCGCCTCTATGCCGATACGTTGAAGCAGCTCTTTGAAATGGGTGTCAAGCGCAACGCTGGAACAAGCGTGATCGAAACTCAAGCATCGCTTGCGCAGATCATTTCCACCTGCGCCGCGTTTGAGCCTGGCATGGCAACTTCTAACTCTGCACATAGTGCTGATTCATACTTCCACCGTCTCTTGGATCTATTGCCTCGCGCTCGCTTAGCATCTCGCAACTATTCTGAAGAGCTGAGCAATGTCGAGGTTTTCAGAAGCATGGGTTCCATTGAGCATCTACTGTTTATCATCCGTCGACAGAGAGGAGCTCTTGCCCCTGCTATGTCAGCTCTTGGATCCTTCAAGATTGTTCTGGACAAGATGCAGAGTCTATGGTCAACTGGCTCAACCTCGCTCATCCAGTTTAATTCTACTGCCACGGAAGAACAGATTGCCTTGACAAGAGCCCTGGCATGGCTGGTTCCGATCCTCAGCCTAGCGTCGAAAATCATTGAAGTACACTCTAAGTTCTCTGGAATCCAGGCAACTGTCATTCTACAGGAGCTTCAGTCTAGAAAGGCTGCCTTCGAGGGCTTGCTGAAGAACCTCGAATCGCTCCCCGCCCTTCCATCTGGCATTGCATCTGTAGCTCAGCAAGAGTTTGCCAAACAGGCTCGTTCCTCTCTGGAGCAATTATCTGCCGATCTTAGCAGCTGGTCCCAAGATCGCCCGGACCTTGCTTTTGCCCTGAAACAAATCTCGCCATGGGCTCTGTCAAACAGCATCGCTCTTGCGCAGCCAACCCAACAAGGAAATGTTTCGATCCAGGCCTTCGACAGCAGCCTTCTTGCAGCAATCGATAAGATGCTTGTGGGTCTTCAGCAACTCAAAGATGTTCCCACTGCCATCACCTTTGCCGGTCTACTGTCGAGAAGTGACGAATTCTTTGCTAGAGCCTCCAAGGCCCTTCACATCAGCGATATCACATCGTCGCTGTTGACAGTCCTTAGCCAATTGCAACATCTGCAAGATGACTCTGCCAGTGCTCTTCCCATTGCTGCCGGACTAGTTGCGAGTGTCCTGCCTATTGTCAACCAGTATTTCTATATCTGCCAAGACCTGTCTGACCGATTTATCTCTGCTCACCGCGAGATTTGCAAGACTTCTTACATCTTGACCAAGACTTTTACTCAAATCGCGTCTGAAGGCTTCTGCAGTCCCGCCGAAGCGTCCCAAGAAGAAGGCAAAGAGGGGAAGCTGGAAAGCGGAACCGGTCTTGGTGATGGTGAGGGTGCGGAGGATATCAGCAAAGATGTTGGCGATGATGAAGATCTCTCCGAGCTCGCCCAGCAAGGCCAGAAGGAGGATGCTGATGATGAAGAAATGGATGATTCTGCCGATGCTGTCAACATGGACCAGGAAGAGATGGAAGGCGAGACTGGTGATCACAAGGATGAAGATGACGAGGAAGACAAGGAGGATGAGAAGGATGAAGAAGGAGAAGACGACGTCGATGAAGAGGTCGGCAGTGTTGATGATCTTGATTCCGGTGCCGTTGATGAGAAGCTCTGGGATGGTGAAAATGACGAGCAGCAGAAGGAGACTGAGAATGAGGAAGGAAAAGGTCAGTCCGAGACTGATCAGCAGACTGCTGCTCAGGACCAGAAGAAGGGTGAAGAAGGCCCGAAGGGCGAGGAAGAGGGCGAGGGGGAAGAGGAGGAGGAGGAGGAAGAAGAAGAAGAGGCCCCAGATGACGAAGGAGAAGCAGTTGGCCGCGAGGATATGGATGTCACCGATCCGCAGACCAAAGAAGAAGAAGCTCTGGAGCTTCCCGAGGAGATGCAACTGGACGGCGATGATAAAGACGGTGGTGGCGAGGAGGAAGAGGATGATGCCATGGATGATATGTCGGATATGGGCCCTCTCCCCGAAGAGGAACAGAAGGGAGATGAAAAGGGAGATGAGTCCGGAGAGGAAGACGCCGATATGCCAGCGGATGAACAAGCCCCTGGCGAGGATGAAGAAATGGAAGGCGAAGGCGAAGAAGACACCAAGGAAGCCGAAGCGAACGAAGAAGAGAATGAAGCCGGTGGAGAGGAGCCAGAGGAACCAGAACAAGACGAGTTCCTTGCTCAGCGTGACGAGAACGAAGCTGCTGGAGATGAAGTCGCTCCCAGTGAAGCTGTCACTGGCGGCCTTGGCGCTGACCAAGATCAAAACGAAGACAAGGGTGCTTCCGGCGATGCGCAACAGGAAAGTGGTTCGAATGATCCCAATGCTAGCGCTGAACAGAAGACGGGCGCTGCCAAGGACAGCGAAGAAACCAAGCCAAGTCACGACGCTGGCGGAGGCGAGGAATCAGCACCAAACGATCCTCAAATCCAGGCCTTTAAGAAGCTCGGAGATATTCTCGAGGAGTGGCATCGTCGTCAAAAGGAGGTGAAGAATCCGTCACAAGAGGAAGAGGACTCGCAGCCTCTGCCGCAAGACACTGACATGGCGGATGCCGATTTCGAGCACCTCAAAGATGATGATGATCAGGCCGATACTCAAGCTCTTGGACAAGCCAGCGAGGAACAAGCCAAGGCCCTCGACCAGAACAAGGGTGTCGAGTCTGAGAATAAGCCTGGGGACAACGAAGCATTGCCAGACGTCTCGGAGGAATATCAAGATGCCATCGACAACCAGCTGCAAGACGAGATGCAACTCGATCGCGAGACACTCCCGACTGACGGCCAATCCGCTGGGGCTTTCATTCCTGGTGATCACACATCCAGAGATCAAGCAGACGGTGCCCATGGAGCCCAAGAACTCAACGAGGAACTGGATGAAGTCGACACGCAACTCGCGGCTATCCACCTTTCCTCCTCGCTTCCACCATTGACTTCGGAAGCCGACGCCCGCCGCCTCTGGTCACAGTATGAAAACGCAACGAACGACCTCTCTCTTTCCCTTACCGAGCAGCTCCGTCTCATTCTTGCTCCGACCATGGCCACCAAGCTTCGTGGTGATTTCCGCACCGGCAAACGGCTCAACATCAAGCGCATCATCCCGTACATCGCATCGCAGTACAAGCGTGACAAGATCTGGATGCGACGTTCCATTCCATCCAAGCGCAATTACCAGATCATGCTTGCCGTCGACGACAGCAAATCTATGCTAGAAAGCGGCAGTGGACAACTCGCCTTCGAGACCCTCGCCCTGGTCGCGAAGAGTCTCAGCATGCTCGAGGCCGGTGATTTGTGTGTTTTAGGCTTCGGTGACGAGGATCATGTTCGCGTTGCGCATGAATTCGGCAAGCCTTTCTCCTCCGAGGCTGGCAGTCAAGTCTTCCAGCACTTCAGCTACCAGCAGACTGGCACTAATGTGCGCAAACTGATCGCTGATTCCATTGCGCTATTCCGTGAAGCGAAATGGAAGCGCTCTCCTGGTTCCGGCTCTGCGGATCTTTGGCAACTGGAGCTGATAATCTCTGATGGTATCTGCGAAGACCACGAAACTATCCGCCGTCTGGTCCGCCAGGCTCTTGAGGAACGCATTATGATTGTGTTTATCATTGTCGATGCTGTCAAGGGTAGCTCTATTCTTGATCTCTCGCAGGCTAGCTTTGAGCCTGATGAGGGTGGTGAGATGAAGCTTCAGATGAAGCGCTACATAGAGGGATTCCCCTTCCCCTACTATCTGGTGGTTCGTGATGTGAGAGAACTGCCTTCTGTGTTGGCAACTGCTTTGAAGCAGTGGTTTGCAGAAGTTGTTGATGTCTCTTCATAAGGGGACTAAAAAAAAGGATTGCAATATTTGGAGTTTTATTTGTGGCGTTTTGAAAAATTTCTTTTGTATATGATAGATCTAGACACTGTACATTTATGAACAGTAATCCATTCATAAGTTTCAAATTAATCAGTTTCCTGTCATGGGCCAAGCGTAGGATCAACAATACCCGTGGGGGGATGGAATTCATTAGTGTCGTACGAGCCCCTGCATCCCAAGTTCGGAGATGGGATGACTTATGAGGGGTATGGTCTGAAGTTTTTTTTTACAGATTTACTTTTCATGATAATAACATATGTCAAACTTGGTATTGGTATCTTTAAAGCAACATCAAGGAAAACGCCATATACATGCCATGCCTACCACCCGTATCTCGAGCCAGCCTCCTTCTTATTCCTCCTACCCGTAGCAAAGCTCTCTTCCAGCGCATCTTTCTGGGATGCCGCTGCATTGACCAACTGTTGCAATGAATGCTTGCCGGGAGCGATTGCGCGGACAGGGTTATGCTGGGTTGCGGCAAGTTCGGACTCGGCTAGTGCTTGGTTATGCGCGTACTCCTGGTCTGTGTTGAATGTGAGGACTCGGGAATCGGCAGAGGGCGCATTGCGGCCAAAGAGTTGACGTCGCTCGGACTTGGATAGTTTGAGATCGTCGGCGATGTTGTTCAGAGATGATGATACGGGGTTTGCTGGCGCATAATCGGGGACTGGAGGCGTGGATTCCGATGCAAGGGAAGGGCCAGCCGATGGTGTCTCCGCGTCATTGTTATAAACCAGGGGCACGTAGGCCTCTGCTCCCGTCGCAAGCGAGGCATCGTCTCTGGATGTTGTGTCTTCAGTGTCTTCAGAAGACAGAGAAAAGAGGCTCACTTTGGGTTTCGGTGTAGGCGGTGCCGCACTTGAGGCTGGAGCCTTTCCCTTAGACTGTTCTGCTTGTTCGGAGGCCTTCGCTGCAGCCGCTGGCGTCGAAGGTGACGGCTGGACGGCCACCGCAGTAGTCTTCCTCTTCTTTTGCGGACGGCCAACGGACAGCGGTCTAAACATCATCGGGTTTCCTTGCAGCTTGACCTCTCCGATCGGAGTCATTGTGGCGGGTTCACTATTTGTCTTTGAAGCTGATTGTCCTAAGCTGCTTGGAACTGGGATGGCTTCTTCAGCTGTGCCGGTGGCCGTGTCGGTGTTGTATCTCATCTCTGCATCTGCATCCCGGTCGAACCCACGCTCTGCGCCCGTCTTCAAGCTGAAGACCTTGCGCGTAGAGGCTACCGGTGCTTTCTTGTCTGCTGCGCGCTTCGGAGCCGGTAGGAAAGTGTTGAAGCCCGAAAAGGCACCGCCAGATCCTCCGCCAAGTCGAGTCTTTTTGCGCGCGGGGCCATCTTCAGAGGCCTGGTCGACTGAATGGTCGGATTTGAGCTCCGGGAGGGCGACTCGAATCTTGCGCGGGTTGCTACGGTCGACAGCGAACCCACCAGACTCGGGATTTTTTGTCCGAGGGGGAGCGGGCGTAGTATCGGGTTCGGCGTCTGAGACTTCGGAGTCAGAGTAGGCTACCAGCGCCATGATGAGGGGTGATGGAGGTGAGAGGCTGCGGTGCGGCGATGCGATGGATTGATAATGTTAGACACCTTGGTGCCTTGATGCCTCACCATGTGCTGCCTCGGGGATCAGGCAGAAAACATGTGAGACATGATGACATAACGCATCACCGACTTCGCCAAGACTCTAGGATTCTCGCGAATTCATGAGCGTTTCAACTCAACTTCCTGCCTCTCTGGATATCTATCCTTTGCACAGCTAACTGCCGATCTCGTAGATCTCTAGTACGGAGCTTGCCCAACTTTGATCCCCGATCCGCGTGCGACGAACTTATTGGGCTTACATCCCCAGACCAGACCCGAATCGTAACGTCATCGGCGTCATCCGGTTTTCTGTGGCTTCGTGGAGGGAAGGGTTGGAAAGGCAAAGTCTGCCTGTGTTGGAAAGGGCAAATGGAGTTGGTGAAAGCATGTAGTATAGGAGCAGACAAGGCTTATCCTAGGTATATGTGCAGTATGTGCAGTTTGTGTGTAGTATATGTCCAGCGTAGTCGATCCTCGTAGCCAGCACTACCAGAATTACCACCACCACTCCAACTCGACCACCAACCACTACAGCTCCCAACTTGACCATCATTGCACCACCATATCACTACTTCTTTCACATCACACCTACACTTTGTCAAAGAACATCCCGGTGGAGCCGGAGCTCGTCGGTCCAACCCCGGGCAGCCGAGATCAATGCGTCATTCTGGCCGTTGCCCCTCCCCACCTCTCCGAACCTCCCCTTCTGGTCTTGGCCTTCTTTGAAAAAGAGGAAGAGAGAAAAACCAAACTCCATGCCGAGCTTAGGAGGCCTGCTAAAGAAGCGGCGCACGAAGGACTCGCAAACCCTCTCGTCCGAGCTTTCTGAAACCGACCATCACTCTGCCTCTGCCAACGATCCGAACCAGGACGGTTCAGGCGCCTCCATGCAACCCGCCGCCGAGTCGCAAGCATCTCCGCACCACCAGGGCCTGTCCAATGCCGCCAGCATCAATAATATCATAAACAGCCCGGCCAATGCTCAAGGGGAGCACAAGCCGAATCCCCAGCCGGCCCAGAATGCCCCCGCCAACCCCCCGGCTAATGCCCAGCAGAAGGAACGCACCACCAAGGGCAAATATTCCCAAGAGGACTTCCTTCTGCAGCGCACCTTGGGCACCGGGAGCTTCGGCCGTGTGCATCTCGTTCAATCGAAGCATAACCACCGCTTCTATGCAATGAAGGTGCTGAAGAAGGCCCAGGTGGTCAAGATGAAGCAGATCGAGCACACCAACGACGAACGGCGCATGCTCAACCGCGTCCGCCATCCCTTCCTCGTCACCCTTTGGGGCACCTGGCAGGACTCACGAAACCTCTACATGGTTATGGACTTTGTTGAGGGTGGTGAGCTCTTCAGCCTCCTGCGCAAATCCCAGGTGAGTCCTGCTGCTGGCGTCTCTCTGCAACGCAAACCCCCTCCTGGCCCCCGCACCGTCCATCGCTAACCCCCCTCCTCCCCTCTCGCCAGCGATTCCCCAACCCCGTTGCCAAATTTTACGCCGCAGAAGTGACCCTTGCCATCGAGTATCTTCATCAACACCAGATTATCTATCGTGACTTGAAACCAGAGAATCTCCTGTTGGATCGTCATGGTCACTTGAAAATCACCGATTTCGGTTTCGCCAAGGATGTCCCTGATATCACTTGGACACTATGCGGAACCCCAGACTACCTCGCTCCCGAAGTGGTCTCCTCCAAGGGCTACAACAAGTCTGTGGATTGGTAAGCTCAAGCTCTTCTTCCCTCATTCCTTTCGTCCTATCTTGGGATATCCGGGGGACC
Source organism: Penicillium sp. G339 (assembly GCA_027569595.1). NCBI lineage: Eukaryota > Fungi > Ascomycota > Eurotiomycetes > Eurotiales > Aspergillaceae > Penicillium > Penicillium sp. G339. The sequence goes on from JAPDFJ010000032.1 coordinate 202,115, forward strand.
CGTTTTGGTCTGACTTTCGCCCAGGTGGTCATTGGGAATCCTGATCTTTGAAATGCTGTGCGGGTTCACGCCATTCTGGGACAGCGGTTCCCCCGTCAGGATCTACGAGAACATTCTCAAGGGGAAGGTTAAATACCCACCATATCTGCACGATGATGCCGTCGATCTACTCTCGCAGTTGATCACCGCCGATCTCACCAAGCGCTTGGGCAACCTGCACGGGGGTCCTGACGATGTCAAGAATCATGCGTGGTTCGCCGAGGTCACCTGGGATCGACTGGCTCGTAAGGACATTGACGCCCCCTATATCCCGCCCATCCGTGGCGGCCAGGGTGATGCCAGCCAGTACGACAAGTATCCCGAAGAGACGGAGCACTACGGATCGGAAGGCGAAGATGCGTGAGTATTCACCGGTGAATTTTCTCCCACCTGACCAGCGCTAATAACACTGCTCTAGATATGGACATCTGTTCCCCGACTTCTAAGAGTGCCTGTATGAATTATGACGAGATGAAAAGCCCGCGATTGCGATTCGCGCAGACCATTGGCTTTGGACACGGGCACACTAGGCTGGCCGTGAAAAACCGGAATGATACTTACTATATATCGAAAACCTACTTCCTCACATTATAGCAACTGGAATCGAGTTTATTTTCTTGTTTCAATATACAAAGGGGGAATCTATGCCATTGGCCTCTATCATTGTTGACTTCGGGCCATCTCAACCCAAAAGACCCTCACCCGTAGTGTACATGGGCTCCAAGGCCATCTCTATTCGTACATGATCCATTGTTGGATCTTCCATCGGGATCGACCATCCTCGCCATATGACCCCGCCATATCATCTCCCCCCATATTATTCAATTGGATTGGCCACCTCTCCAGGTTTACATAGAGGGAGTACCACCGCCCATACGCTTGCTCTCCTGGCCAACGCGGGCAATATAGGTCTTGCTAGTGATGTTCCACATTTGGATGTACTTTTCCATGCAGCTGGAGAGACAGCCGCTCTCCTTAGAGGACAGAGAGGAACCGGGGGCGGGAATGCAGGCATCGAAGCAGTTTTCGTTGATTTTCTAGAAAGGAAAGACCGGATGAGTCTGGGGAAAGACGAGCAAACGAGAAAGAGAATGACGTACCTCGATCAAGAGACGGGCGTTGGACATGGCCGACTCCTGCTGGAGTTGCTGGACGATGTTGGCCTTGACGTCCGCGGGGGACTTGGGGGTAGATGAGCCGGAACCGAAGAGCGACATGGTGAGTGAAAGTGATGTGATGTGATGTTGAAGAGGAAGCGGAAGAAGAGGAATGACCGCGTCGAGGCTGAAGATTTGAGCTCGTGTGGCGCAGTCCCCACTGGCACCAGCCACCGCCTAGAGTGGACACCTTACCGCATCGCCGAGTCGGAAGTACACCAAAGGCCACGCCTCACGCTTCACCACACTTCACCACTTCTCCTTCACTCGATTCTACGGCTTTCGCTCTCTCCGACCTTCTTTCGCCGGTTCTATTTGATTTCTCGCCTCTTCAATACTGGGTTTTTGGGTCCTGGCGACTCTATAACACCCCCCAAATCTCCATCCCCGCTCCCACCCCCAGTCTATCCTTCAGCTGCCCTGCCAATTGGGCTTTAATTCCACTTGATCATGCGTTTTCCTACCTTTTCGTCTCTCCTCTGCCTTGCTGGCCTTGCTGCGGTCCCGGCTGCTGCCTACGACGGTGATGACCCTAATATTAAAAGCATCCCGGTAAGTGCAGCTTGTTTATTGACACCGTTGTGGAACCGAGGCACTAATCGCGACATGATATAGCTCCGCACCCACAGTCTCGCTCCGGTATGATATCCTACAGGCTTCTCGTCAGCTCTGCATGATCGCATCTCGCGAGCTTCCCCTCTGCTATACTCGAACACCTCTGTTGACGGCTCGCGACAGCCATACCTAGATTCGGATTTCCAAAGCCGCTGGTTCGACTTCGGAGGGGACACTGTGATTCGGGCTGACAAGTAAGCTTCGTGTGGCCTCGGTTCTATAGGCAACATGTACTGATCCGCGTTCAACTCAGGTATATCCGCCTGACGGCCGACCGACCCTCTCAACAAGGATGGGTCTTCTCCCGCGTACCTCTGACCGCTACCAATTGGCAGGTGAGAAGTGAAAGACAACAGCCAGCTATTTGAGGTCGGCACTCACGCCATATCTAGATTGAACTCGAGTTCGAGGTGCACGGCAACGGCAACCTACACGGCGATGGATTTGCTATGTGGCTCACCAAGCAGCGCGGGACCCAGGGCCCCGTTTTTGGTTCTCAGGATAAATTCGAGGGTCTCGGTATTTTTATTGACACATACAAGAACAACCGCCCCGGTGTCTCATTCCCCTACGTCATGGCCATGATGGGCGACGGCGAGACCACCTACGACCAGGCGCACGACGGCAAGGCTAATGAGCTGGCCGGATGCTCTGTAAGATACACTACCGCGATGCACGGCTGTACATTGTACTCCGGACTAACACATCTATAGGCTCGTGGTCTTCGCAACGCTCCTGTACCCACAAAGCTCCGTCTCACCTACTTCCAGGACAAGTCCTTGACCCTCGACCTGCAATACAAGACCGAGGACTCGTGGACCAACTGCTTCCACCTTACCCCCGAGCAAGCCAGCATCGCCATCCCCTCCGTCGCCTACCTCGGTCTCTCCGCTGAGACAGGCGAATTGAGCGACAACCACGACATTATCTCCCTCAAGGCGGAGAACCTATATTCTGTCAACCGCAACTCCGGTGGTCGCAACTCGGACAGCGGAAAGGACCGCAGCCGTGGCCGCACTGGCAACAAGGCCCCGCAGGAGAAGAGCAGCTGGTCGTGGTTCCTGTTCAAGTTCATTCTTTTCATTGGTGCTATCGTCGGAGCCTACTTTGGCTGGACAGTCTACCGTACCAAGATGCGGTCGTCGCGGTTCTAAAAAGCTGCATCATATCCAGGGTGATCTCAAAATATGAACAACCTGTCCATTCTGTTTGCGGATGAGTTGTTTCTGGCTGTCGAACATTGTCTTGCATAGCCCGTGAATTCTTTTATTGTCTGCGTTGCGTTACGTTGCGTTGCGTCTTTTAGGCAGCTCTTCTCTTCTATTGAAATGAATCCCGTCATGATAAATCTGTCATCAATTGTTGCAAGTAGTCCCATTAAAGTGGTCCTGGGTATCGTCGAACGCTATCTATAAAACGCTGCAAAATGCAAGGTGCTCGCCTATGCGAATGCCATCATCGAGCTCTCCAAGTCCCTCGTTTGGCTGGAACCTCATTTTCAAGTCGGTCCAGCCCGCTCTCGCTCCTCATTCCACATTCGATCCACGATCTGAAAGACCTCGGTCACACTGCGCAAGACCTTGTCGTCAATCCCCAGCACTGCATACCGGTGCTGTATCTTATCCGGATGCCAGCGCACACGCTCCACTTTGAGCGTAGATAACAGCTCCCCCTCCGGCGGCGCACGCTTCAGAAACTCCCCCACAGCATCCGGCGTAATATCACAACGTTTGCCAGACTTCACAGGCCAAAAAAGCAAGTTCCGCAAGGGCGTAGAAGAAGTCGGTCCAGCACCAGTCTCCTCTACGCCCGCTCCAATTCCCTCCACAGACGTAGGTTTAGTAGTAGAAGTCGAGCGCTGAGTCTGCTGAACAGCCTTCGCAACCGCCTCCCAACCCCTTAAATACTCCTCCCAAACACCCGTCCACGCCTTCTTCTTCTTCCTCTCCGCACCACGCCGCAAACTATCCTCCATCGCACGCTCAAACGCATCCCGCTCCTGATCGCGACTCCGCGCCGCATCCTCGCGCTTCTTCGCCTTCCTCCGCTCAGCACGTAACCGATCCTGCTCCTCCATCATGCCTTCGCGCGTGCGCGCCCACATCTGAGCCCGCACGTACGCCGCATACTCCTCCTCGTCCATGCGTTCTAGCTCGCCTTCCGGGCCCTTGGGCAGTTCAGGCACCGCGTAGTTATGGATTGGTTGGCCGTAGACGGATTCCCAGTATGCGGCTCCTTCGTCGTCGCCTAACGCGTCGAAAAGCGATTCGCGGAAGGCTGCTTCAGCATCGAGGGTGGGGTTGCGTGGGTCGAGGGGAGAGGGGGATCGCGAGCGTGTTCGTGTGGATGCGCGTGCGCGTGTGCCATGGCTGTATTTCTTGCGTCGTGAGGATCGGTGGCTTCGTTCTGAGGAGCGGTCTCGAGGATGTCTTCTGGAGGAGGAGTCTTTGGAGGAGCTTTTGAAGCGGAATCGGCCTTTGCTGCGGTGGGTCGAGGTATAGTCGTCTCTTGTTGCGGGGGGAGAGCCATCGCCCTCTGGTATACTTGATTCCATGCTGGATGAGTGGTTGTGTTATTTCATGGCGGTGGAAGTGAAGTGAAGTGAAGTGAAATCGAGCGGAGGGAGGTTGAAGAAGAGGAAGATAGTCGGGTGGGTTTCGTAAGGTTGATCCGCGGGCAATCGCCGCCGAGCTTATCATATCAGATACTCAAGGCCCGCTGGGTTGTCCCTGAGGTCTACATTCTATCCTGGTCCTATTTTCATATTTATCCTACTCAATATCCTCAAACTCACTGTTCAGGTCTTCCTTACCAACCCATTGCACCACCATATCCCCAAACAATCTAGGGTTGAACATATGCCACACATGAAGAATCCCCCGATGCAGCACCACCCGGCTTCCACTCTCTTTTCCCCCAGCAACAGCGGCAAACAACTTCTTCGTAGCGGTTATGTTATCCTTCTGCGTCAGCGAGTCCCCTTGCGCCGCAATCACCAATGTCCGCACAGGAATCACTCCAAGCGGGCGCGGATCACACAGCATCCGGCCAACCTCGTAGATGAGCCCGAACGACGATTCCCCGGTCTGCAGATGCCGGACCTCTGTCTGGAACTGTGTGACCATCTGAATTGCATGGTGGAGAAGGAAGATGGGCGTCACGATGAATGGAATCAGCATCTTAGGTGGTTGGAACGAATTGTATCCGGACAATATCGCCGATGATATTTGTCCTGGTGCTGCTCGCTCCGCGACATAGGCTCCGATGTGGGCGCCTAGACTGAGGCCCACAAGATGCGCGGTTCCATTATGAGCGTGTTTAGAAATGATGTGCAAGATGGCAGTAGTGGCAATGTCAAGGTTGAACGGCTTAATGGAGACGGATTGGCCGTGCATTGGCAGGTCGGGGGCGAGGACATGGTAGTTTTTGAAGGTGAGGTGAGGAACCACATCATCCCATTCTTTGCTGCTGCCGCATGCACCGTGGATAAGAAGGATTGTCTCGGTGCCTTTGTCGTTGTGCGATTGGAAGAAGAGGCTGGACTGGGATGCAGGCTCTGAACTAGCCGTGGTCATTGTGAGGGAGCTCTCGCGCAGTAGACAAGCTAATACCCCCTAGTATCCCAAAAATTGAAGATGGAATTTACGTATTGAAGAGAAGAGCAATGGCCGTCAGTGTTAACCCTGGCAGCTCCAGTTGATTATACGGTGTCAGCCTTCAAGTCCTATTGAAGCATGCACTGGGGCGGCCCCCAACCTTGGAACACACCACAATCCTACACTTGCGACGCCATTGGGTGGTTGTCTACGCTATAAGTAAAACGGGAAAAGAAAGTCGAAATCATCAAGACTCGAATTGATTGCAACCGGAGAAATACACAACGCCATGCCAGATATCATATGGTAGTTCCCGACCCATACTTCCCCCTCGTGAGTGATAAAATGCAAATAAAAACAAACCGGGAGCCTCGAGCAAGGCTACGGCAGGATCAGATATGATAATGTACCATGTTCTTCTTAATCTCATCCACAATTTCGACCGCTTCCAAGGCATTGCGAGCCTCAAAGTCATACCGTTTTTGCTCGGTGGCTTCATTGCCGCGGAGCACCACCAGCCGGAAACTCTTAGGGTGCCGTCGGCTGACTTTGCAACCCACCACGTCGTTGAAATTGATCGACCGTGATTTGGTATCCGAGCCTGTCTTGCCCTTATCGCCAGGAACGATGTGCATATAGTCGTTATCAAAGGTCAAGATCCGGTGGTTCGAGGCAGTAAAGGACATGGGTTGCTTTCGGAAGACATGATATCGGCGATAGTAGCCGCCAATAAGATCTTGTTTCTGCGAGAATGAAGGCAGCATGGGTTTCCCGCCCTTCTTGCCCTTCTTCACAGTTGCTTGGGCGCTGCTGTCGACCTGTAGCGGGGCGTTGGGCGAGGAACTACCGGGTGAGCCACCGAGGGAGAGAGGACCAGCCCCAAAGCGTCGGCGAACGAGATCAAGTTCCGTGATGTTACCCAATGCCTCCACAGTCCGGTCAAGCGGGGCAATAGTGTTTGACCCCATCACCTTGAGGAGGTAGTTGCCCTTGTCTAGCGCCCAGCGTTTACATACCAGGTCCAGAATTTCAGCAAGGTAACTGTCCGTGGATGTATTAACGGTCGTGACATGCGTAGAGGCCTCCAGATTGATGAAACGAATCTTCAAGATCTTGCTCACTCCCATACGTGGAGTAGCATGTGAGACGGGCAGCACTGGTCGGTCCGCAGGTGTCAGTGTGTTGTCGTTCAATGCGGAGGAGAACGGCTGGCCCAGAATCGGGTTCTGCCGTCCTGCTGACGGCTTGACCGGCAGAGTAGGCTGGGGGACACCTGGAACCGTGAGATTCGCAGGCTGCTCGCTTTCCTCAGATCCAAGGCTTTGGCTGAATTGCGGGTACAGGCGTTCATTCTCCTCAAACTCCGTCTTGGTAGCCTCTACAAGTGCAAACTCGTCGTAGGGCTTTCCACGTGAGCGGCCTCGTGTTTTGGCCGCGTTGTTGTTGTTCGACGTGAAATCTGTCATCGGAAGCGTTCGCCCGAGCGCCGGGAAGTCGTATTCAACTTCGCCATCGTCGACCATGCGCAAGGTCCATCGATTGACTGTCAGCTTCTCTCGGTCGATAGATGGATCACGCGCGTCTTCGGAGTATTTCCACAGCGCGAGGCCAATTGTCTCGGCGACAGTGACTATCGCAGGTTGCTCTGCAAGTTTGGACTCTCTCGTAAGAGGCAGATCCAGTGGATCCTCGGGATCGGATGAAAAGGGAACATAAATCTTCAGGTGTAGCGGATCGTCCTGGCCTTTGCCAGAAAGAACTACGAACTTCTCCACGGGGTTGCTTGGTGCTCGTTTCCGAGACTTGAGTTGTTTTGTCAGTAGACTGACTGGCTGCACCGTGCTGATAGGCCGCGGCGGTGGAAGATCGTGCAGCTCGGGCGCTGGCGTTTTGGATTTCCGTGGGGAGCTGCTTTGACTGGGTCCAGTGCCTGCGGGGAGCTTGTGCATCAGGACCATTGGAGAGGATGCGTCCAACGCACCCGAAATGCCGACTCCAGTCAGCAGCAGCGACCCCGAGCCGGCCGTAGCGTCAAATTCGGAGGATATGGCGGATCCAACAGACTCTGCACCAGAATCCTCGTCTTGCTCATGCAAATCCTCGAGGACAATACTGTCAGCGCCACGGCTGCCAGTGCGTTCCCGTCGCTTGCGAGGACGATCGACTACATGGTCCGTTGTCGAGAACTGGACCTGCCCCGGTCTGTAACTCTGCGAGTCGACCTCGTTATCTGTTGATAAGTCGCTGCTGGTGGTCGTGTCTCGTCGCGGACGTTGTTGTTCCTTGCCAGAAACTGAAGTTCCCAGCGATCCCGTGCGATAGTGACTTGCGACATTTTGCGTCGAGGGCGACGTGATCATGACCTCTGGTCGTTCGCGCTGTTCGGTGGATCGAATAGGAGAAGAATCAGCTCGGTCCCGGCGTATGGGCATTTTGTGAAATTTGATCGCATCGGCGGATCTAAAAACTGTCAGAAAATACCGAAACAGGTCGTGATATGTGATGCGTTCGACGAATGGTCTGAGGACATACCGGTCCAAGCTTTCGCCCTCTTCGTCGCTATCGTCACTCAAGTCGCTGCTATCATCGTCCTCCGGGACCACAGGGGATTGGGTCTCCTGATGGTGACGATCACGTCGGCCTTTCTTCTTTCCACCTCGAGCATGAAGTCTTCGTCCTGTATAATCCAGGTTGCTTTTGCCGGTCACCATGCCACCTTCGTCTTCCTCGCCTTCCTCCAGCCCAAGGCCTTGCAGCTCATCCCGTGCAGCGTTGGCATCTCGCACGGCTAGTCGATAGTATTCAGAGGAGACCGCAGCTGTAGTTGGAATTGGAGGGGAGTAGGTGCGTTTGATGCTGCTAGCACTAGTACTGTTGGTGGCAACGGCCGACCAGCCAGCAGCGCGGAAACCAGGAGTGTTGAGAACTGAATTGTTAACATTGATCAAGCGATCTCCGATGCCGTCCTTGATCGTAGAGAGGTATGAGGAGCGTAGTTGCCAGATAGCGAAGCTGAGCACTCGTTAGTCGGTCATTGGCGCGTCAGAGGAACGGTGAGAGGAGAGGCGGAGAGGTAGAAGCAGCAATAGGATTGACGTACTCTTCGTTATGGAGGAGAGACATGTTTGTCCGGCTCCAAACGTGGGGAGGAGCTGGTCGCCGGCAGGGGAAGATAGGATAGCAGTGTCAACCTCGGACACTGGGACGTCGTCAGTAGGGAGGGCGCATGCTCAGCAGAAGCATGCGCGTAAAGGGAGAAAGAGAGGACGTATTTGAACAGGACCAGCCTGACTGAAATGGGGAGAGAGAGGGGGGAAAGAGAAAGGGAAAGGGAAAAGGAAAAGGAAAGCGAATGTTGGAAAGGAAGCGCGGAGGCGCAGGCGCAGGGCGGGCGAAGTCCAAGTTGAGTCGAGGCGCGGTTGATCGGTGGCGGGCGCCGATCATTTCCCCGCCAACTACCAGCAAGTTCGACATCTGGTGAGTCGACAATGGACAGTTCTGTATTTCCATATATTCCGATATATCATAAGAACTTGAAATTTTAAATATTTTGCTCTCTTTCTTTAACCCTCGTCTTCTGTCTTAGTATGTGGGTGTTGACACCCTGCCAGCTGGCTGGGGCAGAATATACTTCCAGTATCACTGCTGACAGGGCTGTGTTGGTACTATTCTACCAAAATCAAATGAATCGAACCGAAAACTTTGAAATATTCCACGACGGCTGAGCTTAAGCTTGTGTTTTCCAAGCTAGATCTCAGTGCTTATGAGAAGATACTACTGTTAGGGGTGTGGACATGAATATTTTCATCTCATAGTTCGGCATCCTTCTCGACAGAGCTCATAAAAGCGTTAGAATAATCAAGATCCCACTAAGAGCATGCCAGAAAACGACTTTCTCATCTTCATTAGGTCTCTACTTCAATTATCGGGCCCCGGTAGACGTGTCGTGCACGCACGGCGTAGTAAATACTGGCGAGAGCCACGACACCGCAGGTTCCCACAACGCTGTAGTTCATCGACTTCGCCATGGGGTGCATCTCCGATGGCCAGAAGCTGAAGAAGATTATGATGACCATGTATAAAACCGAGAAGCCATTGATTAGGACACCCACAATGCCAGGGACATGGAAAGGGCCCCAGGCCAGTCTAGCCCCAGGCAAGTTGACTTGCATGTTGATTCCATTGCCATGACGAGATATGTCTCCTTTGCATCGTCGATAAAGGAGCAGCACACTGACAATCAAGTAAGAAGAGTACAAGCCAGCTACTGCCATCGATAGGATGTCTTCCAGTGCAACCTTGGAGCCAATATTGATAAGCCCTAGGATCGTGGCGAAGATGACGGTCAATATGATGGAGGGTACCGGCAGGTGTCGAGAATAGACCTATTCATATGGGCATTGATCAGCGAGGAGTATCTCAAGCCTTTCGATACCTACCTACCTTGGACCACAGATTCCATCCTGGAACCCCCTTGTCTCGAGAAAAAGACCAGAATTGACGCGATGTCGCGGCCAACATCCCAAAGGTCGAGCAGCCCTCGGCAAACAAAAGCACGGAAGTCATCGCAAGTGCTCCACGGATCGATCCAGTTCCTTGAAGAAATATCTCCATAAAAGGGTATCCAGTTCGCGAGGCCAGTACATCATCTGTATTACCGCTACAGAAGAGCATAGTAAGCAGCATTCCGAATCCAAGACAGCCATTGATTCCGACCGTTAGTATCATCGCTTTTGGAATAGCAATTTCTGCATTCGAACACTCCTCGGCCATCTATATTGGTTAGCCGACATCTACCTGAAGTCTACCGCGCTCAGAGTCAATCTCAATACTTACATGCACGCAGCCATCGCCGCCACCAAACGCAAAAGCGGCGCCGCAGAGCCCAACAAACCAGGAAAGACCTTGATTAGGGAACTCCCCACCATTATGGAACTCCTTGAAAACCTGTTCCTTTGCTTTATGCTGGGCCTTGACAACTAATGGAATCATGATGCCAAGAAACCCGACGATATGGAAGCACAAGAGCCCGCTCTCAAGCCAAGGGAGAAACTTGCCGCCCACCATGTTGGTGGCGAAGACAATACATAGAAAAGCCCACATGATCAAAGTTCCCTGGTAGGCTTTGGCATAGTAGTTCTCGTGTGCCAGGCTGATCGCTCCCTGAAGTTGCGTTCCGAAAAGGAAGGCAGCGGATGCAAAAGCAGCTTGCCAGCCAACAACCGAGAGCCAACCTGTTCTTGAATATCAGTGAACATTTTTGACCTTATTGAATTATTATTGTGCTTCACCTGTAATATAGCTGAGGAGATTTCTGTATTGTTTCGGAGCAAGCATCGCACACCAGTGATACTGTCCGCCAGAGGTTGGTGCCCTAAAATCCGGTTAGTGATGAAACGCTGCCCTTACGGTCTCGCTTACATCGAAGCCAGCTCTGCCAGAACAACAAAGTAGCAGGCTGTGCCAACCCATACGAATATAAAACCATAGATTGCACCGGCAGAGCCACCACTATTCTGTGTCAACGAGGTCATGGGGGTTAGATATGCAGGGGAGTGGGAGCAGACTTGGTCAAGGAGAGGATAAAAGTCCTATCTCAATCTCGGTCAAAATTCAAAATTCAAAGATATTATTGTCAGCAACTCTTACGCGAGTAACCCTTCCCAGGTACCGAGGATCGTGCAGGCAAGGCCAAGGACCGAGAAGACACCCCAGTTGCGCTATAGGCAAAGGTCAGCAAACAGTCATTCGCCCTATCTGCAGGCATATTGAGCACTCACCTTGAGAACGGGTTTTTTCCCTAGACGTTGAAGCTGGATGTCATCATGCCCACTGTCAGGTAGCGTCAGGTTCGCCTGGTGGCCCAGCGGCACCTTCCCCTCGCTCTGATCAGTCGGGTCATTATAATATTGCACGCGAAGAACATGAGACGATTCAAGAGGTAAAGAAGTCATCTGCAAAGCTGAAAGGATCGGGGGCCAGAGGCAACTTGAAGACGCAACGATGAGAGCGTGAGATGAGAGGCAGGAAAGATGCGAAGGAGAAATTGATGGGGACACGAAGGCAACTTGAAGCAGTCGATCAGGATCAGTAAGCACAGAAAAAGCTAAACTTTAGTAAAACATAACCTAGAGAGGAAGGTTCGAAGAGCACGAGTCAGAAATGAGCAATTTATTAGGCTCCGATGCCGGGATCCCTCCCGCTTACTATTCACTCTCAGCTAGTTGTGGACTATATATTGATTGACTGGAGAAGGTTAAGAAGAAAATACAAGATTTCATGAACCTATAAATACAATGCTAAGTAACTGTACCAGACAGAGCCTGAAGAAATGTGTGGAAATATAGTACAGTTACTAAGTTCATCCCGGAGATGTGACTGTGACACAGGACCATCCAGGGTCTGGTGCTCAATTCCCCTTGTTTCCATTGGAGGAAGGGTCATGGAGGGACAGATTTTCCAACCTGGGAACTTGAGCATCGGGTCATTATGTGGGTTTGTGCATTGGAAGGATCCATTTATATAGGGCGTATGCATCCAATGGACATGATAAGTTGGATTGGATCAGAATGATTTCCCTACAATTGAGAAGTCAGAATATATCATTATTCCAGGTAGTCTTCCCAGCCTGAGAAATGTAACAAGTTTTTTTCTTCACACAAATCAACTTTTTTAATACCACGCCTTACTGTGCCTTATCAATGGATTTGAGATCGAAATTCTTTCTAGAATGCATGAAAGCCATATCAATGGTTGTCCAAAAGAAATCGGAACGATAGAGGAATGAAGAACCAACTCATGTCACAGGACTACTCGAAAGTCAATAAATCGTCTACTAGGCTGGGAAAGAGATAGATAGGAGTCTCCCAGCACCTTTGCAACTCTCTATCAGCCACCGGCCTATTTGATTTTATCTCGACAATAAATTCAATGACTCTTACAAAAAACATTAGAGAATAGGACCTGTAGGAACCCTCGCTTTTAGACAAAGAGAGTTACACAAAGCACCTGGTCGATTATTTCAAAAGATACTTCGATAAGCCTGGGTCTACCGCTATTGTTTTATTATCTTTGATTTGAGAATATTTGGAGACGCTGGACATTTCGACATAGCTATAAAAATGGAATTACTGGCTGTAACAAGCCCTCCCGGCTGTGGGTCTCAATTACTTAAAAGATCCGAAGAGAAACATTTAGCAGCGCCAAGCAGACGAGATTAAAGAGCAAATCACTCGGGTGTTGCCTTTCACCATGATCAAAGAAAGTCTCGAGCCTCGACATTCTACTAGATCGCCAGTAGCTAGGTTTCTTTGTTTTTCAACACATATCAAGCAAGAGTTTCCTTCTTAAGACGTACAAACTTGTTTGCTTCTCTTCATCTATAAACACAGTTCATTTCTTGAACACAACGCCATTTTTCTTGTACTGAACCCTCACCATTCACAACTCTACAAGCTGAGCCGCCAGAATGTCATTGCATGACACTCGATGGACTGAATACGAGATTTCATTGCTAGATGAAATAACAAATCCTACTGCGCTTCGTAGGGAGTTAATGAAGAAACTGTGGACAGACGGACGAAGATGCACTCACCGCGACTTTTGCAATTTTCGTCAAGCTCTGATCCCTCCTCTTCTCTTGCAACCACCGGGCTACGAACATCGATTCCCTCATGCTTCGAATTTTGCAGGCAACTGGATTCGCGGAGAGACAGGGGGAAGAGACGCCCGGAAACGTTTTCGACAAGATGTGAAAGCGTTTGCGGATAGCCCTGCTCCTCGAGGGAAACGACCTATCATTCTAGATGGAGACTGGAGGGGGCCATCAAAGGGAGCCACCGATGCAATCACCGGTGCGATTCTCGATGGGTGCCTGGACTGTCTGCGTTGCATGGAAGCGAATAGCTTGCTCCCTGGTGGTGTGGATGGAGGCCCTCCGGAATACAATTGCACTGGGTACATGCTAGGTGGCATAGCTCTGGCGGGAGAAATAGTGGTCATGCAGAATGACTATGAAGCTGCAGATATCGTCCCCTATCGCGACATTCTCAAGTTCTTCATTGGACGCTCCAGCGGGGGATCTTCGGGACCGATGACGCCGGCGACGATCTTTCCCAGCGGTAAATATGGGAAATGTCTTTTCGAGGTGGCACTCGAGTCAAGAGTATCAACTGAAACGCTACGCGTTCTTGCGAGGTGGTATTCGAGCTCGTTCTCTGGGACAAACGATACGCTTCTTAATATGCTTCATGGCAACCTTGGTTTCGAACTGTGTCGTCGAGCAGATTTGTTCCTCGTCCAATGGGCCCGAAGCAGCGGCGTCGAACTTGCCAACGTATACTCAACCAATCCACACTTCGGCGAAAGGACCGCTTGGCATGCCCTCTGTCATAATCCGGCAAAATCTACCCTCCGAGAAGACTTTTTGAAACACTCCAGGTGGGGAGCTGGTGAACCAGCCGGTGGAAGAATCCCCCTTTGCGAGGCCATTGAAAGGAATGACCCAGAAATGGTCGCATGGTTCCTAAAATCAAAGCAACATCCGCAGAATACCTGGAGCCAGCATCTCGATATTCTGGAGATTCCTCATCCATCGGCTATTGAAATTGCTATTGCGCACAACCACGACACGGCCGCGACCTGTCTGTACCTGATGATGCAGGACCCAAATCACATTCGTATCATGAAAGAATCAGAAGATAACAATAACGGCTACCGTACTAGAGTGGCTCGGCGGCTACTTAGCGAGTTCATCACCGCCGAGGATAGCAAACGGTCAAAGGCCCAGGAGGCTGGTATCGCGCCGGAACTGATTGAGCTCGACATTAATCGACTCAAGAAAAACACACTATTGAAGTTCAAAGCAATTCTCCACGGAGCTTCTTCAAAATGGATTCGCGAGCCCGAGGCTGCAGTGCTCAAGAGGACGTGCGAGGAATATTCCTCATGTGCCTTTTTAAGAAGTTTTATCAAACCGTCGGTGCGATACGATGGTGTGGTGCCTCCTGGGACTCCTTGATAGAACCTCCCGAGTCTGGCACATTTTTATATTATCTCCTGTCCTGTTGTTCCCCTTTACTGTTTATCTCCCTCCTTGCCAAGCAAACATCTGTAGCTGAGAATCCCAAGATTCACCAGAAAAAGGAAATGAGATAGCTGGCTTGGAGGCATCCCCTGCTCCTTCCTTTTTTTTTTTTTTTTTTTTTGCCAGCATTGATCTGTTAATCGAGTACAATCAATTGTTCCATTTTAGATTCAGCTATCTTCCATGCAACCTTTCTCCTCACGTTCTATGTGCATGACTAGTAGCTGTGAATAGAAGACATTCTAGTAGACTCGTAGTAGACTCATATATTAATTAGCCCCCTCTGCGACCATCCGACAATCCGGGCCCGCTCTGGGGCCGAGTTCTCGAGATGGAAAGCTTCTACAACTTTAAGCTTTGTAATAAGACCGCATGCGCGACTAGATTGCGCTGCTGATCACACGCGGGGTCATTGGACGGCGTCCGCCACAGGGCGTTCTGTCCACGCAATGTCGGCTGCGGCCCTCCACTTTTCTTTCAGCAGACCAAAAATGGGCTTGCTGATTAGGAGTTCAAGCTCACCGGGTTCCCCAACAAACACGAGGCTTCAGCTCATGAAAGGTGGCCTTTCCTCCCCTCTTTCGTGCGGGACTCTTCTCTGGGCGAAGGGAAGCATTGGACGAACAAAGAAGCGGATCCGGTGCACCAGTCCATAGATTCTCGCAGTGACAGCGCCATTAAAGGGGCCCATCAAGAGGCCAGGAATCATCAAGGGGCCACGGGAAGTGGGCCTCAACTGGTTCCCCAGATTCTGCGACAGTGTGGGGCCCCGGAACTATTCGCGACATTGGCTGTCTGAGAATAGGGCAGTATATAGCGAGCTAACTCCCCGATGATCTTCAATCACATCCAGTTCAATTTGCACAAGTCGTCATATCGGAGATGCAAGTCAGACAGCGCTCCGGAACCAAGTTCGATGAGCAGGAGGGCGCGCAGGTCAAGACACTGGGTCATCTCCGCCTACGTGATGAAGATACCAACGAGGTGATCTTGGTTCCCACCCCCTCTAATGATCCGAAAGATCCTCTTAACTGGTAATTGTGTTGAAGGTTTATTTTTATTTTTATTTTTCTCTAATTCTGGCATCGTTGTTCTACAGGCCAAGATGGTTCAAACTATACACCGCAGTGGCAGTGTGCCTCGCCATGGTTCTCTGCAACTTCCTCGCAGCTGGTCCCACCCTCGCCATTCTACAAACCGCGCAAGACTTTTTTCCCAATTGGAAAGAAACCGGCATGTCGGCGCCCATCGCAAAGACAGCCTATTTCTTCAATTGTACGGCTTTGTTCCAAGGTCTCGGCAACCTGGTCTGGATGCCGTTAATAAACAAATACGGTCGTCGCCCAGTTTATGTGACTGCATTCACCATATATACCATTACGGCCATCTGGTGTGCTGTAGCAAAAGAGTATGCCAATTTTTTGGTCGCTCGAATTATAATGGGAATTGCGGCCGGTGCGGGTGAATGTTTGGCTCCAATTACCATTGCCGACATCTTCTTTTTACATGAGCGTGGAACGATCACGGCGTAAGTTGGCTCCGGGAATTCTCTGAAATTTACTGCCTTCTCACACAAGATAGGTTATACAATGCCTCTCTGAACCTCGGTGTTGCAACGGGTGCCATTGTCGACGGCTTCATCGTCAAGTTCCATCCATGGCGCTACATCTATTACGTTGCCATTGCCTTGATTGGTTTTGTTACTCTAGTTGTCTATATTACTTTCCCAGAGACAGCTTATATCCGAAATATCGCACCAACAGGCATCATTACGACCCTGAACTCATCCGGTAACCGCGTCCAGCGGAGTGTCAAGGGAGAAGAAGCTGGCATAGCTGGCGCTGCTGAAATCGAGGATGTGCCTGAACAAGCAATGGTCGACGGCAACGCTGGCTGGACTCAAGGCCTCAAGCTCTATCATGGTAGATATACCCATGAATCTCTTTGGCAAATGACAATACGTCCAGTGGGACTTTTGATTTTACCTCCGGTTTTGTGGGCTACACTTGTCATGTCGGTGACTATCGGCTTCATCACTGCCATAACCTCGAATGTCGCTTCCGCCTTTTCCACAGCATACGGCTTTGAGGCATGGCAGTCCGGGCTCTGTTTCGTTTCTGCGATTATTGGCTGTGCTTTCGGCATTGTTCTTGGTGGACACTTCTCTGACTGGGTTGCCGACTATTTCACCCGCCGCAATAATGGTATTCGTGAGCCCGAGATGCGTCTCCCAGCTATCATGGTCGGCGTTATTACGGGTCCATTGGCTCTGGCCCTATATGGATGTGGTATCAAGTGGCAAATGCACTGGATAGTTCCCACCATTGGCATTGGTCTGAGTAAGCTCTTGCCTCGATTATCATTTCTATACCTTCCTGCGGTCTCCAGGCTAACATTATGTAGTTAATTTTACCATCACCCAGGCCAC
Source organism: Penicillium sp. G339 (assembly GCA_027569595.1). Taxonomy (NCBI): domain Eukaryota; kingdom Fungi; phylum Ascomycota; class Eurotiomycetes; order Eurotiales; family Aspergillaceae; genus Penicillium; species Penicillium sp. G339. Next base: position 219,035 of record JAPDFJ010000032.1, read on the forward strand.
CAACGTTTCGCTTGTGTACACGATCGATAGCTATCGCCCCATTGCTGGAGAAATCGTCGTCACCCAGCTAGCTTTCAAATCTGCCTTTGGTTTCCTGCTGGGCTTCTACACAAACCCGTGGGTGGAAAAACACGGTTACAATGTAGCGTACGGTGAAATGGCTGCTATCTGTGGAGGTGTTCTTATCTTCTGGATCCCATTCTTCTTTTGGGGTAAAAAGATTCGTCAAATTACCCTCAGTTGGTACGTGATGAAATGGGTGCGATGGGATGATGATCGTGAAGTCGGAGAGTAAATGGTCCGGGTCATCATTTATTAATACCTAAGCAACTTGGCCGATCTTATATTCAGCTTCAATATCTTATGGAAATATCCCCTTTAGCCGGAACTGGCAATACAAGTTCTCATAGTATGAGGCGTTTCATGGGCCGACCCACTTAGGGGAACAGAAGTGCGAGAGGATGCAATTGCAGGGTCAACTTGAAACGGCAGCGAAAGAAGAAAAAATATTATTATACAATTCGTGTCTAAGCTTTGGCCTTGCCCTTCCGACCCTTTTTCGGCTTCGCTTCGCTATCATCAATGAAGTCATCCCCTGCAGCCTTCTTCCCCTTCTTTCCCTTCGGAGCCGCCTTCTTCTTTGGCTGGCTCACATACTTATCCTTTTTCAGATCCAATTCCTCATCCTCATCCTTAACCTCATCTACAACCTCCCCCTCGTCGGATTCCTCAATGGCGTCTTCGATATCTGGTTTCTCCTTGGGATCCTTCTTCGGCGCGACAACATTGCTAGCCTTCATAAATGGCATAGGGTGGGAGCGTTGATTGTAAAGGCGCGTGAACGTCGCCTTGGTCTGTGTATCCAATTTGACATTAGATTGGTCCATGGGTCCAAGCCCCAATTCCATCATGGAATCAACGTCCTCTCGCGTCAGGAAGTAGGAGTCCATGAAATCAATCACCCCATCCACGCTGTCTTTGCCGACGTCTTGAAGTTGTCGGATCGATTTCTCCCATACCAGAGGCATATACTCCTGTCGAATCTCGTCACGGTTACCAGAAGTACGAAGACGCATGTGACCTTGAATCTCCTTGATATAACGAGACAGTTTGCCTAGGGTTTCATGGTCAGAATAGTGGTAGAAGCAGATGGAATGGAATTAAACTCACCTTGTTTACTGTTTTGTCCAAGCCAGGAAGTGAAAGCTGGACGTTCATAACTATTACCATAGACAAAGCTAGCCGGGCGAACGAAGCTGAACATGGCATGAGTAGGCATGAGGCTCCATTGTTGCTGGGTGCCGTGGATCATACGATCGACGAGATCGCCATCGCTGATGCTCGAGGCCGCGTTATCTACCAGCTCAAGCTCCTTCAGTCTTTTTTCTTTCTGATTGTGTTCATTGCTTGTGAGAGTAGGGCGAGTTCTTAAGTAATTCTCCTGGAGCATAAGATAGCTGAACTCATGGTCGTTGAAATAGAGTTGAGCTTTATCTTCCAACGTGGTAGTCGAGCTCGGCGAGAACATCTGTGCACTCAGGATTTTACTAACAATGTCCCAAGGCTTGAGGATGATATGCTTCTCCCATGCCTTGGACATCTGCTTGCCTTTATCGAAGTCCATATTGGTTTGATCGAGCTTGGCGGCGGACAGCATGTTGATGACCTGCCGAATATCCGCATGTGTTCCTTCAATCAGGCTATCCAGTACAGGGCGAGGCATTTGCAGGCCCTCCCTGAAACAAATGGTGGATAATCTGGCCCGGATCTGTTCAATGGTCGGGCGGCGGAATGGGATATCAAAAGTGACATGGTCGAATGGCTTCATTTTTGGCAGCCTTCGCTCGTTGCAGATAAGAATAACGGGGATATTGGTCTTCTTGACGATAGCTGCAACTGCTCCGACACCACCTCGGTCACCGGCAGACATACCATCAACCTCGTCCATGATCAGAACGAGGTTTCTCTTTCCACTGTCTACCTTCTTACCTTCCCCAGCAAAGTAGCCCTGGAGTGATGTTGTGTCAAGCACACCCAACAGGCCAGTTTCGACAAGCTTTTTACTTCTGGTATCACTGGCGTTGGTTTCAACGATATCAAAACCTTCAAGTTTAGCCATAAGATGCGCAGCCGTAGTTTTGCCAATTCCTGGGGGTCCGTGGATCATGATCGCGCGATACGTGCCGGATCCATCCTTGCCACCAGTTTTGAACCCATTCTTGGCACTTTTGTGCCAGTTCCGTAGCCAATTTTGGATTTTCTCGACCGCGGCCTTGTTGCCACAAACCATGCTAGCAGCGGTGGGTGCATACTTAGTGGTCCAGAGTTGATCATCAACCGATGGACCCTGCGAAGAAGCCGGTGCTTCTTTTTTGCTAGCAGTCGGCTGTGGCCTTGCTTCTTTCTGCTTCTTCTCCTCAGCATCGATTTCAGCTGCCATTTTTTGGATCTTTTCTTCTTCGGCCTTTTGCATGGCACTGAACTTTTCGGCCGCTTGTCCAGAGCCGCCATTTGCAGGCAAACGTCGAATTAACTCAAAAAGACCATCTTCATTAATGGTCTTCAGGTCAAATTTCTTGATCGTCTCCAATTTTTTTGGTCCAGCATCGCCACCCAAGACAACATAGTTTGTTTTCTTGCTAGGAGCACCGGTGACCTTTCCACCATACCGCTTGACCAATTCTGCCCCCTCGTCGCGGCCCAGTGTGTCTAGCACCCCTGTGAACACGAAGGTCAAACCTGCAAGGCAGTTTTCCGCCCCACGAGGCATTTCCTTGGTCCCAGAGGTTGGTGGTGTACGAGATCGCTGGCCACCAAATGTCCACTTCTTAGGCGGCCCGTCGCCCTTGGGAGGAGGCGAAGGCGGTTGAACCAAGGGAATACTGTCAAAAATAGCTTGAATCTCAGGGTTCTCGGCCTCGGGCTCCTTCTTTTTCGGGCTGGCTTTTGTTTTCTTCGCAGCAGGAGATGCAGTTTCCTTGACTGAGGGAGCCCGTTTCTTAGGCTCTCTGGGAGGCTCGTCTTCTCGTTCATCGATGAGAGCTTCGGACTTGCGCTTCCGGCTTGCTCGAGGCTTTGATGTGATTTCTGGCAAATCTTCCATGACTACATCATCGTCTTCGTCCTCTTCAACTTGTTTCCTCTTCTGTGTTCTCTTAGTCGCGGCGATGGCTGGCTTGACTTCGAGCACTTCAAAGTCGTCGTCGTCGTCGTCATCGCTGTCACCGCCGGCGACGTAGTCATCATCGGCCTTGCCGGGTTTCCCATATTCGGAAGCAAAAATGTCATCCCCTCCGAGGCCATCGTCTTCAATAATGTTTGTAGTCTTCCTGGAGCTCCGCGAGGGCTTCGCCGGTGGTTCGTCGGCAGCCTTTTTGTTTTTGGGACTGGCGGACTTCTCGGGGGCTTGTTCGGTCGCAGCGGAGCTTTTAGATGTCTGCCCCCGCTTCTTGGTTGATGCAAAGTAATCCGATGTCGTCGTGACTTCTCCCTTAGGCTCTTCAGGCTTGCTGCATTGAGGACGCAATCAGAAAAAATGTGACATGAAGATATGACAGAGGTTAGACATACGGTTTGCTCTTTGGCTTCGTCTTGGGAGTAGCGGGTTTCGCGGGTGTAATATCTTCGTCGTCGCTATCATCTACCACCTTTCTGACGCCTGTCCAATGATTAGCTCCGGGTATAAGCGATGGATATGGAGCAGGGTATCGTACGTTTCTTCCTTGCGGTCGAAGGATCCTTCACATGAAATAAAATTGTCAGCAATCTCATTGAGGGAAAGTAGGGGCGATAAGACTCCTTTTATAGAATCTCATAGCATGTGGGCACCAGAGCTCACTTCCTTTGCAGGCTTGACAGCGTCGCTGGAGCCTTGGCTCGGCTTGCCACCAAAAAAGCTCCTGATATCTGGAGGCATTGTCGTGCACTCCTATCCGTACAAGTTTCAAAGGCGTGGGATGTGAGATAGAAGGCGATTGGGGAATAGGCAGAAGCTCGGGGCTTTGCAGTCGCGCGGCCGGCGATTGACGCGCCGGAAAACGAATGACTAAGGAACACGCTCACGTGCCCACTTTAGTCCCAATCGGGCCTAGCGTTCTCGACATCGAAAACCGAGCGCTGTCGATGAAGCACTTCATCGTCTGCCTTTGGTATCATACACCCTTCCACCGGTCACCATGGGTCCCCAGATGAAAATGTTCGCCGGGCCCTTGTCGGCCTGTACCCGGCCAAGCTGTACGAATTCCCCCTACAATCGGAATGCTCGCCACCACTCGAGACTAATCCATCTCATACAGGCCTGTCGGGTCCGCTAGCTACCTTTTCCCTGGCGCGCTCCTTCTCAACCACCTCGCCAACTTTCAATTGGCTCACACCGAAATTTGCCGAGAAGTCCAAGTCCCCTAAGGGTCGCCCGCATGTCGCTACTGGTGGATCGACTCGCGGAACAACAGTGGTATGGGGAGACTTCGGCCTCCGGATGAAGGATCACGACCGTCGGATGCCGTCTTCCGCTCTGAAGATTGCGGAGGAGACTATCAAGCGACGATTGAGAGGAATGAACTACAAGCTCTACAAGCGGGTCAGCGCCAACATTGGTGTGTATACCAAGGGTAACGAGCAGCGTATGGGTAAGGGTAAGGGTAAATTCGACTACTGGACTGTGCGATTACCCGTGAGCCGGGTTGTGTTTGAGTTGAAGGGAGATCTACACGAGAAGGTTGCCCGTGAGGCATTCAGATTGGCTGGCCACAAGCTACCAGGTACGTTCGAATTCAATCTCTCAAGCAGTCTCATAGTGCGTCGATATTGGTGCAATTTATACTGATGTTTTGAAGGTCTCTGGGAATTTGTCAAGAAAGATGATCCTCCCGTCGTTGGAATCACAAAACTCGGCAACGGCGTCACTCTCGACTCTCTCAAGCGTGCCCGCAGAAACCCTCCTCTCGGAACCAACGACCACGAAAACCCGCCGCAAAGCACATCCTCCAGTCCTTCCTCCTCCCAATAAATTGTCTCCGCCTGCATGTTACCGATATATCATGCTCCTCAACGCTTATATTTTCCCATTTTGAATTAAGCCCCGACGCCGGAGCCGGGCCCATACCCCTGCTGTCTCCTCGCCTTGGCGGCGGCTGCATCGCCTAGTGTGTCGAAATTCAGATCCTCTGTACATTACTATCAGTCTTTTGCGTGTCTTCTGGGAGGTATGAAATTCTGGCCCTTCCCGAAAAGATCTTTTTGTCTTCATATTTGGAGTTTAGACACAAGGATACGTTCTACATTTACCTTCATTTTCCTTCACTACCCCCATTCCTAATCTCTGTGCCATCGCGTCTTCCTCGCTGTTGAAAGCAGGTTCGTTTACGGGATCACCGTTGCTGTAGAGCTGGCTTTGAGTATGCGCTTCTCCGCCTGTAGACAGTTAGCCATCTTGCGATATCTCTTCATGTTCGAGCTTCCACTTACCCCCCAGCTGTCCAGTCTGCTTTTCAGGGGTTTGCATATAAAGTCGAATGGATTCATATCTATGGTCAAGAGTTTAGTTGGAAACTCCCGGCGTTGATGGCAATTATGCGACTGAGGATGGCATACTGGGTACTTTCCCCGCCAGGCTCCATGTCAATTAATCTTGGGTCGGACATTTTGAAGGTTTTGAATATCACCAATTTTGCGTATCTTTGGTAGTCAGGGTACTTTACAGCAAGAGAAGAATACCGGCATGAGCTCAGCAGTTGTCCTGGGGTGGTCAAGTGACGGTATGTGATGACGTAGGTCCAACGGGCAAACTTTCTGGATCTCCGATTCTTGGGCACCGATCTACCAAGGCTAGCCTCGCAACAATGCATTAATGGCGTGGTAGGTATGTACTCTAACAATTATCGGTCGTGGTTCAGACCTGTGGCTCTTGATTGATGCAAATCATATTGGCTACTTTATGCATAGCTGAGAAAGTACAAACGAAACGCCAAACCCATCACGAAAATGTCTTCAATGCGCCTACCAAAAGAGTTCTAGGGCGGCTTTTCCGAGTCCGGGGCACAGTCAAGTCTTGAAAAAACGATGAAATGACCAGCCTCTCGAGCTAATTGGATCAAAGTTTGCCCTGATAGTGTACAATCGTCATTCATCTTGGTTTTAATAGTGAAAGTCTAGAACTCCATCATGCCCATCAAATAACTAGTTGAAGTTAGCAATTCCGCCGAAGTTTATTGGTCTGGGGGAAACAAACGTCTCGTAGATGCGCATAAATTTGGCCACAAACGCTTCGAGATGAAAAATAACTTTCTATAATGGGAGTCAAATTAGCATCAGGATCGGGCTCCTTTCGTATTCTTTCGGTAAGTACTGACACTGCCCAGCTTGATCCGGTGCTCGTAGAAGGCCGACCATTTGATCACTTCAGGTTTGAGAGCGTCGTCCACACGTGCCACGAGCTTGAAAGTCAAAGTCTGCAAGGTATATTAATCGGTGTCGTGTTTACCAGACATATTATGATTGTATTCCTACCTTGAGGATAGTCGTTGGGGGTATACAATGGGTCAGGAGGTCATAGAGACGAGTGCGGACCTGCAAAAGGCAAGCGGGCGATCGATCCTTTAGAATTTCATCGGTCATCACCTGAATGAGAGCTTCCCAGTCAGGAGGCGGAATTGGGCTCTTGTCCGTGACTTTTTCACTAGATTTCCAGCATGATTAGCCTTCGAGTGGTCTCGTAATCAGAGGGTGATATTCTGCTCACTTTTGCGCATAGATGGACTCGAACATGAGCAGTGCCCGGCGCAGATTACGCCCACTCTCCTTTGCAATCCGCTTGTTTAAGCCATCGGCCTCAGTCCAGCCCTCTCTCTTCGCGGCAATTCGAAGTGCCGAGCAGATATCATCCTCCGTAGGAGCTGCAACTCTGACCAGCAGGGTTCGCGACCGGATAGGAGCAATGATGTTTGATGTGCTGTTGGCCAAGAGGATCAGACGCAGGTTAGGACTGTATTTTTCCATGGTTCGTCTCAGTGCGGCCTGGGCATCACGCGTGAGATGATCGGCTTCATTGATCACGACAATCTTAAATCGTTGCTTTGCCGACAGATCCACCTGCTGTGTTTGAGCGACTTCCTTGAGCAATTCCTGGATAACGACTCGATCATAATGTCCGACATCGGCAGGGGTGATCTCGAGGTGATAAACGGAGGAGACGATGTTGAATTCTAGCTTGCGGTTGCTCGTGGTTTGAAAGACTCGGGCGTCGATCTTGATCTTTTCCACGCCTGGGCCGTACAATTCCTTCAGGGTAGCAATGATGCGCGTTTTCTTGCCCGCTCCGGAAGGACCGAATACTAAAAGGTGAGGAAAGTCTCCGCTCTGGGCCTATCAAGCATCCATTGGCATTAGTTGAGCTGTAACTGCTCGGTGCGTGGTTGGGCAATTACCAAGGACCGTAGGCGATCTGAAAGCTCGGGGTGGTATGAAAGCGCGTCAAGTGACCGCGGACGCAGTTTGTCAACAAGGAGCGCCATTTCGGGCTTTGGGTGCTGGGTGGAAGATAGCTGGATGGTTCCCAGGGACTGTAGAAAATGCGGGCTGGAGAGATCGCGTCGGGGACGCGCACCTAATTAACGATTGGCCCGTGCACGCCGCGCTCTGAGCCCTCTCTACTGCTAGTACAAGCAACATGAACCATATTCGAACCAGAACAATATAACAATATACGCCATGAATGGGACTGAAGGTAAATTTTCTAAGACTCGCTTATATTTACACTCTTACACTCGGATCAAATCCCACACACTTCCCCCTAACTCCAAGTTGTATAGTACAGGCGCAATTTTTGAGAGATGAGATGGTGCCGAGAAAGTTGAACCAGAAGCAAATACACACTTTTACTGGTTACAACTTTTGCTTTTTGCAAATATTTAATGCTGGCTGTGCTTTCCAAGGTACGCTACCTCAGTCTTTGCAGGTGACTGGATGCAAATCATGATTGGATGGGCTTCAGAACCCCATTGTCGTCATATCTCGCTTCTGTTATGGGTCAGTCTAGTTGCAATAAAACCAACGCTCGAATAAGGCGGTTGCTTACTGAAGAAGGTATAAGACAAGGTGATGGTGTCGATTCCCTTCATGTTTGGATCCGTCGCAAAGTCCGGATCGATGTAGAAGAAGACAGGCATATCTACCGACTCTCCGGCATTAAGTTTCTGTTCTTCAAAACAGAAACACTGGATCTTGCTGAAATAGGGAGCCACTTGGCCCGGAGTCACGCTGTACGTAGCGACTCCGATGATATCTTGCGGGCCCTTGTTCGTGGCTGTGTAGAACGCCAGGGCGGTCTCGCCCGGCAAGACTCGAACCTCTCGTTGTTGCGGAGTGAATTTCCAAGGCAGGACGTCGGAAACTGACCCATTGAACGTAATACGGAGGCGTCGGGAGTCTGTCACAGGTGTAACGCGCGAGGCAGTGTCGCCGTCTCCGTTGCGGTGGGTGAGAATGGGCTGGCCACCCCAGCCAGTTTGTTGGCAAATCTGAATGTAGAATATGATATCAATACAAGGCGCTTCGGGGGCATTCTGAGGCAATGTGGGTGCTGCCAACCATTTTGTAGAGAGGAACTGATCCGTAGGCAAGAGCGACAGTTCCGAGAATGAGACTGATGGTATAATACCTAGGAAAGTGACGATTAGTATGTATGGACCTCGCGTGACGCCGGAGCTTAAACTCACATAGTGGAGGTATTGCGTTGCTGCGATTGCGGCGTGTTGAATGGCGCTGAGGAGGCATGGCGTTCTGCATGAAGCAAGGAATTCCTTGAGAAATACCTCTTTTCTGCTTCAAAGATACCTTTCCGGAGATATATTGAGCGCTGGGGAATAGCCCCGGCGAGCCCGCAGCGTCCACAGGAGGGGAAAAGTCTGGAAAACATGGCTTGGTGAGTTCGGATTGAATTAAAGGCGTCGATCATGCGGCCTGGACTGCCGTGCAATTGTACATCACGTGATATAGTGGCTTGTGCTATCGATAATGGATGTCACGTGCTTCAATTCGTCTGGACGTCCTGGATGAGGTAATAACAACAGTTCCAATATGGCCTGGCTGCCTCCTGTATGATACGCCTGCGTGGTTGTCATGGTAGGGAGCATCAACAGGCTGGATTGGATAGTTTGGATGGGCGGTTGGTCCATCCCAGGGAGTCAAAGTACATCCATGCTTAGAATGGAATAAATCATCAGGGAAGACATTTTTATCAACGTAAAACATTTCTGGATTCAATGCCCATGAAGGCTCTTTTGATACATATTAGATTAAATATATTGATAAGACCAATTCATCTCGCTCCACGCTCCGTAGTATAACACCATAGTAATACAAGGACATTCGAGTACTCGAATGAGTAGCTCATTGAAAGGTAATCTAGTTCAACACGCTGGTAGTAATGCGGCCGAAAACACCTCGGACCATGCGGGGTCTTTCACGAAGACAGGTGATTAGAACAGCAGCACTGGTTGCAAAAGCAATGTGCTCGCGGTATTGATACTGCCAGGGAGAGAAAACCGTTAGTATCGCATGACTCGTTTGAAAGTTGTCCAAGATCTGCCGAGGCTCGAAAGAAGGGCAAACCGTGTGTAACCCACTCCAACCGGGGGATGCGAGGATAGAACATACCTTTTTATCATACAACCGTGGAAGCACTGTCGCCGCAGCTCGAGGTGCCACAAATAATGCCAGTTCTTGTCGCTTTCGCGCCTTTTCAACAAGCACGCTCCAACCACACATGAGACATCCTGCGCTGACGCAGAGACCGGAATCCCACATCAAGGGAGTAATCGTCTTCTGGTCAAATATTTTGGGGCCAAGCCGAGTCCGAGACAGACAAACGCCGTAATAGAAGAGGCCCACAAAGGAAGCAAGGAAGGCCGATGACTGGGCGCCTTCGAATATCGCCCGAGTAAGAACCGCCGGGTTCTTCATGCCTCGTAAGCGCAGAGCAATCTGCAATGGGATATAGGTTGCACAGGCAAACTTGAAGGTTCTAGCAAAACGGGACACCGCGTGGATCTCGCAATTGGGGCCGCATCCCATGTGTACCATTTCGCACGGAATGGGAGCTGTCTTGGCTGGGTCTCCCCATTCTATGGGCCAATTGTATTCTCTGCACATGGCTTCCAGAAGAGGCGCTTGGCCAGTATCCTTTCCATATACGAACACCCCTCGACGAGCACGACGGAGAGCCTCAATCAACCGCGAGTCAACCTTGGCCACCTCGCCAATCCACTTCTCGTAACTTCGAGGTAGCCTTTCCGGAAGATAAAACCAAGCCCACATAACTATAGCTGCACTCGTGGCAAACACCCCAGCATCTGCCAGGCCGGGAGCCAGGGATTCAACAAAGTTCCAGCGATTCTGTGATATACGATGACGGCGCCAACGACTCCATGCTAGGCAGGCAATCACATCCACAGCTCTTGTGACCGTGAAAATAGTGAGGTCCATTGTCCTCCCGACCAGCTCCGGACGCGGTGGCCGCTCCAGCGTATTGGTCGGGAGGCTGCTGAGATCCTCTTGGCCGATGGCAGAGCTTTTATTGCTGACATCTTTCTGCGAAATGCAACGGTTTTTGTTCAGAAGTTGGAAGCTAAACCATGCCGAAAGGAATGCCGTGACGAACTGTATCAAGCGACGCAGGCGCTGGGACAGTCGAACGTCACCCTTTGAGTGACCGGCTACGATCGAGATACATATCCGATACAACAGAGCCGGTAGGAAGGTCGACCCACCGACCAAAGCAGCGCAGAATGTTGCGAAGCCGTTGAAACGCAGAGGCCCAGACAGAACTTGCGCCAGCTATAAGGTTCAGGGTCAGCCTGCGTGCGCATTTCGCGAACCCATAGAGAGACCGTGATTTAAGCACGAGGGGAGGTGACATCACTGAAAACAGGGCTCGAAGACTCTCAAAAGTGACTTGAAACATACCTCGCGAAGTTTTTGAGCAGTATCCCAGTTTCTGGCCCCGAGTCGGCGGGCGTAAGAGACAAGTTTGGGGGTGGCCGCGGAGAGATATCCTAATGCGTAGGCGCGAAGTATGCTGGAACGAGATCAGCACTCTCCTCATTCATGCCCACGGTTCATGATAACCGTTACTGGGGAACCTCCACCTCCATTCTCGGGAAAAACGTACGGTTTGAGGACCCGGGCCCTGAAATGGCTGTCACGGAGACTCAGCCGGACGGTAGGATCCATAGCGCCAGTAATGGTATCTTTTGATCAGCAGGGGATGAGGATAAGCATCCCAGCCGGGCTCAACGGCCAAGGCCAAAGCTTCGACGTGGATCGATCAGGGTGGGATTCACGCGTATCACCAATGAGAGGCCAGAAGCGAATTCGCAACCAACAGGCTTCCAGTGGGCGAGAACTTGCAGCCGCCCGAAAATTGGGTAGTATTTTATTGTTCTGGGTCGGAACCGAGAGGGGGTCGTGGGTCCTTTCCTTTCGGGGAGAGGGCAACCCTTCTGCACGATCGGTGTTTTTTTTGCGTTGCCTATGATCAACCGTGGATCTGTGTAACGGGGGTAGCTTATGTAGGGTGAGAGATGGACCTCGGCCCCCGAAGCGGAAGAAGCCCCTCCCCGCAAGATGTTCAGTGATTCTTTGTCGGCTGGGTTGGGTTTGTTTCAGGGGCAACCTTAGGAAGGACGATCATCCGAATACCAAGGGTAGTTGGAGTGGGTTCGGGGAGAAGTTGGCTGTTGACTGTTAGCGGTTGACTTGCGGGGCGCCCAAGTTGTCGGACCGTGGCTACCCCGAATATAGGAGATTGTACCGAATCAACATTACTCAGGATACCATTGTTCTAATTATTTCTGATCATCTAAATCGCTTTAACACTTTAATTTGAGCAAGGCTAAACTAAGAACCCACTTATCACTACGACGATTACATACTATGACTTTCGACTCCGGACCTAGACGGTATGTATGTATGCATTCGCTGTACTGTAACGGCCATACCGTACTGAATCCAGGCTTCCCCCATCGACCGGCCCCTTCTTACCGCAGCGGGACTGGGCGGTACCGTATGGTCATTTTGGTACGTTACGTCACGCGACCGCAGAAAAATTGCATGTGATCCGAGGCCGAAGTGGTTGCGATTGTTGACGATGCGACACTCCACACTCCATCTTTCCCCAGCTTTCTCTTTCTCCATTTTCCTCGTCATCGTTGTGGTGCATAGCAGTCATCCCGCTTCTCTTCTGTCTTTTTGATCTTCACCTTTCCCGATATCCTCCGTTTGGCGGAACTCGGTGAACGCAGATCTTCCCACTCGAATCCCACTCCATCTTAATTATATCACGGACGAAACTCGTTCCCCGGATTTTCACGAGGCATGATCGCTTGGCCCCGGTCATTGCTGCTCTCGATCGCTCAGAGCAATTCTTTCTGACCCAAAACTTATCCCCACCATCTCCCCTCTTTGTATCCAGACGACGCTTGTGACAATGAATGGCCCCGGTCCTGAAGTACATACTGGGCGAACCTCCCCTCCATCCGCTGGTCCCTTTGGCTGTAAGTTTCATCCCATTTGCGGTTGATTCCTGTTTGCTCTTTGCTCTAGTCACAGGATGAAACAGCATTTTTAACGTCTACCATAGACTCCTTTCTCGCTCCTATGGATACCCCATTTGAACAGGCGCCCGCCTTACCCCCAGGTCCTTCTCTTCTTGACGACAACGAATCCAACATGCTTGACAATTTTTTTACGACCATGAATTCAAACAGCTTTTCGAATGACTTCTGGCTTCGCAGCCAACAGGACAAATCTTCTGGCATCCACTTTGACTGGTCCAGTGAACTTCCCCCGACATTCGAGGGCTCAACGACATCGCTGTCACAACCATCTTTTCAGCAACAGAGTTTCAAACCAGGTATGACGATGGGGAATGGCGCCAACCATGATGTTTACGCGGCTGCCTCCATGCTATATCAGAACGGTATGAATGGGGCTGAAATCGGCTCTGCGCTGGCGCAGCAAGCCTTCGCTGGTCAGCCTCTTTCATCCCAAGCTCGGCGTGCCTCGCAGCCTGTAGGCATTGCACATGCGTCCGGCTCCTCCCCCACTCGAGCTCAACTTCCAACTGGATTCCACACTTCCGAGATGCTCTTCGATGTCCGGGATCCCATCCCCGAAGACCAGCACCCATCCCGCAAAGTACGAGGTCTTCATTGGGGCTCCGACAATAGCTTTATGGACCAGGGCTATATCGCCCCGCCTGATCAGCCAGACATGGAAACCCGTACTCGTGATCTTCTGGAGCATCTCGACTGCTTCGAGCCCCAGGCCAGTGCCGCCAACACCCGCCCAACAACCCCGGAACGTCTGGTTGCCGCGCATGCTCAACGAGCCGCCCTCCACAATGCGGAAATGGAAGATCCTTCCCACCCACGGAAACGTCAACGCATCATTAAAGATGGCGAGATCCCCTCGGATGAAGAGGACGCTCGACTGGTTCGAAAGTCCCGGACTCCAAGCAATGCGAAGGCGCGGCGCGCTTCTACCGCAACCAACTCTTCGAGCAAGGCACGACTCACGCCGAATAGCAAGAACGCTCGCGAGAATCTCTCAGAAGAGCAGAAGAGAACCAATCACATCCTCTCGGAGCAGAAGCGGCGTAACCTCATTCGCCAAGGTTTCGACGATCTCTGCATACTCGTTCCCGGACTTCGTGGTGGCGGTTTCAGCAAGAGTGCCATGCTCACCCAAGCGGCTGACTGGCTGGAGGAGCTTCTCCGCGGGAACGATATTCTGCGGAGACAACTAGCAGACATGAAGGGCATCAACGGCCTGGTTATGCCACGATAAATGGGACTGTTTCCCTTTATTCATCTGACGTGATCATGACCTTATGCTGTTTCATTTGATCCCTTGGACGTTCCGGTGCATCTCCTGGGTTTCTAGCGGGTTGAGCGGGTTGGAAAGACGCAGTCGGGCGAGTGGGCGTTAAGTTCTTGAAGATACCATTTCGTTTTTGTGGGATGGGTGGGTTCTTTGGTTGTTGCGTTTTCTGACTATACCTTTTTTATTCTTTTTATCATTCATCAGACCGGACATATCATTACTCAGTCACATCCGGTCAGCGGATTCTATACATAATCTAGCGCATCGACGATATACCTACCTTGACGTGACTGGCCTCTGCTATGGAACAGGGCTCAGGTACATACCACCATCAATGCAGACATATATCGAATACATACTTCCTCCCGTCGAATTTTATTCTCGGGTAATCGTGGAATACCTACTACCCTAGGTAATGTCTACCTTATGTAGTTTAGAACCACTAGGACGTGGAGAGGTTGGGCACCTTCCCGAGGAAGTTGAAGCTGTCTCTTCTGCATCCATTTACGATCATTCAATTACAACCGGGCGTTTTTACTCTGAAACCCATGGCGACTGGAGTAGAAGGGATTGATCTGTTGCATGCCAGTGGCAATTCTCTAAACCCGCCCCGAGTCAAAAGCAAGTCCCTCGCTGAACACAACCTCCAAACCCATGATAAATCTACATCCATTATATCCCTAAAAATGCATACTTGAGTATATCCCAATGGTAAATATGATTGAGTGGTGGATGTAGTTGCTGTAGTTGATCTACATGCGAACTGTCAACTGCAACTGTCACCTATGGCAATCGCGCGTGCCGGCCCACTCTGTTTTGGCCGACGCGCCGACCCCAACTTAATGCCGGTGCACCTCACTCCACCACCATCACCACCACCACCACCCCACGCCAGTATGCCACCCAAACGAAAGCGCGCCAACAATGATGAAGGCTCGGATAATGACGCCAAACGCTACGCCCACCTGAAGCCGCAAATCCGTCGCGTGCCCGAGAAGACCATCAATGCGAAATGGACGACTCTACCAGAACCGGTCCAGGATAAGGTCCGCGACCTGTTCCACTCGCTAGAGCGGCCGGTGATCATGCGGAATAAGAATGAGCAGAAGCGCATCGAGGCGCAGAGTGCGGTCCAGGCGGTGGTGCGCAAGTACGTCTACCAATGATCCTGCCATTCTCCAGATGCGTTGCAAACACGCCGTTGCTATAAACCAGAGGCCAGAAATGCTAATATCCCTTCTCGACAGCCTCGGAAAGCGACTGCCACGAATGCCATTTCCTCCCATCACCAAGGACTCCAACTTCGATTACGAGTCTGCTCTTAATGAACATGTGCGTGACCTGGCGCCCACTTGCATAGACACCATGCTAATTGGCTACCAGCGATCTCTAGAAGCCAGTTTATCCACCATGAATGACAGTATCGACCTCCTCAGGTCCGAGGTTGCCAAAGAAGAGGCACTCCTGGCGAGCGAGAAGAAAGCGCTCCAAGAAATGGATAAGAATGCCAAGAGAGCAGAGGCTGAGAGGAAACGACAGATGAAGAACGTGAGCGAATTGTTCCAAGTCAAATCCAATCGATTCTCTCGCTGACTATTTACTGCAGGAGCACCCTGTTCTCCGGCAGCTGGACAACCCGGGAGAAACCTCAGATGGTCAATCCTCCGAATTTACATTAATGGACGTGAAGAACAGCCAAATTAGTCTTGATGATGTACAAACTTATCTTTCGATTCATGTTGCTAGACCTAGAGCGCTGACCATTGCCTAGTTGGATGATGACCCCGAGGTACAGACTCTCATGAAACAGCTTCACGGCCACCTTCAGTCCATGCAGAGCAACACAGCTCCTCTGGCAGGGCTGAGAGATGCGCTCACCCGATCACAAGCGGCATTGGATCTGTACTCGAACGATTGAGGCCGCGGCTCATACATGGAACTCGACGCTTACGCACGGCCGCAAGGCTGTAATTTTCTTTCAACGTCCGTACGAGGAGGCACATGCGATTTGTTGAAGAGGGTTGAAGGATTGGAGGTGCAGAAACCGCAACAAAATGATTGTTGAGCACTGCTCCCTCGCGTGCTCAGATCTCCTCGCTACATGTGAATCACGAATATCAGCCTAGGTTTGCGACCGGGGTCCGTCCTTGTCTAGGCACTGGTCGAGTTCGGACGGCGATACTCAGGGGCAATTGCATCACAGCACATCCCACCAGATCGTGACGGGCATGGACTAGGTCGATCATGGCCATCTGGAGAATCTGGAGAATCTAGTCCAGCTGCCGGGCCCCTCACGGCATTTACGCCCCCCGACGGACCTCGGCCTATGAGAGCATAGTAATTATCACGAAGTGACCTCTTCAATCTGATTCAAATGACCGCATTAGAGCAATAGCGCATCTCGCATTTCACAGCTCGCACCGTAGTCAATGTAATCCCGGGGCCGAGGAACCGAAGAAAAAGATCGGGGATGCCCCATGCGGAGCAGGTCGGAGGGGCGACTGGGTTGACTCCGCTTTGGAGCCGCAGGAACTGCAAACTGCAACTTGTAACTGGCACCTTTCATCACTTCTCACTTCTCACTACTCACCCACTGCAAGCTGCAACAGCCGGCCAATGTCTGCAGGCAGCCATTTCGCCTGGTCTCGGTGAGCACAGCATTTCCGCCATGACAGACAAGAGCGCGTCCGACAAGACTGCCAAGTCCAAGGGCGATGCAGGGAGGGATGCGCGCGCAAAGGACTCGCCAGCAGCATCTGCGGTCAAGTCCGAAACCACCGGCTCCGGAAGTCATTCCAGTCCTAAGAAGCGTCGCAAGGTCAATCATGGTGAGTTGCCGCTCGCGCGCATGCGACAGGGATCGCACATTCATTGCACTCCCCCGCTTGCGCTCTCCGCGGGGATGTCGGGGAAGATCGCATATCCAAAGGACTTGGGCTAATGTCTCTTTCCACAGCGTGTGTCTACTGTCGTCGCTCGGTAAGCAGTCGATTCATAAATCTCCCTTGGCTACCGCACAACATCCCCGCCTGGAGCCTCTCGTTCGCGATGGTGGCGGGAAATCTATTTGAGGAACGCTTTGCTAACTGAAGGCCCGGTGGTCGCGTGGGACAGCATATGACTTGCGATTCGGTACGACCTCTCCCCCGTTTGATTTGTGAATTCTCATCCCTTCAATCCACCCGCTGCCTGTGCGGCCGATTGTCAACACTCGTTGCGTACTGGAAGATCTGCCTGCTGACCTGTTGCGACTTCTGAAGGAACGGCCTTGCACCCGATGTATAAAGCGCAATATCGGGCATCTATGCCACGACGAGCCCAGGGAGCCTACGAAACGCCGTGATCAAGACGGTTCGGCTGCGGACGAGGAAGGCTCGTCAAATAATGACCTAGTCACCGTTTCAGGCATGCCTCGGAGTGTTGACGTCTCGGATGCTGCCGGTCAGCAAATCCTCCCCGACGTTGCGATCGGAATGCCGCCTTCCACGGTACAGCCAGGGAACATCACTTCGTCTGGCCAAGGCCTCGATGCGAACTCTCAGCCAAGTAAGGATGCGACGAAATGATTTTCGTGGTAGGGCTCCGCTGACTTGTGAATTTCCAGTGATGGCGTACAACGACTGGATGGGTGGACAGAACCAGTTTCAAGACATGCACTCCCTTCACCCGTCGTACATGTTCAATGCGCCTGAGGTCACGAATGAATACAACTTGCTCGGTGATTTCCTCAGCAATAGTTTGTTGGACGACGGTGCGATTTTCCCAGATCAGAACATGAATGGCGTTTACTCGGATCCGTCGTTGATCAATTCGATGAACACATTGAATGTGCCCAATGGTATGCAATCAACACATCTCCCGCCACCGGCGCATAGCCAGGCGCCACACGGTGACTCGATCCAACGACCTACCTCTACTGTGGGAAATGACAAGGCGCGCGAGACGTACTATATGACAGCGGCAGACCCGTCAGGATCTGACCCGCCGGAGGAGCGCATGAATAAGCTCCTCAAGGCGAAGTACGACGCCGGACTACTGAAACCATTCAATTATGTCAAGGGATATGCCAGGCTCAATCAATACATGGAGAAGAACATGCACCAATCGTCACGTCAGAAGATTCTCCGCCAGCTTGACAAGTTTCGGCCAAAGTTCAGGGAGCGCATGCAGAGCCTCACTGATATCGAATTGATCCTGGTGGAGATGTGGTTCGAGCGCAGCCTGATGGAGTACGACCGTGTCTTTGCAAGTATGGCTATCCCTGCCTGCTGCTGGCGAAGAACAGGCGAGATTTTCCGAGGCAACAATGAGATGGCGCAATTGATCGATGTTCCGATTGAAAGTCTGCGAGATGTGAGTTCATGAATCGCATCGGCCGCCCCCTTCCATATTCTAATTCTTCCAGGGAAAACTTGCCATCCATGAGATTATTGTCGAAGACCAACTGGTCAGCTACTGGGAGAAGTTCGGGGCCATTGCCTTCGACAACACCCAGAAGGCAATGCTCACTAGCTGCACTCTGAAGAACCCCAATCCTGACTCAACAGGCGAGGGCATCCAATGCTGCTTCTCTTTTACGATCCGACGGGACAATCACAACATGTAAGATCCCTCACCCACAATAGTTTTGCTTGCCGCACATATATTGACCATCATCTAGCCCATCCATGATCGTGGGTAATTTCCTTCCCACACAGCGGATACACAAGTAGCTGTGGGCGTAAAATGATTTGTTCTATTTGGTTGTTTTGGGATAGGTCAGGTTCAAAATGTTGGCATTTGTTTGGTTGAGCTTTGGTTTTTGATTCCCCGAGGCTGGAGGTCTCTTGTCCTTCTCTCGAAATATAAAATGAGTGTACAATACTCGATTATTTTGCCTTGAACTCACGTTGATCTTTTTTCTTTTTCTTTTTCTTTTCTTTTTCTTTTTCTTTCTAAAAAAAAAAAACAAACAAACAAAATTGATAGTTTAGAGAAGCCTGCTTCGTAAAGTACTTGGAGTCCTAGGTGGCCCGGCCGTACTTTACATTTTCCACAACTTGAACTTTTCTCTTTGGCATCCTCGTGCCACGATGGCTATGAACAGTATTTGTTCCTGAGAGAATGTGTAATCTACACAAGGATGAAGATATCTCTATTCGGTATTGGGACGAATGATCAACCTCTCCGCACTAGTTTTCCCCTGCCTGAGGATATCCCAAGCTTCCTGTGCGTGGCTCAACCCACCCACAATCCTGGTGGGAAGGGCACGTATATAGTCCCTGGCTAACGCTTCTTCCAGATACTCCCACCATACCCACCTAGTAAAATCTGCATTATCCGGATTGAGGTAATCGTCCAAGAATTGGGCAAAGAATACAGTGACCCCATCAGGTAGTTTAACACCCGCTCTTAAACCCATAGTGGATAGAATCTTGCCCCCGCCTTGAGCAGCCAAGACAGCTCCAATTGTGCCCTGGTCCTTTGCCGAGTCCGCAGCCGCGAGTACTGCATGAAAGGGGCCAATGGCAATCAATTCTTCGGAAGCAGAAGGCTGAGTTCTGTCTACGAACTCAGTAGCCCCTAAAGATTTCACCAGCTCAGCATTCGAAGCGGATGCCACACCCACGACTGCGTAACCAGCACTTGCCGCAATCTGGACGGCATATGCGCCGAATGACGAGGATGCACCCCAGATCAGTATCTTCTTTGACTTGTTGAGTGGGTTGGGCGTTGGGGAAGGCTTGTCCAAGTGCAGGTGTAAGATAAGGGCGCTCATCGCACCATACAAGTTGGAGGCGAGGGCGGCTGCTCCCTCGAACGATACATGACCAATCTAGTCCAACATTTATTAAAACACCGATAAGTATAGGAAGGAGAACAAGAACCTTTGCCGTCAGCTGCTGTGTAGTCAGAGCAGAGCGCTGCAGGGCTCCAAATCGAGCATCGTTGCGCAGAGTTCCTGCGCTGTTGGTGACCACTCGGTCTCCTACTTGGAATCGCGTCACACCATGGCCTGTCTGAATAACTGTCCCTGAAAAACACACTATGGATTGATTAGCAGGCTCATTCAATCAAAGAAATTGGGTTAGACAGGGTCTCCACCGGCTGGAGATACCACGAACATCCAATGATTGTGGGGTATGTCAATTGGAACGGAAGCACGCCGTCCTGAATTTTGTATTCCGCCGGTTGGATAGCTACCGCCTCAGTCTAATCGAATGGAATTGTTTAGCCTTATAGCGAGGTTTGCATGTTTTTGATTCTCGCCTACCCGAATCAGTAACTCATCTTTTCCCGGTTCAGGCATTGGAGCTGGGCCAAGCTCAAGCTTCGCCCCAACACCAGGGAGCCAGGCTGCGATATTTTGCCTATCTGACATTATTGGCAACGATTGTTTGCAACTTTTATTTTATTTTATTTTATTTTCTTTCAAAACAAGGGGCAGAGCCATTAATGTAATATGATAGATGACGAGAGTATGCTCTTCGATGTCAACCGATCAGGCCCACGGTGAGAAAGGTTGTTCGAATTTAGGAATTTGGGCGTCATTTATTCTCGCCCGACCCCGCGTGGAGGATAGCCAGGTCAGCTGGCTCAAACGGCCTCTCATACGAATAGAGTTTGGCCATGACATTCACGGTCTAATTCCCGGCCCAGATCGGCCGGGAATTACGTTAGCGTCTCGATCAATCTAGAGCAGCTATAAGTTAGTCGACTCTAGATACAAAACAGTGCTCCTGGGATCCCAAGACTTATATTCCTTAGAATAAACATTGTTGTATCTTGGAGTGCTCCCTTCGGAGAATAATGTCCGCGCTCTGCATGGAAGTAAAACAAATGCAAATCGAAAACTCCTTTTTATTAAATCCATTCGTTCATCTAGATGGAACCAACATTTCAGTTCGATGATATAGTCTAGAAGCTGAAAAATGAAGCTCGCTAGATCTAAATATTTCGATAATGGGCTCTCGTAATATACATGGATACATGATCGTATGCTGGGGCAGATGCCCAGTCGTCGCATGCTGACCCTCCAGGATCTCCCACCTACTCGACCGTGACCACCAACAATAACTATCCCTCCTTCAACTTCCTCACCTCCACTTCGCAACCCTCTCCCAATCGTGCCCAGAACAGATTTGTCGAGGCTTTTGAATAATCATATCATACTAAATGGTCTTTACTGTGACAATAAATGGTAAAAAATAGTGATAGATTAAGGACAAAATATAGACTGAGAGACATGATCTAAGCTGACTCAAAGCAATATGGGTATCATAAGAAGAGGAAGAATGAGAATATCAGCGAACAGAAAATAATCCCCCTCCATCCAGATTATGGGCAGAGAGGGAGAGGGGAAAGAAGAAAACAATGCAGTGAAAGAAGAAAAGAGAAAAAAGAAAGAAAAAAGAAAGTGATGGCAGAAATCGCCATTAGATCAGAGACAATTGGATGGTCGAGCGATGGCAGAAGATGTAGAGTCACTGGGTATACCATTGCGTGAGATGGAAAGGTTCATCTGCAAATCACTCATCTCCGTTAGCGTCGTATGACCGACTCCTCGAAACCTGTCGCAGATTTTTCTGACGCAGGAGAGGTGTTGAAGGAGCATGGCGTGGATAGTGTGGGGATCGTGACGAGATAGAGGAGTAGCTGGGTTTGCGGTCCAGATCCTTGCCACTGCTGTCAGTCTCCGTTTCCGCACTCTCGTCGCTATTCAAGGACCGTGCATTGACAGCACGGAGTGTCAGGGTCAGTTCTCGCTCAAGTTCCTTTTGTGCTAGAACTTGCTGGCCAGAACCATTGAGCTTCTTTCGGTAGGCGCGCAGCGTCCGACACACTTGCTCAGTCGACATCTCTAAGCTGCCGAATTCGCTCCGGTGGGAGGCCTTGGTGCGCGAGCGGAAGTCAGAAGAGATGCGCCGACTGGTGCTCCGCGTGCCATGGGGTTTCTTGGGGTTTGAGGGCCTGGACTTCGGGCTAACCGGGGACGGGGATCGGCGGGTTGATTCCGTTGGTGTGAAAACAGTTGGCGAACGACGATTGGGAGGTGACGGTGTTTCGGCCAATGAATGGTTCTTTAGATTGGACGGCGTGAGAGACAACTTGGACGTCTTGCGAGTCAAGGTCGGGGAGAGATCGCGCACTGGTGTGGGGGTTCCCAGAGGGCTCGGGATGTCGGGTCGTTGGAAGCCAGCTAGCTCGCTGCGTGAGAGGACTTTCCGGAGGGGCGGTTTGGCTGCTGTTGCCTCTTTCGTTGGGCCATCCTCGTCGCGGCCTTGTTGTGATTCTGGGGGCAGCTGTGGCTGGACAGATAGGTTCCAAATCATCAGGATGCCATCGATACCAGCTGAGATCAAATTCCGCTTGACAAGTGACTTGTCGGTGCTGTCACGTTCCTCCAACAGCATTACATCGCTTACACCCTCCGTGTGGCCAAACTCGCCTGTAAGTAACTGATCTCGTTCTAGATCATATACCCGAATAGACTTGTCGGTACTAGAGACCCCAAGCAGGAGTTTCGGGCTTTGTCCTGGAATTTCAGAAGCGACTGTCAAGGCGCTCATTATGACGGCGTCGTTTGCTTCTGAGTCGGATGCTCGGAAACAATGAAGTTGCCGTCCAGAAGGAATGTCGAACTTCGATATGCAACGGTCCATCGTAGATACAAAGAGCATATTTGAGTCGTCGGGACAGAAGGTCATAGAGACCGGAGAAGCTTTGAGGGTGATGACTCTAGTGATGAGATATGCAACCGACGTTGCGCCGTTTTCCTCGCGAGTGGCACGCTCTCGTACGAGAATTGTGCGGTCGGCAGAACTAGAAAGCAGCCTCTCGCCGTCATTCATAAACATAAGCTGGTTGACAGCTCCAACATGGTCGTCCATTGTCTGGATCAAATCTACCTGAGACGCTGACTTTTGGAAGAGTTGCACCATGCGGTCACGGCCAGCACTCGCGATCAAACAGGAATCTGCCGCGGAAAGGACAGCAATTTCTGTAATTTCAGCTCCGTGGGCGCGGACTTCATTAATACAAGTCCATGGCTCACGAGAGTAAAGTCTGTAGTAAAAAGTTAGCAAATTTTTGATTGAAAAGATTGGGGCAAACATACCTGAGAACTCCATATTTATCCCCAGAAACAAACCACTTTGCACCGACAGGAGCCCTCAGCACCTTGAGCTCATTCGCCACATCTTCAGCTTCACAATTCTGCTCTAGGCCTACTGTTTTGAAGTCCAAACATTTGCCCAGGGAATCCCAGAAAATAACGGAGCCGTTGCGAGACCAGGTGAAAAAACTCGCGGGGAAATCGGATGCATCAAGACGCCGAATACCAAGGACCGGGTCTCGGTGGGCCGGCATGGATGTGTCGCCATGCTCCTGTTCGCCTTCGTCACGCAGGCCCTCAGTGGGGTAGATATGAATTTCGCGGCTGGCTTCCACAGTAACCAAGTGCGAGGATAGGGAGCCCATGCATGTAATTGCAGGTACCTTGCTCTTCTTATCCACCACAGTCTTCTCCCGTCGTGCAGGCGACATGGGGGTAGACAAAGTCGAAGACCGCAGCGTGTCAAATGAGAGTCGCTTCACTTTCCGTCCACGGCCTCCCAGCCATATCGACTCGCGATCGAAGTCAACAGCCAAGGACGTTATAGCAAAACCGACCTGTGTGACGAGTTGCAATTTTTGAGACCCTTCACGGTCATCGAGAAAGCATACGGCACCGGATTCTGAGCCGATCACACCCTCCTGATCAGAGATACTGCTGGCGCAACTGAAGGTGTTGTCGTTCAGTTGACCTAACAAGCAATTCCTGCCAGAAAGAGCCTTTGGCGCCGGGTTCGGAGACGGTGCCGCACCATCTATATTCAACCGTGATTTTGTAGGCGAGACTGGTCGGGATGGGGGAAGTCTCCAAACTTTGACATGGCGTACTCCGGTCCTATCTAAATATCAGCTGAATGTCTTATCTATACGATCTCTGACGGAGAACTTACGTGACCAAGGAGTGGCCGATCCAGCACATGTCGCGGACGAAAGATGTACATTTGTTTGCCGAGTGTAGCTTAGCCGACCCATTCTTGAGATTGATTGTCCAAATGAAGAGAAACCCATCGTTCGGGCTGCCCAGGGTAGCCAGATACTGGGAGTCGGGGCTGAAGGCAAGACTTTGTACGCCAAAGGTGTGGTCAGTGAGGATGGAAAGAGGGACGTCAGGCAAGGCATCTCGTGCGGTTGAAAATATCAAAACTCGGGGGTTGTAACCGGTCTGCTCGCTGTCAGTAATTGAACGGCCCTCCATTGGTTTATAGTTGCATCTTGCTCACCTCCCCCACAGCCAGGAATCTTCCGTTTGGGCTGATTGAAACGCTGGTCACGGCTTTGATTCTTTCTCTTGACGACC
This sequence comes from Penicillium sp. G339, assembly GCA_027569595.1. NCBI lineage: Eukaryota > Fungi > Ascomycota > Eurotiomycetes > Eurotiales > Aspergillaceae > Penicillium > Penicillium sp. G339. The sequence continues at coordinate 243,306 of JAPDFJ010000032.1, forward strand.
AGCCACGTGGGCTGCCGGTATCGCTCACTTCGCTAGATGGGGAGCCATTGGGAACATTGAGATGTGGGTTGGATCGGATATGGGATAGGGATCGTGATTTCGGGTCTGGAGTAGCTGGCGGAGTGGATTGGTTGTAGAAAGAGGTAGTCGGATTCACACTGGTGGCCGAGGGACGCGCTCGGAAGAAGCGCTGGCTCAGATTGGCCTCATCATCGAGCTCGGCGAGGACGGCCGCGGAGCCGGCGCACAAAGCAAAACTCCTGCTCTGGTCATGGCTGGAGAAGCCATTGGGGGTGGTCGTGGTGGTACCAATGACAGTCTGCAGCGAGAGGCATGACTGATGCGAGGCCTTGCTGGGCGAGCGAGTGGTTGGGCCTGGACGCAAGACGGGGGAGTTGGAGGGGGTGATCTTTAGGGAGGCACTAGCGAGCTTGCTTTTAGCGCTTAGCGGCGCGGTGGTGGCCATTGCCTCGGGGGACTGCGACGATGATTCAGAGTCCCCTGGGCGCGCAGGGCTCAAGTTGCATGTTCCTCCGGCAAGGCATTCAAACTGTGGTGAGTGTGGTGGAGGGAGGACGAGGTGAAGGTGAAGTGCAGAGGGGAAAAAGTGAAAGGAGGGCGGGGAGTGGCTGGTCCAATTCGATCAAAGCTTCAACTACCCAAGGCCCACTCGTGCTCGTGCCAAAGTCGTGGGGAAGGAGAGCAAAAAATAGAAGAAAAAAAAGAAAGAAAAAAAGGAGGGCAACACAAACACGAAGCTCATTCCACGCTAAGCGATGATCATTCCAGGCGATCAGAAGAATCCGTGAACCTTGGCTTGCTGGGCCGAAGTCGCCAGTTCCACGGTTGCAGATTGGTATACTACTAGTAGTAATATGAGTTATCTCATCTGAATTATGTACTATATGTATAGTAGGACATGTACTGGTAGCTCCGATCTCAAGGTTTCTCCGGTAGCTGAGATGAGATGAGATGAACGGTGGGTCGTGATCCAAGCACCAAGGACCAAGCGCGTGGCGCGAGATCTGGCCCCAAACATCTCTAGGATGACAGGCATTCATCTTCAAATTTCACTGATCACTTGGTAGATATGAAGCAAGTATTGTAGATACTCTCATCGAATCTGATCTGAGTTGAAAGCTGGAAACAAGAGTGGTCACACCTGTGCCAGTGAGAATGTGGTATGTACGTATATCCCCATATATGAGCCGTACCAAGAAGATACCCCGGCCTAGGTACTATCACTTGACTGGAAGATATTCCATATCCATCTACAGGCATAATAACACTCCAGGTGGCCCCAAGAACTAGTTATGTCGAGTTAAACCATCTGTTGTAAACAAACGGTTATACTTCGGACTTCAGCCTTGCCGCCTGGATATCCAGGCCACAACCCCTCGTTATCTTATCGCCACTCGAAATTCACCTGAGGCACTTCTGGCACTTTTGACTTCTCAGCTGCAATTAATTTGCATCTCCATCCAACTTGAACCATTGTATCCCCTGCAATGACACTTAACTGTGCTGCATCGGCCAAGCTGGCCTTACCAAGCGTCCTGCGCAGTGTTTTTCGCTCCCAATTGATCTGCGACTTGCGATCCTCCCCTGTCCGTCGTTGCTCTCGCTCTCTGCGACAACCCCAGCATCCCCGGCCATTCGCTTCCACCACGCGGTTCCTCCAATCTCAAAGCGATGCTACAGTTTCTTTAACACCCGAATCCCATTCCTCTTCACCGTCTGAAACGTCAATGCCGCAACCCGCAAGCTCCGATTTGACTGCGCCAGCCCGGCAAGGCCAAAGCAGAGGTGCGAAGCCTAGACCAGTAAATAAATCAAAGAAAACCCAACCTCAAACCGAAACCGAAACCGAGACGAAGAAACCGAAGGACCGCAAGCTGTCTGACAAGGATAAGAAGCACGAGAAGGCGAAGAAAGAGCCGAAGAAGCCCAAGAAGCCCGAGGCCTGGGAGATCCAAAAGGATGCCCTGGAGAAAAAGTTCCCTAATGGTTGGAATCCCGCGAAGAGGCTATCTCCTGACGCTCTCGATGGTATCCGACACTTGCATGCAACCGCCCCGGATCGATTCACAACCGCCGTCCTCGCCGATGAATTCAAGGTATCGCCGGAAGCTATCCGCCGGATCCTGAAAAGCAAATGGAGACCATCGGAGGACGAGACTGAGAAACGACGTGTGCGATGGGAGAATCGCCACGAACGCATCTGGAGCCAGATGGCGGAGCTGGGGTTGCGCCCGTCGACCAACCGTTCGCAGCCCTTGTCTGATAGCAGGGGACTGTACGCGCCGAAGAAGAAATAGGGCGCATCATGTATAGCGGCCTAAACACTGTGTAATGATATTGTCTATTGTACTATATGTATAGAAGAAGTGTCGATTCTGGTTATCTTGTGCAGTCCGGGTAGTAGAGATGCTAGACGAAGCTGAGGAAGTTCAATTGTAGTTGACAAAAAGAAATGATCAATTTCTCATGTTTGAAAGAAGTAAGTTGACAGCTGAATATGATTGACCACATCATCACGTTGATGCAGCTGCTCCGCACGGGGCCGGGGGCCGCCACAACTCAACCACCGCCTCGGCCGACTCATCCAACGCTCCCTCCACCTCGCGTCCGCCAACATACCCACGCCCATGCCTACCCCCATTTGACAGCATGCGGACGTCGGCATACCCCAAGTTTCATATCACCTGCCCTTGATTGTCGCCGATTCTCCCCAGTTCCACGTTGGACAACACCCGGGGACGCTCACATGCTGACACCGCGCCGCCATGCCCTCCAACATCCAGGTCTTCGTGAAATGGAAGGACCAAACAATCTTCGCTGGAGAGAATGTGGAATGCACAATTACCTTCAAAAACGTTGCAGATACCACGTCCGACGCCAGCCATGGAGGTGAAGCAGGTCACCAACGGAGGCAGTCTCGAGTTGCGAATCACCCCAGTATCTCCAACTCGGACTCCTTCTTCTCGTTGAAATCACCTCAGAGCCTCTTTTCGGGGAAGCGTTCCTACTCAATCGGCTCGCAGAGAAAGCCATACCACCGAACCACCTCCTCCATGAACACCCCGCCAGTGGCCTCGCACAGCTTCCCGCCGTCCAGCAGCAGCCCCTCTACCCCTCGCAGTTGGCAACCAGGCCACAGTCACAAACGATCCGTGTCAATTCTATCCATAGAAAGCGAGGGGTCATCTGAGAAAACGTCCTCGCCACAGACGTACGGGAGAGGAAAGCCAGCCAGGGGCCATGGGCGCTCAGCTAGTCTCCAGATCACACCAAGGAGGCATGATAGCTACGACGATTCTTATCGAAAATGTGAGTGATCTGAATCTATCTATACTATGCGTGGCCTGAAATGTTAACCATCGATGGCGTGTAGCGAGCCGAGTGCCTTTGCGCGGACCTCCCCTGGCAGAGGTGCCGAACGAATCGTCGACAGGCGGACTGAGAGTCGATACATCCCATCTTGAACGAGCAAGCCGTTCGGGATCTCTTGCGAATAGTCCAATTGTTCCCACCGAGTCCTTGCGAGGAACGCCGCGCAGACCTCAACCTCCTCCCTTTGATTTCAAATTCCCGGCCGCTCCTCCACCGGCCGACCCAAACAATAACAATCGCCCTGCTCTTTCCCCCTCCCCAAAGTCTGCTGAACGGGCGGCCTCTGCAGGGAAATTGGCATCGAAAGATGGATCGGGATTGGCGCCACCGTCACACCAACAACTCACGCGCATTATTTCAACTACAAGCGCAACGAATGGAAGTAGCCGGAGCAGTGGTGAATTCTACTCGATGAGCGACCATTCGTCTGAGACATTGGCATCGGAATATACAAACTATTCAGTACAGTCAGGTCGCGCGCCACCACCTGCTCGACATGGACGCCATTATTCAAGCGTGGTGACCCCTACAACCACCAAATTCACGGATAGCCAGGCGTTGCTGATGGGCTACGCGCAAGTCAGCGCATCCTTTACTGTCGATGGTTCTTTGGTTAATCAATCAGCTTTTGATGAAGTTAAGCGGAAAGGCGTTGTTGGAGGCCAAGCAGGGACGGGCGGACTAGCGGGGCGTCCGAATTCTGCTAGCTCTGAACGTTCGCGCAAAGGTGGTGGCTTCTGGGGAGCGCTCAAGTGGAATACCATTGAAGAGTCCATTAATGGACTTCTCTCCAACAATGAGCTTGATGGCCTGCGCGAAATGCGCGGCGTGGCATCCTCTCGATCCATCCCCTTGCTGTCCACCCCGCAGTCACTTCTCTTTGTCGATCTAAGACTTGCGCCTGGAGAAGAACAGTCGTATAATTTTTCCTTTTCACTTCCCAAGGGTCTCCCGGCGAGCCATAAGGGAAAGGCCATCAAGGTCTTCTACAACCTGGTAATCGGTACTCAGCGGCCCAGCGGCCCCAACGAGTCTCAGCGGGTCAACCGCATCAACATCCCGTTCCGCGTTTTCAGCGGAGTCAATGGTAAGTGCCCCTAATTGCTTGTCTAGCCTTTTCTCTCTCTCTAACAAGTTCTGTAGACAAGGGAGATGTTCTAGGTCATGACCTTATGTCGCCGTATGTAATTCTACGCGATGAAGCAAAAGTTCAAAAAGTTGGACCGCAAGCCCCCGTGGCTTTGAAAAACCAAAGCGTGAGCAGCCCTTGGAATTCTGCAGGTGACTTCCTCTCCTATGTGGATGAGATCCTTGAGCAAAGTGCTCGTTCGAATTCACTCTTCCCCCCTGGGGCTCTCCCCGAAAGACGGGCATCAAGTTTCGAAGGAATCCCGCATGGGTTGTCTTGTAAAGACATTATAGACTTCGCTATTCTTCGCAGCAACCAGGCTGTGCACTCAAGACGCAGCCCTAACCGATTCGAGATTGCGCGCGATGGGAAGAGGATTGCCGTCGTCGTTCTTAACCGTCCAATTCACCGGCTAGGCGAAACAATCATTGCCAGTGTTGATTTCGGCGAAGCGGCAATTCCTTGCTACGCTGTACGAGCTTCGCTCGAGACCTCAGAGAAGGTTACACCTACTCTTGCCGTTCGGTCTAACGCAAGTATCCACCGAACCACGCGTCGTATTCATGCGTCCCTTTTTGAAAATACCCTATACGCCACGCGTGTTGTTTTCAGCCCAGCCATTCCCATTTCTGCTACGCCTACAATTATCACAAGCGGTGTGACTCTCGATTGGGACCTGCGCTTTGAGTTTGTCACACCAAACCTTCACGGAGAACAAGCCTCTGGAATTGCGCGTTCGGGAATCTCGCTACTGGAGACCGTTTCTTCTGATGACAGAGGTAAAGTCTTGTCGGCGATGGAGTACCTCGGCTGTGAATCCTTCGAGATCTCCATTCCACTCAAAGTCTACGGTGAAACTGTTCGGGAACAGTTGCCAGAGGAGAACGAGGGATATACCATCTAAGGCCATGAATGTGCCTGACGCTGGCGCCTGCCGTGCAGGCTTGTTTCTTTGTGTAGTAAATTTTGATTTAGATATCCCTACTTTGTCTGTAGATATAGTACCTCTACAAGCACATTGTTGTTGTAGTTTAGATATATAATTCGTGTTGATACTTCCATCACTAGTTCAAGTTTTCGTGACAATTCTTTCTCCATGAGTATGGGACTGAAATTGAATAATGAAGAGGAACTAATGTTGAAAAGATACTGTATTTATTACTTACCTATGTATTACTATACATTATAACGTTCTTCAAAAGGACTTCTTCACCGTTCAACTTTGGACGTTCATTGAAGTTATACACAAGGAAGGTTCCACATGATAGCCACAGCTCCGAGTCAGTCATTCAAACTCATGTCAATTATTAACTTCCCCTCAACTCCTCGGTGATGTTTAGTAACCAAGTCGTTGAGACGAGATAAGGGGTATCGCTGTGTTACACTCTTGATTCCATGGCCCTTTGCGAAGCAGAGCATTTCTCGCAGAGTCGCGTTACTTCCAACCAAGCTACCAATGATAGCAATCTGCCGAAAAACGACGTCCTGCGTAGAGAAGGTAAACCCGTTTTTTGGAAAAGAAACAACCACGCATTTGCCTCTGTTCTTGAGAAGTCGAATTCCATAATTAAAGGCGGCCTGAGACTCTGGTAGAATGATGGCGGCATCCACCCCCATCTGGCCTGTTTCATTGGATTTGTCGTCCGTTCCTAAGTTTTGGACTACCTGATCTGCAGTAGTCAAGGTTGAGTTGACTATCATGGAAAACTTTGATATCTTTTGTGAAAGCTTCAAGGCAGACTTCGATATGTCAACGCCAACAACATATAGGCCCATTTCTTCAGCGAATTGAATTCCCAAATGGCCAAGGCCACCTCCACATCCTATGATTGCGACCCGGCCTCCAGGTTCAAGCTGGCAACTTTTCAAAGCCGCGTAGATAGTCAATCCAGCGCACATCAGCGGGGCTGCATCAACGGCACTCATCCCAGCTGGTAGCGGTGCAACCTGTCGCGAATCTACGATGGCATATTGAGCAAAACCTCCGGGGGCACTGAGGCCAAGATTTTGGGCATTAAGACAGTAGACAGAATACCCGACAAGGTCGCTAGACAGACCGTTATAAGGGGTATCTCGTCGACACTCGTGGCATGTGCCACAAGGGTGAAATGCGCGACCGGGTACGCCGATTCGATCGCCGATTCGGAATTCCGAGTCTGTAAGATTGCCAGATGAAGATTTTTGAGGTATATCTACCACTGTCCCTGCAAACTCGTGGCAGCCAATATGCGGCCATTCCCTTGGCTCGTTTGCATGGTTTTTGAAACCACCCGTTGCACAAACGGTGTCTGTGTGACAATATGAGGCGGCTTCTATCTTCACCAAGAGATCATGAGGTGAAGTCATTTTCGGCAGCGGCATGACAGCGAGGGTATATGGTTCATTGTAGGCATGAAGGACTTGTGCCTTCATGGTTGCGGGTAAATCAACCATTGTGGTTATTCGGTGATGTTGGGGAAGATTTCAAAGATAGGTAGATAGATGAAAAGAGAAAATCTGTTTTTTCTTGCCAGAATCTATATTAAATGAAAGTCAAAGAAATTCATTGATGCATCAGTAGTCTACAAAGAAAAAACCCATAGTTTCCCCGCCTTTTCTTCCCCGATTTACTTCTGTTACATCTTCAAGTTGGGGTAACTACACCCTGCGTAGTAAAGTCAAGAAAAATAATAATATTCATTTGCCAATCAATAACCCGCTTTTTCAAGCTAATTAATTAAATATTGGGGTTTTGCAGAGCAAAAAATTGTTTGATAGCGGTGGGATTCGAACCCACGAGGCTTGCGCCATACGAAGACACCTCGTAAAGAGGCAAGGAGATCCCTTGAGTCGTACGCCTTAGACCACTCGGCCACACTACCCAGTCGGAATTAAGTTTACCAACATTGGTTATGTATTCCACAGTATATACACAGTATAGACCAGAATTAATCAAAGCAAGTACTTAAAGTCCAGCCCTCGATCAGTGGGACGCCAAAGCTCTGGAACTTCACTCTCCTCCCCTTGATTGACCCTCTCTTTCGCGCTATTCTTCCACTTTTCCCTACGGTGATAAAGTATCCTCATGATTGTGCAACCAATGAACGCAATAACGAGAGAACCAAGGCTCCAGGCATGCCCTAACACATATCTTGGAGCAGATGTGCTCTGGTAAATTTGCCCTGCCACAATGCCACCCAGATTCGTCAACGTGAGTTGGAACCCAAGACTAGCCGCTCGTTTGCCGTCGGGTGCACAATTACTCGAGAGCCATGCAATATTGCCCCCCGTCGCCAAGAAACACGGCATAGCGATTAAGAATGTGCCAAAGTAAAGGACCCCAACAGGAACATTGAATGCCAAGAGAATGGCATATCCAGCCACGCCGAAGGGAATACAAACGGCGATCACAAGGTAGCGGGCGTTATATCGATCGGAAAGGATGGCCCCGACCCCATAAACAATTGCTCCCCAAACATTCACTGATATTTATCATATGAGCCGTTGCTGATTTCTGATTTCTGTTGTCCCACTTACCTGGTATTGTTAAATATTGTGCTTGCTTGGTGGTATAATTGAATCCATTCTTTAGGATGATAGGAAGAAATGTTCCGAATCCTGCCGAGATGTTAGAGATGATAACTACCTGCTTTCTGATAGTGATTACCGTATAGGATAGTGACAACACAGATTTGAGTGATACCATGAATCCATGTCTTGATATCCTTGGCCGCTAGCTTCACATCCGACATCTTGTAGTGGCCTTGACCACCGCTATAAGCCCGGGACTGCTCTGCTCGAATCCTCATAAGGACTCGGTCCTCTTCATTTAAAAAGTAAGCAGTTTCATGGTCTTTAGGAACGAGGAAGACACAACAAAATCCAAAAACAATTGTTATGATACCCTCAAGAATATATAGCCTAAGCATTGCGTGAGTTGTGGATTAATAAATGGGGTGTAATTGAAGTAAAAACTCACCAGCGCCATCCCGGGTAACCTGCGGTGCCATCCATGTATAGAATTCCGAATGCAATTAAACCACCAAAAGCACCCGAAAGAGCAGAAGCAACTTAAACTATTAGTCAATGGTAGCTACCGTATTTTTTTTTAAAATTTACTTACTGAATAGATATGAGATCCTGGTAGCCAGTTCCTCTCGTAGATACCAATTCGCCATCAACAGGGTTATAGAAGGGAACAAGCACCCTTCTAGGAAGCCCAAGATAAGGCGGCACACGCATAAACCGGCGAAATTTGTAACAAACCCATTGCACATACAGACGAGACCCCATGCAACAGTTATAGTCGGAATAACTCGATTGAATTGGAGACGCTTTACAAGCAGAGTGGTCGGGAACTAGACTTTCAGTTAGACGAATTGGTGCAAATAAACAGCATGGATAGAAATTCTCACTTCAGCCAAGACATAGAAGATATAAAATATCGAGATAGCAGTCTGTTTACGATTAGTTTGAAGATTCGCGTCAGGACTCTCTGAGATCTTACATTGAGTTGCGTGCCTTTTAAGCCAATATCCTCTGTCATCCCTTGTGTTGCGGCAAATCCAATATTTCCCCTATCAAGGTAGCTGATGAGCATAAGTAGCATCGTCACCGGGGCAATATAAAGATCAAGCTTGTGAATCAAGCGTGAGTTTCTCTTCTGTATATCCAAGCCCATACTTTGACCCTGTGCTGCGAGCTCAATCATCGTAAGGTCCACTTTGGAATGCGCTAACCCGTCTTGCTCAGACATAATGTTCAGATGATAGTTACTGAATCTGCCTTTTACCGGAATGAAAGCATGAAAGAATTTGAGAGAATATTAAGGGTCTGAGATACATTCTCGGATTCGCGCGAGGGCTAGCAAGACGATTGATTCGTGCTAGTCTCAGGTGGAAGCCAAGAAGAAAAATTGGGGAAACGGATATACCAAGCAATGAGACCTACTTTGGACAAGGAATGCGGAGACCAAATTAAAAAGGGAAACTACCCTACCCCGAGAGCAAAGGAGGCAGGGCCAAATTTACATATGAATTTCCCCAACCACCTTGGGGAGGTGGGGGATGTGGGGGATGTGGGGTGAAACAAGGAGCATATGCTCGAAGAAAAAGTCTAAAAAAATATTGAAATTCAGCTCGGTTTGATCATAGAACTATCCCAGAGAGGGCAAGAGACAACAATTGGGTGGGAGATCACGTAACTATAGCTCTTAGTAGAATATAATGTAAAATCTGAACATGAAGCTATTCAAAGCCAGGAGAAATTTATTAAAAGCTCATCGAAAGAAGCGACAGCTATCAAGAAAGGTCCAGAATATAGATCTACATACAGTAGATATCCCAGCAGCTCATATTAAAATGCTGTAACTTGAGAAACTCTGAGGCTAAAAAACCTTTCGATTAAATCTTCTTACCGAAGATATTGCAGTGCCAGTGTAAAAAGAATAGCAAGTGGGAGACAAGTCATTTAGGCTTCTTACGGACGAATTTGGGCATTCTATATAGAGTAGATTGCATTCCAGACATTTGTTAATTGGCTCCGAAGAACCTGTTGACATTTTGAGGATTCTCTTCCCAATCAACATCGTGAGCAAAAATGACTTCGACTCCTTCTGCCTCCAAAACCCGAATACGCTGAATTGTTCTTTGTGCTTCCATCTTATTCACATGGATACAGCACACATGACCCTTGTCATCAAGCCATTCTCCGATTTCCCTTTCTCCTGTCAAAAGACGCTTATCGTGACAAGCATCTCCTGCTAGGTAAACATACTTCTCTGGCTCAATGCGTGCGAGTATATTGATGTGTCCGGGTAGATGACCGGGAGCATCGACTAACAGAACACTTCCGTCTTGGAATATGTCCATTGTTCGAGGAAGTGATTTATATGGTAGCCAAGGCTGATGAAAGTCTAGTATGTCTTTCTGCATATAGCCACTCTCTTTAGAGGTACTCGACGACCCCCCAGTGTCATTGGCGGATGACAGTTCAATGGTGCGACCTCGTGGTAGAAGATCTGGTTCGAAAAACGAATGACCCCCTGATAATATTGGACCGCTGCCATCTAGAAGAGTCGTCGATCCAGGTCCGACCACAAACATACTTTTTGGAAAGTTGTTCGGGTCACCTATGTGGTCCCAGTGAACCTTTCAGACCATCATGTCTCAGCATATGCACTAGAAGCAAAGCGGGGAGGGACCCTACTGACATGAGAATAGACAATAACATCAATATCATCTGGCGACAGCCCTCCTGTTTTCAGGCTCCTGACGACATCTGGATCAGTGACAACCGGCTGGCGTGTTTGAATATGGTTCTGTATGGGCTCAGGATAATTGGACGTCGGATCTCGCAATCCAAGGTCGAAAACAATCCGATGGATTTTTCCCGATTTCCGATCAGTATGCTGTATGATAAATGAAAGTGACGGCACTGTTCTCCTTGCGGTATCGGATGAAGGGTGAACAAAGAATCGCTCTGGTAAAGTCAAGTGCCCCGCTTGCAGAGCATGCAACTGAACGCAGTTTTGAAAACCATACATGGAGCCCATCGTTCAAATCGCATTCGGTCGATGTAAGAGACAGTGTGTGTACAATTACAAAACTATTTTATAAGTTTGGATATGTTTTACCTCCCCAATCAAAGCACCTTTGTAAGCTCTGGCAGTAGATAGAGTATGGCGTTTGGTAAACCTTCTCCAATATTGGGGTTGTGTTATGGGCGAACAGACCCAGCTTCACCCCACATTGCTTACTGCACTACTAAAGTCACAGTCACCCCAATCCACTAAAAATATCGAGCAAATAGGTATTCACCGAATAATATATCAAGCTTCTACCCCGAGCACTCGCCGTCATAGCCTGAATCTCGCTTTGATTTAATATGACTAGCCTTGCAACAGGTTCCATTGGGTTTATTGGCCTTGGGGCCATGGGCATGTGGATGGCAGTTCACCTGGCAGAAAAACTCCCAGAATCTACAAAACTCAGGGTCTATGATATTGTACCTGCTCTGGTAGACGAGCTTTCTACAAAATACCCCGATAGAGTTGCAAGAGCCTCCAGTCCAAAGGATGTGGCTGATAAATCGGTATGATTATGTGAATCATGCTGCCAAGTCCCGTCGAGTGCTGACTTGGGATTCTAGGACATTATAATTACAATGCTACCTGAAGGAAAACATGTAAAGACTGTTTATCTGGGACCCGGTGGCATCTCTTCAGCGGATATTGAGGGTAAATTATTGATCGACTGCTCAACCATCGACACGGCTAGCTTCCTTGAAGTGAGAGAAAGTATTGCCCAAAACTTTCAGAAAACCTTGCTCTATGATGCACCTGTCAGCGGGGGTGTTATTGGGGCAAAGAAAGGAACTATTGCATTTTTCCTTGGCTGTGCAGAAGACAGCAGAGAAGAAATTGAGCGACTCACGGGCTTACTTTCTCTCATGGGAACGAAAGTTATCCCATGCGGCGGGCCATCTCTCGGCTTGGCAGCTAAGTTATCAAACAACTACTTATCAGGGATCATTGCAATTGCTTGCTCGGAAGCCATGGATATGGGAATGCGTTCCGGACTTGACCCTCGTGTTCTTGCAAAGGTGTACGCTGCTGGTACTGCGCAGAATACAATTTGCGATCGATTCTGTCCAGTTCCAGGTGTATATCCAGATGCGCCTTCATCGAATGGATATCAGAATGGTTTCAAGGTACAATTGATGAAGAAGGACTTTTCGCTGGCCTTGGATATGGCTCGTCGGGTGGAGTCGAACAATGTCCTCGGTGGTCCGGGACTAAGAACGTACGAGGCGGCTAGCGAGGATGCACGGTGTAGAGATTTAGATTCTAGAGTTGTCTTCCGTTATCTTGGTGGCAATGAGAACTGGATGTCTCGAGAGTAGGATTATTTAAATGGCTGCGCGATTTAAAAATACATAAGGCATTTTCAAGACGGATTCTGTCATAGTACTTTCTCTAAGATAATCATGGAGAGGCTTCCATGCCCGCGGTTCTTTGTGATCGATTCTTTTGCAAATAAAACCGCTCTTGTTGCACTGCACTCCCCATCCCCAACCATCCCGGTTTCCCCAAATTTGGGGAATTAAGGTGTGGGGTGAAGCTTTACCCCGACAAAACCCGATATTGTCGGCGGATCATCGCGGGGTGCGTTTTCAATCCCTCGGCTTTAAGATTCACTAAGTCACACCTCATACCGTGCTTTATTCTGTACTCTGCAGATATTCCTTTCCCTCATATACATCGCTATTTTTGACCCTCATTTACCATTTCAGTCAAAATGTCTACCGACCCGAAATTCGACGATCTACACAAACAGCTATTTGAGGAGGGGCTCAAAGTCCGTCGCGAGGTTGTTGGAGAATCCTATGTTGACAAAGCCTTGGAAAATGGGTCGACCGAGTTCTCGAGGCCCGGGCAAGAAATGGTTACGGCATGGTGCTGGGGGAATGTTTGGACCCGACCTGGTCTCGAACGACGAGACCGCAGCCTGCTTAATATTGGAATGTTAATGGCCCTGAATCGCGGCCCGGAATTGGGAATTCACATTAGAGGCGCCCGCAACAATGGTCTCAGTGAGCTTGAGATTCGTGAGGCTATTCTGCACGCGTCAGCGTATTGTGGTGCTCCGGCCGGGGTAGATGCTTTCAAGATTGCGGAACGGATATTCAATGAGATGGCCGCAAATGGCGAGAAGCCCCGGGAGCTTGGAGACAAGGCTCAGGTCTAGGGGGGGAACCATTTCAATACATGTTTCTCAACTACTAGAGCTATTTACAATTCTAACTTTGGCACCAAGGCTGCTTGGCTACTAGAGACGGCACGAAGCATCCGTTAAACTAAAGTCTACTAATGACTAGCGTAGCCAAGATATATCGCCGAAAATGATTTTCATGCTCGCCAAGGTCAGGAGCAAGCAAGGCTACTAGGCTGGAACTTGTCTATTTCGAGCTCTTTAATTCTTTGCAATTGTACTGTCCAGGTGCCAGTGGGGTTAAAACAGATACTATATATTTCGGGGTTGCGGTCGTCAAATGAGGGGCCAAGAACAGATGTCTGCCCATAAATGGTAAAACTTATCTAGATATATGCTGTAATAAGCGATTCCCCAAACTCGTTATTCGATATTCATATGACAGTCGGGAACTCGGGGTAGTTTACAATGTCTGCTGACCATGACATTGTGCTTTGGAGAAAGTGGAGAACCGGAGGCAGCCCACCCCACACCCCGAACTAAGGGAAATTCCATATAACAAAAGGTATCACATGGCAAATTTCTCAGCTCTAAGTGATTGTATAGCACGAGGATTATAAGATCAATAAATCATGTTAGAGTAACACACTGAACTCTTCACCATGTCTTGTCCACGCACAATTGCATTCATCGGTATGCGAGCAGTTATCTAGCGATAACTAACCCAGCTAAAATATTGCAGGGATGGGAGTTATGGGATACCCAATGGTCACAAATTTGCGTGGAAAAATTGGATCTGATGCTACGCTATTTATCTGTGATATAGCGCAGGATACCATCGAAAGATTTCAAAAAGAATCGATTGGAAAGGGGCCTGTTAAAGTTGTAAAGAATGGGTCCGAGGCCGCTCAAGTAGCGGTAAGAGAGACTGCAAGCTGGAAAAGATATTCTGAAAACATTTAACATATTGTACAGGATATCGTCATTACGATGCTTCCAAATGGTGCCGCATTAGAGAGCGTCTACCTTGACCCGGAGAGTGGAATTCTATCTGGCATCCGTCTGCGCAATTTCGACGCTACACACAATCCCATCATAATGGAATGCGGTACTATTGAATCTGCTAGCATTGATAGAGTAGCGAAGTCGACCCAGGATCTCAACAACGAGCTTTCAAATGGTCGATCTGTGCAGTTTGTCGATGCCCCAGTCTCAGGTGGTCCTATGGGGGCTCAGAAAGGAACACTCACGTTTATGGTTGGAAGTCAGGAGAGCATATTTGAGCCGATCCGAGATGTTTTAAAGCATATGGGTAATCCCGAGGGGATATTTCACTGTGGGGAAGTGTGCGCCGGTACTGCATTCAAAGTTATTAACAACTACTTGTCGGCAATCACGAGCCTTGCTGCCAGTGAAGCACTGAATATTGGAGATAAGATGGGACTAGACCTGAAGCTTCTGACTGATGTTATCAACATCAGCGGTGGGCAGTGCTGGGTCACATCTAAGAGTAATCCGGTGCCTGGTATTCATGCCAATGCACCCGCGAGTCGAGGCTATGAGGGTGGCTTCAGAATCGAACTGTGTACGAAGGTCTTGCAGATGGGGAGTGATTTGGGCAGGATGGTGGGTGCGAGAACCATCCTTGACAGACCAACACTAGACGCGTTTCATGAAGCTGCAGAGGATCCTCGGTACAAGGGGAAGGATGCGCGTGTGGTATACAAATGGTTAAACGAGCAAAACTAGTCTTATATCGAATATGAAATTGCGCATTTGATGATTTAAACAATCTGAATACATAGCTAGATCGGTTATACAATGTTTTACATGTTCTCGACGGAGTCCGCGCACAGCTCTAGAGAGACCCGCACAATATCCACAATAGCCCACACTTGTGCTGGCCCATAGAACGCCTTTGCCCAAACGCGAAGCACATTGGCAGATAGTAACTTCATTCCAGACGGAGACCCAATACTAAATGATGATGGAACTGCAAAGTCCGTTTCATCGAGCATCGTTTTCACCAGCATCACCATCTTGTGCTCATCGGGTGTGATTGTTTCAATCGCCACAGGAGAGGACAAGGCTTCTAGCCACTTGCTCAGAAGAAAGGCACACTCAAGTGTGGCCAGTGAATGCTGAATAGACCATCGGAAAGTTTGAGTCTGAGCCACTAGATAAATACCAATGCGAATTGGAATACTCAATGCATGGGCTGCATGTAGTACCGCACGCAGCAGTCTTGGTGTTCTTGATATTATTTGAGCCTTGAGAAAAGCGGCCGCAATTTGCTCTGGATCCCGCGTATGAAGTGCTCTCCCAGGTCCAATGTCAGCGTTAAGTCGGATATACGCCAGTCGAAGCAGAGCTGTAGAATTAAATGAAACTGGCCCGGCTGGGTTTGAAGGATCGATGCTAGAATCCGGAGTATGTTTCCACGTTGACTTCCAGTTTCGTAGTGCTAGCTCAATAGATGAAATATCTTCTTCAGGAACTTCTTTTCTGCGATGACGCGATACTTCTCGAACGAGATAGATATGCTGTATCAGAGCGTGCACCAGAATATAGTTGCCGAGAGTAGAGTTCGGCTGGATAGTTGCGACGGTAAAATCATCTTGAAATAGGAGAGAGAAGGCGTCTTTGAAGTATACCTCGGTCTCTTTTTGCATCGACCTGCTCCATTTTGACTCGGAGGTTGCTCTAAATGCAGCAGTGTGACAAGGTAATAGCATTCCATCCACGTCCGAACTTAGAATGGGAGAGGGAATGTTGTAAACAATCGTATGCAAATTGAAGAAGCAGAAAACAATCCACTTGGTTCTTTTCGTGCTCTCATATATTGACCACTCTGTCCAAGATGCGTCTTTTGGTAGTGGGGTTGATTTGAGCCCATCATCTCTGACAAGAGTAGCCAAGATGCTCTGGATAGCGAGAGCTTCGCGCAAGATTCTTGGATGGTTGGACCATGTGGCTTCTGCCATCAATAGAAAGAGTGCCTGGGCTGTTTGTATTGTTTCTCCATACCGTGGGGGTGCATCAGGATACTGATTTTGGTTTGGAATTTCTTGGGGTCCATGTTTCGGACGCAAGGAGGAGGCATCTCGTATTCTAATGCGCTCGCGTGCAATGGCGTGGCTGGCTTGGAATAGTTGCACGGTCTTCTCTGGCTCAAAGCAATACTGCGCTCCAATAGATGCAATTGCCAGGACAAGCTCGATATAACACATGTCGACGGACATTGTCGGCAGGTGAAGAATGGGCATATGCTCATGGAACCCTTTGACATATGCTGTCAAATATCGAGACAATGCCAGTCTAGATGGAAGTTGGAATGCTTCCGGAATGATAGATGAATATTCTTGGAGTTTGTCAAGTAAGATACCGCGAGTATGAGAGCTCATTTGGTCGAAAAGGTTCCGTGAATCCGTATCTTGTGGGAAACGCATACGCTCTTCTGGCTGTAAAGATGGTAGCCTGGACGAAAAGAACTCCGTCTCATCGGCCTGTTGAGTGATATTTTTCGTTGTTGAATCTGCACTGAGTAGTGCGAATGCATCAGAGTGACAGTGCTCTTCTGGTGCGATGAAAGACAATCCTTGTGTTGGTGATACAAAGGATTCAAAGTCGTCCGTAAATGGGGTCAAGTTGTCCATGAAAGCCGCAAGGTCTTGAAACGAGTCGCTTAAGAATCCAGGATGTGGAAACATTGAAATCTGAGTGGGCAGACTTGGAGAAAAGCCACTCAAAGCTTCGTCGGAGCCACCGGGTAAACCATTCCCATTCAAAGTATCCGTGAAGTCGTCCATCCGCCCCAAAGGGGGTCCATATGTTGGTGACCCCGGGTTTTGGTCCCCAAGGTTGTCCACGTTGATGGCTGTCAGAATGGAGGGCTCACACAAACTATCACCTATCGTTTCACCGGCGTCTCTGTGTGTGTCGCCAGAACCACTGACAGACTTCGGCCGCCGCTGTCGACAGTGCTGGGTCTGGCCGTGTGTTTCTGCTAAATCCGAGTGGTTCAGTCGCTCGTGGCGAACGAGTAAATCGCTGAATGTTGTTAGACAGCATATCCGCCAGGTTTGTTTGATATTAAAATGCTCTACCTTCTCGAAAAGTTCCTTGTGCATTGTTCACAACTAAAGGGCTTTTCGTTTGTATCTATCTCAAAAGTCAACGATCGGATCAAGGAAGAAAAAGAGAGGGAAGGGTCACTTACGAGTCCTCTTATGTCGCTGAAGATGCTCCAGTCTCGCAAATCTCCGATCACAGTGGTCACATCGAAATCTCTTGCTTGCTTTGACAATGCCGGCAGGCTTTTCCCGAGCAGATAGGGTCGGAGTGGCCCGCATGGCTGCAATACGTAGCTGCAGTGAACAGATTCCTGCAAGTCCACGAATTAGAGACACAGCTGCATCCCAATCGAGGACTCTTCGTGGAGATGGCGAATGCTAAGGAGAGACCAAGTGTTCATGCGGAGAGGGCTGTCCACGCCAGAAAGCGGGGACCCCACACTGGCGGACCATGGACCGAGTAGAAGCCATGGGGGATGGCTATGGGTGTATCTTACCGCTGCATCCAGATTTGCACATTCATGAATCCCGATTCCATTCGAGAGTACTATTTTGAAGTTTCATTTATCTGAGACTTATCGAACAAGTCCCCTCCTTTTATCAAGCTTCTGTGGAGAGCGGATGAGGGAAGACGGAGAGATGCAAGGAGGAAGTGGCCAACATCAGGTCTTTTACCATTGATGATTTCTAATTGAGCACACAAAGTACCCCAATTGCGAAATACCTAACCCTTAAATATTTAAAGTAATTTAAGCAATCAACCTATTTAATGTCTCGAGGGAAGCCGCGAACAGGCATGACGCGACTCCCACGCGTGCCTTCCTCTTCGGCGCTCACCACCAACTTTTGGAAGATTCTCTTTGATCTCTTTTCGACTTCCACAGCCCCTCCTTGTGCTATTTGTACTATTTGTACCATTCAGAACTTGTCGAGCTTCAATCGTTCCATTCCAAGTCGCCTCCATCGATACTCGGTCAGTCGTCCGTCATTTCTAAACCATCATTTGTTCAACTGCGGACTGCACATCTCACATCTTTCTTTACAGTCAACACTCGTTTCTTTTTCTTTCTTTCCAGTGACATCCACTTCATCATTTACAATGAGTTTTCAAATAAGATCGTTTACATATCTGCCTTCCAAGTGTGAAATCTGTCATGAGCAAAGTGGCCTGGTTCCATGTGCCGAGTGCCGAGTGGTGGGTTACTGCAGCGACGAACACAAAACTGCCCACAAGGGTCAGCACAATGCAGCATGCAAGGCTATCAAAACATGCCACGACGAGGTGAAGAATCACCTGGAGAAACTTGAAAGTAAGACCACCAATGTGAATCTTACTGCCACGAGACGATTACACATCCTGGAGGATTTTCATGTACAGCCTTATCTCGAGGCTCGCAGGAATCTCTTGCATGAAATCTGCAAAACCAAAAATGACAAGTTCCTCAAGATACAGCTCCAGCATGTGATGGAGCTTCTGCGGCGATGCAAGTGGGAATATCGTGATATCCGCTGGGCTGCCCCTGGAATTATGTTGCGCTTGGGAAAAGACCAGTACTGCTACGACTTCATCAAGCGCTGGTCACGAGGCGTGAACAAGCTCGGCTATGCCCAGGGCTCTCTGCACTATAAAGTGCGGAATGGGGATATTTTTCAATCCCCCAATGGCATCTGTCAGCCCCGCCTCAATCTCAGTTTACTTGTCTCGCTCACTTTGCTGAAGATCAAAGTACTGCTCGACTTGGAGCGATTGGAGGAGTCCGAATCTCGCCTAAGAGAATGTGCCAAGTTTCCCCAAGAGCTCATCGATATGGTTCAGCAGTATGTACCACAGAGTCCCTTCGTTATCAACAGCCGAGCCATCATCGAAGGTGGAATTGTGCGACGAACAATGATCATGAAATTAACCCCGCAAGTCCGTTCTTTGCTGAGTCGAGTTCGACGGAAGAATCCCCATTTCTGGCCGGCCCTTTTCCACTCTCAGCAACATCTGCAGGCGGAGGTTAGTCTTGGTTTTCCCCCTCACTCGATTTTAGGGGGCAGCCTGGGAGAGATGCAACTGGTACTGAGATGGACCTACGACTCTTGGGCCGAGACCCCCGGCGCGATCCAGTTCGCTTGCGACAACATGCCACGGAAGTATGTTTTCAAGAATTGAGTGAGAGGAATGGTTTCAATCGATGACTCAACTTTCGATATGACAATAAAAGTGTACGATGGTGAATTTTGCATGGATCGGAAAAGCATGGGTCGGAAGCACCCCGTGGACAGGGCGTTGATTTAGTTGACTGATGTACGATAGCAAAATTCGATCAGATAATAGCAATCTTTATTCACCAGTGTACCTTGCCACAAACTTGTTGAGCCTGGATTAGTTGCAGTGGTAACTAACATAATCATGATACACCCGGAGTACATAGATCTGACGTCCGGCGGTCACTCGGGCAACGCGTCACTTATTGCCAGTGGAGCTGAACCTGATAACATCGCATATCGCATCTCGCATCTCGCATCTATCTCCTTGCACTGTGCGCGCATCGTCGATCTCACCAGTGGCTACCTGATTACCACCTACACGGACTCTAATCCATTCGCGAAACGCGTGATACGGCATGCCGACCCCCATTCCCCGATCAACCCTCATGCACGCAGCTAACTCGACATCGGAATGCAGCCACACACCCCCGATTAGCGCCCCGCCAAATAACATCCAAGGGAGATTCCTCTGAACGAAAATGGCTTCGTTCATCACCACCATGTCTGTCCCCGCTGCCCCTGCCCCTGTGCACTTCTCCTCGCCCGAGGCATCACGCTCCTCGCAAGCCCATTCCCCTTCCCTCAGTCTGAGCCCCTCGGGCATCTACCAGACCACTCGCACCTCCCATCTGCCGCTCTTAGAGCCTCCTTCCTACCTCTCCCCAGCAGTGCGCGCCCTCAAACAAGGTGTCTTTGGACTAACCCCTCCTAGCAATGCTCGGACGCGCGCTCCCTTCAAGCCCCGCTCCGCTGCCAAGGGTACCAGCAGTTACCAGCTGAGGCAGTTCGCCGAGGCCACCCTAGGAAGTGGCAGTCTGCGCAAGGCCGTCAAGCTTCCAGAGGGCGAGGATCTGAATGAATGGCTCGCTGTGAATGGTAATATATCACTTGGTCCAGTACCTTCGAGAACGAGACGGCTGATAAACATTCTATTTGGTATAGTTGTCGATTTCTACAACCAGATTAACTTGCTATACGGCTCCATAACCGAGTTTTGCTCGCCGCAGACTTGTCCCGAAATGAAGGCGACCGATGAGTATGATTGAACCCGGTGGGAGAATGACTCGCCTGTGACTGGTGCTGATGATTTGACGCAGGTTCGAGTACCTTTGGCAAGACTCGGAGAACTACAAACGACCGACCAAGATGTCCGCCCCCGAATATATTGAACACCTGATGAGCTGGGTGCAGAGCAATATCGATAATGAACAGATGTTCCCTAGCCGTATCGGTGAGTACCCGGGTCCTCTTGTCCTCCAGCAGAGGCCCAGGCTAATGCAGTGCTACCCTCCAGGCGTCCCCTTCCCCAAGACATTCTCCAGCCTTCTCCGCCAGATATTCAAGCGCCTGTACCGTGTCTACGCCCACATCTATTGCCACCATTACCCCGTCGTCGTACATCTCGGTCTCGAGCCCCATCTGAACACCAGCTTCAAACACTACGTGCTATTCATCGACGAGCACAAGTTGTCGAGCGGGAAGGATTATTGGGGACCTCTCGGCGACCTGGTGGATAGTATGCTGAAGAGCGACTGAGGGCGTGTGCTGTGTGAAGTCATGAACAAATTGTGCATGAGATATCACTGTCTGTCGCTGATTCGCTGATCTCGGGGTTTCGATTCCGGTGGAGACTCGACGGACAGGAGATTCTCAATGGCGTTCCGGGTGTGGGCATGCATTGTTGAAGTTTGTTTTCTGGATGGGTCGGCGTTTGATCTGGTCGTGTCTATGTCTAGGATGGAGAATGGCAGGCTAAGAATCAATTATGTTAATCACCGAGATCCCGGTCCTCCGGTGTGGGCTGTGCGGAGGGAGTAGGAGTAGCATTGATGTAGAACAATGCTGCACTTCGACAACATTAGGTCAAGTGGTCCTTAATAAATGCAATACTCTATCGATGCATTCTTCTGCAAAGATCCATATTGAATATTAAATTGGCTAGTGTGGGATGTGAACCCATTCCGTGGCTTTTGACCCGCGAAAACCGGCTGTCTTTGTCAGCGCACGTGACCCGGGAAGAAGTCGGACTGCAATTCAACCTTTACGCAGACGCAGCCAACCGACTTCGTCGATAGCACCTCCCTCCATCTCAACTCTCAACCCTCCCCCCGAGGCTCTCCTCGCACTCAATTCCACGATGATGTCTGCTCGCCTCGCCCGCTCCGGCCTCCGTGCCACCCAGCAGTTCTCCGCTCCTCGCGCCGCCGTCAACAGCCTGCGCACCTATGCCACCCCGGCCCAGGATGCCCGCCCCCCGGTCGCTCTGTTCGGCGTTTCTGGCACCTACGCCTCTGCTCTGGTATGCCTTCGACTCCCATATGTGATCCGCTGCTCGCGGTGGCATTTCCCTTCGCGATCCCGTGTTGTCCCGACTCCCCCTCCGAGGTGGCATCCCCTCTCCTTGGAGATTGAGATTGAGATTCAATGCTGGAACCGAAATCCACACCAACGCAGCACACCTACCGCAAAACTTTTCTCTAACCTATCTGCTTCTCTTTAGTACACTGCTTCCGCCAAGTCGTCCGCCCTCGACCAGACCGCCAAGGCCGTCGCCAGCCTCGGCCAGACCCTGCAGGCCGACCCCAAGCTGGCCACCATCCTCGGTGCTCCCACCCTCACCTACGCCGACAAGCAGCAGATCATCGCTGAGCTCCAGAAGATCGCTGGTGCCGACAAGGGCGACATCCTGAAGAACTTCCTCGTCACTCTGGCCGAGAACAACCGTCTTGGTTCCCTCCCGACTGTCTGCGAGAAGTTCGCTACTCTCATGAGCGCCCACCGCGGCGAGATTGAGCTGAGCATCACCAGCGCCCAGGTTTGTTCTACCCATTTCTTTCTGGAAATGTGAAATCCAGCGAGCTAATGATTCAATCCAGGAGCTCGACTCCAAGACCATCACCCGTCTCGAGAAGGCCGTTGCCAAGTCCGAGTTCAGCCAGGGCAAGAAGCTCAAGATTGTCACCACCGTAAGTTTTCAATTGCATCTCAATTTCAAATTCCCACCGAATCTCTACTGACATCAACCAGGTCAACCCCGACCTTGTTGGCGGCCTCGTTGTCGAGATCGGCGACCGCACCATCGACCTGAGCGTTTCCTCCAAGATCGCCAAGATGAACAAGGCTCTCACCGATGCTTTGTAAATGTAAAATAGCCTCGAGAGTTGTGTGGGGGTGTTGGTTAGATATAGCATTCCCGCATGAACGGTAGCGTTGGAAAGCGGAAACCCGGGATTCTTTTGTCTGCGGATCTCCCTCGGCCCTTCAGTTCCATTTGTTTTCATTATCTGTGAATTGCACAAGACACATTTCATTACCTCATACTCGCTTACAGAGATTAACTTGGGGTTCACCTCATCCTGTAGTAGACACGCCAACCTCGATCGTACTTATCGTTACGCAGAGATATACTAATGCGTCAAATGCAATCTCGATTGTTCTGAACTAAATGCTCAAGGAAATGTATATGACATCGCAAAGATATCTATTAGTGAAATCCGTGTATCTGCATCAATCACACCACAAATTCATAAATCCTTCGTCAAAAGAAAGTAGAGCTCTGGAAATTCTCTGGCAAATGCAAGTCAACCAAAAATATGGCATAGAAAGAATTGAAATGTTAAATTAGATCAAGAGTGACCGTTCTGGCCATTCCCGTTCTGTCCCTCAGCCTTGGTCTCCAGTTCATCCTCGTACGCGGCGATCGAAGCAGAGCTGCGCACTCGCTGCAGCTCACTCGCGACAAAGTTGTGAACATGCTCTTCTTCTTCGTCTTCACCGTTCTGGGATGCCGCAGCGGTACTACCGCGGCGGCTGATAGGGCTACTGACGTACTCGTCATCCAAAACAGCTGAAGGGGTGGCATCGCCAGCAATGGTGGAGTTGAAGTCACTTCGGTTACCAATGGAGCGGTTTGTGGACGAGCGGCGGACTGACGGGCGACGCGAAGTTTGAGGACGTCCACTGCGAGAGAAGATGTCGTCAAAGTAGTGAGAGGCGGCCGCGAAGGGTGAACGCGGGGTCTGGGGAAGACGGCAGTTGAGGCTAGAAGACATGTTAGTAACTATATGGAATTGGATGACTTGGACAGAGGTTGGAAGAAGAGAAAGCTTACCCAGTGTCGTGGATTACTTTAGCAACCAGGCCGGTCCAGCCACACTGGTGAGATGTGCCTAGACCACGACCAGTATCACCGTCGAAGAACTCATGGAACCAGAGGTAATCCTTCCAATTCTCGTCGAAATCAAGGAGATCATTTGTGCCGTTGATGGCGCGACGACCCTCGTCATTTCGAGCAAACAGATGCTGCATCCGGTGCTGGAGCTCTTCGGCGACATTGCCTAGGTGCATGTAATCGCCCGACCCGGTAGGACACTCGATCTGGAAGGAGTCGCCGTAGAACATGTAGTACCGTAGAAGGGATTCCACGAGCAAGAAGTTAACGCAGAGCCAGATCGGTCCACGCCAGTTACTATTGCCACCAAACAGAGCACTGTCCGAGTCACCAGGCACATATCCGACCTTGAATGTTTGGCCGTTCACATCCATGGAGTAAGGGTGCTCCTCGTGGTACTTGGACATGGATCGGATACCATGTTTGGACAAGAATTCCGTCTCATCAAGCATACGCTTGAGGATATGCTCCAGGCGGTCCTTGCTCACCAAGGACAGCAGGAGACGGTCATCCTTACCTCGGCGCTTCATGCTGGCGATGTTGCGTTCAGCCACATCCGACCGGTTTTCAATGAACCAGTCCAGACGCTTCTTGAATGAGGGGAACTTCTTGATGATCTCTGGCTCGAGTGTGAGCACAGCATACAGCGGGATGAGGCCGACCAACGACCTGACGGGCAGCTGTTGGGTCCAGGGACCACCATATGAAATGGCATCATAGTAAAAGTGGTCATCCTCATTCCAAAGCGACTTGATGTTGTCCTCTCCAGACCGGAAAGTCATGGCATCGCTGATGAGAATGAAGTGCTCGAAGAACTTGGACGCAATGTCCTCATAGGTCCGACGATGCTTGGCCAGTTCCAAGGCAATATTCAGCATACATAGGCAGTAGAAGGCCATCCAGCCTGTGCTATCTGCCTGCTCGAGAACACCTCCTGTCGGCAAGGGCTCGGATCGGTTGAAAAGACCAATATTGTCCAAACCAAGGAAGCCTCCCTCAAAGACGTTCTTGCCATCCGAGTCCTTGCGGTTCACCCACCAAGTGAAGTTGAGAAGCAGCTTCTGGAAGACCCGCTCAAGGAAATCCAGATCCTGTCGACCGTACATCTTTCGCTCGATCTTGAATGTACGGAACACCGCCCATGCATGTACGGGCGGGTTGACGTCGCCAAAGTTCCATTCGTAGGCTGGAAGCTGGCCATTCGGATGCATGTACCACTCTCGGGTCATGAGGTCCAATTGCTTCTTCGCGAAGTCCGGATCAATCATTGCAAGGGGGATGCAATGGAAGGCAGTGTCCCATGCAGCAAAGAAAGGGTACTCCCAAGAGTCTGGCATGGATAAAATATCGTCGATATAGAGATGGCGCCACTGCTCATTGCGAATGCCCTTCCGGCCCTGGGGCGGAGGGATCTCACCCGGGTCACCGTTACTCCATTGGTCCCAGATGAAGTTATAGTACTGTTTGCACCACATCATTCCCGAGAATGCCTGTCGCTGAATGTTTCGGAGATCGTCACTCATCGGGAGTGGGTTAATACGGTAGTAGAAGTCATCCGCCTCACTGCGACGTTGCTCGATCACATCGTCTACGACTTCCTCGTCCACGAATTCTTCCTTCTTGCGGGAGAAGCGGAATCGCACAACTGCGCACTCGCCTGGAGGCACTCCCTCGCCATCATCAAAGGCATACCATGCAGCGAGTTTTGTGCCTTCATTGGCCGGGTTGACGGCGTCTTTCTCCTTCTCAACGATGTGACGGTGGAAGGCATCCTTCACGTAGGGCTGATCGTTTTCGGTATCCCACAGCTTCTTATTGTTGCTCTCGTTTTCGGTAAACAGCATTTTGGGCTGGATATCTTCCTCACTAGACCCGACTGGAGGCGACGGGGCAAAGCAGACATAGCGCTCGCCCAGCGTTTCGTGGTTGGACTTGGCAATGCGCGGTCCTTCATGTTTGATAGTTGGCTTGGTACCCTTGTTCTCGGAGCCCCAGGCCCAGGTGTTCCGGAACCACACCTGGGGGACGATATGTAGGTGAGCTGGCTCGGGACCGCGGTTGTACGCGATGACTCGGAAGATCAGCTCTTCCTCGTCGTCACCTTCCTTGGCCGTCTCAATGAAAATATCCCAGTAGCGGTTGTCAGCGAAAGCATCCGTGTCGAGGATTTGGAATTCCCGCTCCAAACGTGATCGCTTGGCATTCTCATCCACCAACTCTTGATAGGGAAATTTCTTCTGGGGATATTTGTAGAGGAACTTCATGTAGGAGTGCTAGATGCCGGTCAGATGGGCCCATGCAGCGGATCTCCAAGGAATGATGACCACCTACCGTGGGGGTATTGTCCACATGGAAATGAGCCTCCTTGACACTTTCACCATGGTTGCCCTGCGGATTGGACAGGCCAAAGAGGCGCTCTTTTAGAAAGTCACTGATGGATGGTCAGCCTCTCTCTGTCTGCTTGTCTATCTCCCCCGCATGCCTGCAGCCCCAAGCCCCAAGCCCCACGTTTCACGACTCACTCCTTCTCGTTCCAGAATGAAAACGCAATGTTCTGCAGGCTGTGTGTGTCGGAAACACCAGCAATGCCATCTTCACCCCAGCGGAATGTTCGTGACCGCGCATGATCGTGCGTAAAGTCTACCTGGTTAGCGGGAATTGAGGTAAAGGCATGGTCGAACACTCACAGCTCCATGCGTCGCCGTCCTCACTGTTACACTATTAGTATTCGAAGTTCCCGCGCATTTAGTTGAGCTCCAGAGTGGTCACTTACGAGTAGTCCTCCCGCACTGTAGCAGTGATAAGAGTGATTAGCCCGTCTCATCCGCGACCTCGCAAATCAGCCGGTCAAAACCTACCAGTTGCCCATTGTCGTTCGGCCACATAGGGACCCCATCGCTTCCAGTACCGAGTGCGATCACGATCCTCCTTGAGACGCTTCTCCTCCTCGGTGAGGAACTCGTGCTTGTCGATCAGCACCATGGTGGAGCCGGAGGGGCGGGGGAGTGGAAGAGCAGATTGACAGGCAATTAGCGAGTGTAATGAAATCCGCAGCCAGAGCCGGAAGATAAGAAAGAGTAGAGGAATTGATATTCCCAACTCCAAGCTGAGGAAGGGGAGTGGAGGGAAGAAGAGGGGAGCAAAAACGAGGAAGAGGGGTGGCACCTGAACTTGAACAGGCAAAAGCAGGGCCGTGCCAAAAGGTGCGGCAGCTAGTTCACCTACCTACCAGATTCCCAACGGTGCTAACTAACTAGGACCCTCATTGCTGAACTAAGTGCAAGTTGACCGAGTGAATGACGGCACTGTGGAGTCCACTCGGGTAGATGATTGGCGGCGGGAGGAGTCCATTGCAATCTGGACTGTTTAGTCTGCTTACCCGATATCAGGATCAGGGAACTGGATAGTACAGAGTGGACTAGTTACATAGTACCAGAACTACATTCAAGTTGTGATATAGGATAAATCGAGGGAAACAGTAGACCTACCAGTGACTACTGCAAATAATATTACGCCGAGTGTGCCAACGAGAGAGTCCAGGCCCGGTGTTACATACAAATGGGCGCAAGGATATGCCAGAGCAAAAAATATCAGAAATGGAAAAAAAGAAAAGGGAATAAGAGAATGAAAAGAATCAATCGCAACACAACCTTGATCCGCGCCGGTTCCAGCCAAACCACGGTCTGCTGCCCGGTCATTCGCAAAGGTATAAGAATCAACAAGAAGGCAAAAAGGCTTCATAATCAAATATATCCTGCGTCCCTCCACAATTACGACGCAGTCTCCGTCTCCCTCTCCGTCCCCCTCTCCGTTTCCTTTTCCTCCTGCGGTTGCTCGATGACGGTTCCTTCTCGGGGAGCTATGTCGGCGCATCAGTCTACCGTCTTCCCGTCCGCAATGCCGGTTCACAATGCAATAATACGTGAAAAAAGAAAAAAGAATTTTGAAAAAAAGAAAAACAGGAAAAGGAAAAATGAAAAAAAGGGAAGTGCAAGATACAACAGGCAAATGCAATGCGAAATGCAAAATGGGGAGATCAAGCAGAACCACCCTTACCGGCTGTCTGGTCCTCGCCGTTCCGGCCCGCTGTAGGAGAACCAAAGTTGGCCGATTGCCGCGACTTCAGACGGTTTTCCGCGTCGCGGATCCGCTGCTGTAGCTCCTCGAGCTCACGGCTTTGAATCATCATTTGTTGCTTCCTGTAGGGTCTAAATTAGTCTCATGCGACCGACTCAAGAGGAGGGCAAGAAGGCGGGGTCCGGCAGATCTCATCGTCGCCGTCCTAGGGCACTTACTTCTGGTCAATGGTTTGCGAAAGGTGGTTGACATCGCTGTCAAGCGAAAAGGCACTATCCAGTGCTGTCGAGAAGTCTTGCGCCATAGTCCTGCACTGTGAGTTTAGCATTGTATGTTTTGCGGGTTGTTGATACCGAATTGACAGCCCGGTGCGGGGAGGAATTCACGCACGACTGAGGACGAATCTTGGTGGGCTTCCACTCTCGATCCATATCGGAAGACATGGTGCGAAGCAATTTCAGGAAGAGCTGTATACTCTATGTGATTCAGAACTGGGAAAATCGACCAGGTGGAAAGCGTCGAGGGGGTGTGTGATGTGCGACTGTCCGAGCGGGGCAACCACAGAGGCACGAGGAAGAGGTCAAAGAAAAGAGCAGAAGAGTCGGCGATCGTCGAGAGACCCGGACCAGCCAAGGAACCAGTGGGATCGAAGTTTGAGGTTCGAAGTTCGAAGTTGCGAGAGGAGTCTATGATCGGCCCCGATCGAGCGCGCTACCGGGGGATGTCAGTTGTCTCTCCTGTATACTTCGGCGGGAGCGGCTAAACGGCGCCCCTTGGACAGTGAGAACTGGAGGGGAAATAAGAAGCCATACCAAATAGAGAGAGACACGCAAGCACGGATCGAGGGAGGACGGGCGAGGGGCGGAGGGCAGCAGAGCTAGGGGAGGGGAAGAAGGGAAAAAAAGAAGTCTTGGAGGAGAGACGATCGTTGCCCACCGACTATGTTACTAGTCGCCGGAATCGTGGAGAGCCAGCGATTATCCACCCAGGAGGCTGTCACCGTATTACCTTGAGTTTGGCTTGGGTTGGTTTGATTTAGGGGGCGTTTAAAGATCACTAGCAGTGGAGCAGCCTCCAGGGGGGGTGCGTGAGAGCACACTGGGTTGGAAGGACAGTAGTGTGCTTAGTCCAGCACTCAGGGGCTGCTCTCCACTTGCGATCAAAAAAAGGGGTTAAAGACAGGTCAAGTGCCCCCAGCATCAGATCATCACCACATTAAACTGTCAAGCTATGCCCGGCATTTGGGATACCCTGGGAGTGAGTAACCGTGGGTACCTAAGGTAGACAGGGTCCATCGTGAGTGGTGAGTTTGAAGTATACAAGCATAAAAAGGGGAGGAAGTATATCGGTACACCATACAGCTTTACTTTGTACTGTTGTCGTGTGTATTAAATGTATTAAACGTATTTATGTGACAATGACCATACTATTATTACCATTATTATCTTGACACCTCAGGCATACGGAATGCTCACGTGACTTCTATCCGCACCGGAAACTGGCAAGGGCGACCGTCGCGACTTCCTCTTAGGCCAAGTCGCCGAATCTGCCATAGACTTCGACTTCTTCTTCTCCTCCTCTTCTTCTTTCTCTCCTCCTCCCCCCTGCCTCTCTTCTTTGGTCGTTGAGCGGGTCGATCTCCCCCCGTCGCGTTCACCCTCCCCCCCTTCTCAGGAACCCGCCGAAAATCTTCGCGCGACCGAACACGTCCGCCTCCACGTCTACCACCAACTCCACGTCCGCCGCGGCCATCCCCAACGACTACCATTCCCACCACCGTGGCCCCTATCCCCACAGTCTTCCCCGCCAGTGGCCGACCGGGCGGGCAATGGGGGATGCCTCCTCTGTCGGCGTACACTCCGTTTGAGTCCCTACTCTTTTTCCAGTCCCTGGCCGCATCCGATGTGCGCCCCTCAAGCTTCGCGCCTCTCTCAACCCTGTTGAGCAACAACCCGCATGTGCGCCAACATGTAGCATTCAGTGCCGATCGCCTGAGCCCCGAGGCCCTGGAAGATCTGTATGCGACCTTATTGCGCGATGGCTTCGATCGTGAAAGTGGACCCAATGGGAGGCCAACAACAGATAACTCGGGATCTAGCAATCCAAAGAAGCGCAAGATCTCGAGCCCGCGATCAGAGAATCTGTCGGCTGCTGCGACCCACGCAATTCTAGTCCCAGATCTCGTGGCCCACCTCTATGCGGGGTATAAAGAACTAGTGACGAAGGAGATCAAAGAAGACGAGAAGCGGTATAACCAAATTAAAGATGAAATCGACCGTCTCCAGAAAGAAGAGGAGAAGGCGAGCAGTCCAGCAGCAGCACCGCCTGTCCAGACCGGATCCGCACCTCAACCAATGGACATCGATGTGAAGCTGGAAACGTCGCGGCAAGATGAGCCGTTGAAATCGGCACTCCCACACAAGAAACAGGAAGATGAATTGCATGAGGACATCCAACCAGCGGGGGAACCCAAGCCTGTTCATGTTCAACCTGCCGGCAATGTGGCGGTCGAGACGACGTCAAAAGGACAAGGCGCGCAAGACAACGCCAGACCACCAGCGCAGTTGAATGGCCCGAAGCCTTCACAAGTCCCCATTCCATCACCAGTCGTTCCGCAGAGGCAACAGCCCGTTCCCGACACACCGACGGCACCAGCACCTACCGCAGTACCTCATCCATCACAGATCGCCCCACGACCCAACTTCCCCACACCTTTGAGCAAAGTGGGCGCCGAACCAACTCCGACTCAATCTAGTTTCCAACAATGGCAGCTTGAACCTCCTCCCCACTCCCCTTACTCCGCTGTTTCTCCTACCGCCACTTCTCAGGTTGGCTCGGCAAGTGCTAAGCAGCCTCAACCTCCCTCCCACGTCCCATCACGGAAACACTCCAAGAACTCCGTCTCTTCAAACGTCCCAAGCACACCAGGTGCAGCGCCCTCAGGGACACAGACTCCTGTGCCCATAGGTTATCCGCGATCCTCGCAGACACCGAGTGTGGTCATTCCTTCATTCTCCGAGACCCGTGCGTCTCGTCCACGACTGTCTATCGACACACCAGGCTCGTCTACGCCATGGAAGCGGACCCCGCGTTTAAGTATTCCACACTCACCGACATCCCCGCCTCGACCGCGGCCAGAGGATGTCAGTCCAATAAGTGAGAGGGGCTCCTCACCCGAGGCGTTGGATACTTCACGCTTGCGAGAAAGGAAAACACGGCGAGGTCAGGCAGCTGTGGGTGACAAATCGACCCCCGCTATCAAAACTGAGCGATTATCGACAAGCCGGAGAAACCGTGCGATCAGCTCTGCGTCTACACAAAGCCGTGGGCGTTCCGTGGTCTCCCGTGAAACATCTCCGGCTGCGGAGACAGAGCGCGATTCTCGAGCTGGACGCCGCAAAGGCACAATTGCGAGTCTTGACGAGTCAACACCCAAATCACGAATCAAGCGCAAGCGCGGCATGAGTGAATCGTTTGAAGAGCCTATTCTCCCAGAAGCGCCCAAGATAGACACATCCCGATATGTCGTGTGTACGCGTGGTTTCCACAGAACCGCGGCCCCTATACTGAATGATGTGACTACACATAAGCTGGCTTCTATTTTCGCGAAGCCTCTTGGAGAACGCGAAGCGCCTGGCTACCACGACCTGATCTACCGCCCACAAGACCTCAAAAGCATCAAATCAGCCGTTCACCAAGGTAGCAAAGCTGTTGCCGCCGCAACCGAGGCTGCCAGCACCCCGGCAGGGGATGGCGAGTCACCGGCACCTGTCTCTGGAACACCAACTAAAAACAACCTTCTCATGCTTCAAAAGAGCGAGGACCTCATTCCGCCGAAAGGCATCGTCAACTCTGCCCAATTGGAGAAAGAGTTCATCCGCATGTTCGCCAACGCAATCATGTTCAATCCCATTCCCGAGCGAGGCTTTGGCCCTGGTTTCCCAATGATCAGCGAGCGCGGCTCTCGCGAGAGCACGCAGTTAAGCGATGGGGATGAAGGCGGCATTATCAAGGACTCGCTGGATATGTTTAAGGATGTTGAGCAGGAGGTGACTAGATGGCGTGCCGCTGAGCGCACGGCAGATGAATTGGCATACAAGAACGTGCTGTCCCTAAGACGCGGGAGTGTCAGCGACTTCAACACGGACAGCGCGGATGATGCCAAGGGGTGATTGGACCAACTCTTGTGAACTATGTACACTATGATTCTGTTTTTATTAGGAATTTAAATGAATGAATACGATAACCGCCGGCAGTCTTGATCTACCAGGCGAGATGCAATAATAACAATCCAATGTCACGATCTTCATGCAATATAGTAGACGCACAAATACAACATCGCCCCACGTAATCATTTCTTGGTCAACTTTCGAACCGCAAACTCCACCCCAACCTCATACCCATAAGCCCCCAACCCAACAATAACAGCCACAGCCTTATCGGAGAGATAACTAAGATGTCGGAACTGTTCACGCGTGTGCACATTTGTCAAATGAATCTCAACAAACGGAATCGAAACACCCAACAGCGCATCTCGGATTGCAACGCTCGTATGCGTTAGCGCACCCGCATTGATGAGGATCACATCGGCGTGTCCGCGTGCTTGGTGAATCCTGTCGACGATTGCCCCTTCGTGATTTGATTGGAATGATTCGAGAATTGCGCCCTTTGATGCGGCGAGGTTCTTTGCAGTTGCTTCGATGTCCGATAGAGTTGTTGTGCCGTAGATCTCGGGTTCGCGAGTACCCAGGAGATTGAGGTTCGGGCCATTAATTATGAGGATGGACATGTTCAAAGATTTTTATAGGGCATGGGCTTGATTAAATAGTCTGGATTGTTTAAATTGCGTGTTTGGCTGGGTATCTGGTTCTTATATGTTGTTTACTTCGGCTTTGGACTTAGCCGACAGGTACGTTTCCCTCCTCGTTGTACTAGAATATTGCAGAGTATTGGATGGATCATGGATTAGATGCAATTAAGTCTGCTGGTTTGTGGTTGTGAAGGCTTTAGCTTGCTGGTGGTTGTTGTAATTGGGCTAGGAAATCTGTATCCAGGTCTCCATCATAGAAGCCCAGGTTATGCGCGAATGACGGTTCTTGCCTTGGGATGGTCAGTAGTGTACAATGCCGGTGAATGGGATGGTGAGTATTAAGTACCTGCTTGTGGGAAAGGATGTTACCATTTCCTCGAATAGTGCGTCGTACATTTCTGTGTCGCCTGTTCCGCCAAGGGAGTGTAATAAAGGGAATTCGTTGGACGGTGGAATGGCTGACAAATTCATAACCGATGATGATTCGGGCTGAGGTTGATCCAGAGATAAGCTGGTTGAGTTAGATAGCTCTGAGATTTCCGGAATAGATAATGAGCTGTCAAGAGCGCCAGGCGGTCGGTTTTCTTGTTGAATAGGAGAGATGAGAGTTGGCTGGGAAATGGAATTGTCCCACACCGGTTCATTGAAACCGACTGGCTTGAGAGGGTGCAAGAAATCAGAGATTCGA
The DNA here is from genome assembly GCA_027569595.1 of Penicillium sp. G339. Classification (NCBI taxonomy): domain Eukaryota; kingdom Fungi; phylum Ascomycota; class Eurotiomycetes; order Eurotiales; family Aspergillaceae; genus Penicillium; species Penicillium sp. G339. Next base: position 276,590 of record JAPDFJ010000032.1, read on the forward strand.
TTTTTGAGTGTTTCGATCTCGGATGAATTTGCAATGTTCAAGCACTTTTGACACTGAAGTGCATAACAAAGGGTGAGAGGTGATGAGCCAGTTGCGCCGGTTATGTCACGATAATGATCCAAGATGCTGAGTATATTATGGATAGTTGGCGCACATAGATCTGTCATTGCAGATGAGACCGGCTCAAATCTGCGGCACAATGAAATGGTTGTAAAGGCGGATACAAGATGTAGGCTCAAGAGCGAGGGGTTGGCATCGTTTTCTAGGTCGTAGGGGTGGCTCTGTGAGATGATATTTTGTTTTGCTCGTAAGTCATCCAAAAGTACTTGAACCCGAGAGGAATCCAAAGGCTGATATTGTATCCGAGATAATTGTTGCATGAGCTGCTGGACATGGTTGAATGTACTTAATGCTCGCAAGGGCGTTGCTGGTATTTTTCGACTTTCAGCACCTATACCAGGGCGAGATGGGGACCAGACATCCCACTCTTCTAAATCATCTTCCTCGATTGGGCCATATACCAATTGCTCCTCTTGGGAGAAGCAGGGAGCTTGGCCCATAAGGGCAGATAAAATATTGTCCAGAAGGACACACCCATTGAAGGTGTGATTGAACCGGGCTTTTCTCGCTGCCAAAGGCAGACTTGCCAGCATTCTCGCGGCCTTTCCAACCAAGGTCCATGCCTGACTGATATTTCCCATTGCAACGTGAATCAGGACGAGAATCAGCATGGCTTGGGTGTGGCAAAGGTCCAAAGCCCCCCACTCCGTCAATGCTTGCTGCTCAATGGCGAGCTGAAGAGATAATAGATTGGGCGTTCCAGGATGGGAAAGACCTCGCATGGCAGATGTATATGCAACGAGAGACCACAGCACTATCCTAGACGATAGATCTCCAGAGACCTGGCCATGGCCATTTCCCAAATGCATGGTACGTAAAACTGAACGACGTTCAAGTATTGGGAACCAGCAATGGGTATAAGTGAAATAAAAGTCGACAAGATCAGATATACTGTCTGGAAATCGCATATAAATCGAGGATTCAGATTGAGACACTTGATTTGGTAGCTCTTGGGGGAACTCGGGTTTATTGGGCTCTGGATTCGATTGTGCAGTATCATGATCGTCCATGTTCTCATCGGGATCCCGCGCCTCAACGGGCTCCCATTGCGAGTCATCAAACAAATCATTTTCGCCAGGCGTCAGCAGTTGTGAAACATCTCGATACGGTTTAGACTTTCGCCAAACCGAGACAGAGTGTTTTGCAAGCTTGCTGGTCAAGAAATTGCCCTTACTCGGACCCCGCGAGTCTCGAAGCGCATTATGCAAGGTACTCTCGCTATTCGGAGCATGTTGAAACATGAGACCGAGAGTAATCTCTAGGCTCCGCACATAGCCTGATGGAAGCCCTCGCCGGCCTCCACCGGTCTCATAGGTGCAGGCCCGATTGGCCTGGCGGCAGACGGAGCAAACGGGCTGTTCTCCATCGCACTTGGACTTGCGCCGGCGGCATTGATCACAGGCGCGGTAAATACGTCGCCGCTTCAGCGGACGCGGGCCCGACATGTTGATTGCATTTCAAGTATGAAACGAGGCCATTTCCATTTCCGACATGAAGCCTGGGATCCAAATGTGGCGATGGGTCATGTGATCGGGTTGACTTTAACCGGTAGTTCGCTGCTTCCAACTTCAATTCAACTTCAACTTCGACGGCGATGCGATGGCAAATACATTGGAACCTCTCAATTGTTCGTCCTCGATCACTTGACGTGACTACCGCAACGTGTCTTTCGAAAGGACTTATGCCGAAATGAGTCCCGTCGCCAGCTCGACACCTCATAGGAAGCCTGAGCCTCTAAGCTTTCGCCGGCATTATGATCCACACGCCACACTGTTGTTGGTGGGGTTTATCGGGGCTGGAAAGAAGACACTGGGAATAATAGCATCAGTTTTTTTGCGACGCCGCTTTATCGATTTTGACACATATTTTGAACAACAAGTCCAGTCTTCGCCCATTCGGTATCTCGGTCGCCACGGGGCGGCCCAATATCAAGAGATCGAACTGAAGATCACACGGGAGCTTCTTGCCAAGAATGACAAGGACTGTGTCATAGTTGGCCTCGCAGGTCTTGCAAGTCGTCCTCAGATGGGGCTGGTGGCCGAGTTCGCCCAACAACACCCTGTTGTATATGTGAGGCGAGACAAAGAAGACCTGCGGCGATACCTCTCCTTCAGCCCAGAGAAATTCGAGATATTTTTTGAGCGAGGAAATGCATATTTCGAGTCATGCTCCAACTTTGACTTTTTCAACCATACCCAGGGACAGCCCGATCAGAAAACACTGCCCACCTACCTCAAGCTCAAGGAGACGGAGCGCCTGTTTGTGACATTTCTACGTCGCATCTTCGGAGTATCTGTCCCTCAAACCTTCTCATCAGACCCATTCTCCGCATCGCATACCTTTTCTTTGGAAGTCTCTCCAGCTTGGCTTGAAGAAACAAGCCCGGACTTGAAGTTGTTAGAGGGTGGCGCTGACGCCATTACCCTAGTGGTGACACCTCACGACATACATCCTGTCAGCCTTGCTGCCAGCCTATCACGACACATCGCAACTTTAAGAAAGCATTCGCGTGTTGCAATAATTATCGACGTTGAAGCACTTTCTTCGGGTTCGCATGATCCCCGGGTCTGCGGCCAAATCCTGGAAATAATTATTCGTCTTGCCCCCGATGCTCTTATTATATCCCTTGGATGCGACAAGGAAATTGTTCAAAAATTGAACTCTTCAAAGGGCCATACCAAGACTATCGCTAGCCTCCACGATAACTTGCCCGTCGGTTCACAGTATTCATCTTTGACCCCCGCCGCTCTCTATGAGCAAAATCGCTTATTGAAACTAGATGCAGTTCGCGTCACGGGTGAATCTCAGTTTCCTAATGATAACTTTCAATGCATCTCATTTCTCGAACAGGCTGCTGCCCTTCCTAATGTACCTGTGATCGCGTACAACATAGGAGAGCTCGGTCGAACCTCAATATGTCTGAACCCTACTCTGTCGCCGGTAGTGGCACCATCTACTCGATGCGATGGGTTAACTTTGCAGCAAGCCCAACTGGCAATGGCGGCCTTTTTTTTACTACCGAAGAGGAAGTTCACGATATTTGGTCAGAGTGTAAAGTACAGTCTTTCTCCAGAAATGCACAATGCAGCATATGATTATAGCGGGCTACCACATACCTACGACACTATGCAAGCCGATGACATCTCTGCTGTTCGTTCAATACTCACTGAAGAGGATCGAGGTGGAGTCACTATATCTCTTCCCTTCAAATCTGCCATCTTGCCAATGCTTGATGAGATTGCGCCGGATGCAGAGGATATGCAAGCAGTGAACACTGTTGTTCTGGAGCAAAGACGCCGATCCGATGGATCGAAAATCACTGTCCGAAAAGGCTATAATACGGATCACATCGGAATAAGAGATTGCATTGACAAACATCTCTCCCCTGCAAATGCGGTCCGAGACGGAACCACCGCTTTGATCGTCGGAGCAGGAGGAATGGCTCGAGCAGCGATATATGCTTGCTATGAACTCGGCGTTCGACGGATATTCATCTATAACCGCACCCCCGAAAATGCACAAGAGCTTGCAGACTATTGGAACAACTGGGCTCGATCCAAGCCTGAGGTCAATTTTAAAGTTGATGTTCTCCGTTCAGAGGACCCCTGGCCTTCGGATCTTCGCCTGCCCACTATTGTTGTCCCCTGCATTCCCCCCTTCCAACTCGGCAGTGAACACCCCGTGGTCTTCCAAATCCCAGAAGACTGGTTGGAAAGTCGAACGGGAGGAGTATTTGTGGAGGTATGTTTTTCCATAATCGTTGTTTTAACCTGAGTACTGACTCGCGTAGGTTGCATACGGCCCTTTCAAGACACAATTAATGGAGCAAATGCTCCCGCGTGCGTCGAAAGGATGGGTTGTTGTGAGTGGTCTGTTGGTTTTGATCGAGCAAGGTATCGCTCAATATGAAATATTCACGAGGAGGCCTGCGCCTGTTCATGTAATGCAGCGTGTGATTCGGGAACAGTCCATCAAGTATGGGTTCGTTCATCAATGATCGCCCGAGTGCGATAAAGTCGAAATTCCATTATTATACAATGCCCTATCAATATTATTAATTCCAAAAGCACTATCCACGGGAACAGAACATTACAATTTTCCAGTGTAAGAGCATTCCACCAGCTGGTTAGTTGACAATTCGGATGAGATATCCACCGAAACAAAGGTAAGGCTAAGGATTTACCCTAACCGAGGCTAGGACGTCAACTAATATTTGAATGTCAATTATGTCAATTCCACTTCGTAATTGTTGTCGAGCACTCCTATGTAATCTACAGCTTTGATCCATACAAAATGAACTACAAGCCAGCTATCATGAGCGCGTCCCTAGGACGGGCTTGGTTGCACGACTTTGACTACAAAATCGAGCAAGCCGCCAAAGCGGGGTTCAAAGGCATTGAGGTCTTCTATGAAGACTTGGATTATGCTGCCCGCAAGATCTCGGGAAACGACTCTCCAACGCCCGAGCATATCCTCAAAGCGGCCGAGAATGTCCATTCGATCTGTCAAAGTCAAGGTCTCGAGATTATTGGTCTCCAGCCGTTCTTGTTCTACGAAGGTCTCAAGGACCGAGATCAACATGCACGCTTAATCGAGAAAATGAAGCTCTGGTTAAGAATTGCAAAGACGCTTGGCACCACTACGATTCAAATTCCTGCCAATTTCCTACCGGCGGAGCAACTGACGGATGACCGCGAGGTCATTGCCGCTGACTTGCGCGAAGTCGCCGATATGGGCGCCGCGGCGAATCCTCCAGTACGGTTTGCATATGAGAATCTCTGCTGGAGCACACATATCGATACCTGGGAGAAACTGTGGGATGTGGTCAGACGTGTTGATCGATCCAACTTCGGAATGTGTCTCGACACTTTCAATATCGCTGGTCGGGAATGGGCCGATCCTGCTTCGCCGACGGGGAAGTTGCCGAATGCAGATGCAGATCTGAAGATGTCGATGGAGAAGCTCGTGAAAGAAGTCGACATATCGAAAGTCTTTTACATTCAAGTGGTCGACGCTGAACGCCTGGCTTCGCCCCTGGTACCTGGGCATCCGTTCCATGTGGATGGCCAGCCGGCGCGAATGAACTGGTCGCGGAACGCACGAACGTTCATGTACGAGGAAGATCGAGGTGCATACTTGCCCGCGGAAGAGGTGGCTGTGGCAATTATATCGGGTCTCGGATACAAGGGTTACGTATCCATGGAACTGTTTTCAAGGACGATGGCGGAAGAGGGGGAACATGTACCTGATCAGCATGCGACGAGAGGTATTCAGGCGTGGAAGAAGTTCCAAAATAGATTAAGCTTGAATTAGCCAGCGCTTATCTTAGCTAGTATATCGACATCACGGAATCTGTGGAGAACTGTGATCAGGAAATCGATCACTAAGATTTTATCTAAACATCAATACTCTTTCCATCCAGCCAATCCTTCGCCAGTCTGTACAAAAGATCATGCTTCTCCCCACATTCAGTTCCAACATGTCGCCTATGTCCAGGCATATCCTTCAACACGGTAACACCCATAGTAAGCTCCTGACAATACGCCAGGCACTTATACCCTTCCGGATAAGAGTTAAGCTTCTCCTCGTTCACTCTGGGAATCTTATTCGGATTCACCGGAAGCAGCTTATCCTTTTCATACCAGTGCCGTACAAACCGAGCACCCCAGCGTCCATCTGTCTTTTCAAAGAAGAAGCAGAACCGGCAATCGGCTTCAGCATCGACTTCGCAGCAGTCGATAGTAAATCGTTGCGTAATTGTGGCCTTCATTTTCGTGACCGCACGCGTCGCATCTGGCGTGATGTCGGTGGTCACTCCATGGCAACGGTGCATAATGAACGCTCCTTTATCCATGCCAGCCTTCGAAGCAGCCATGAAATCCTTGTAATGAACGCGACCGGACCAGGTAGTGTAAACATGCGCATCTTCGTGAAAGATCGATTCAAAGTTCTCCCATTCACAAGCATCGCTATGGAATTCAATTAGCGGACCAGGTTCACACACCGGAACTGCACTACATACCGGTAGCAGGGCCACCCTTCTGCAAGCTCACGCAGCTTCGCTCGCTCAAGCACCAGGTTATCCGGGCCATTGTTGCGGATCGCGTGTTCGGGCCAAGTGCCCGCGGGCAAAGAATGCAAGTCGACCATTTTTTCTGTTAGGTGGTTTTTGTTTGTTGATTTACTCTCGACGGTCCGAGTCCCAGCAGTTCCTATATATTGGCTTCGTCAAGGAATATCCGATCGGATTATCCGGCATCGGTAAAGTTCATTACCGAGATATGCCGCCACCCCGCATTGTAAGGGATATTGTTAGCTAGCAGTAGTAGTAGGTCTCCGTTATTTCATTGCGTGGATTTGAATTCATTGATAGTTCAGCTGGGTAGAATATTTAAGGAAGATGCGAATGTGTACTATCTCATTGTTTGCCCTACACTAAAAATTGATGCCCTTACTTTCCTCCGCGGCCTTCAGTAGGACATTCCAAGCACCCTCCCGATCCAACGTTTGACAAAGCTCCTCGCCAGCCCACAAGCGCCATTGCTCTTCAATCTGGTATCCGATCACATGTGTCCCCTCAACGCAAGGCCATTCCAGTTGTTCTGCTAGTTTTATCATACGGGTCCTTCTCGGCTTGAAGCACATGTCCAGCAACACTCCCTTCTCAGGCCGAGAGAGGAAATGCTTCATGATAGAAGCAACGTTGATTTCGGTTTCGGTTTTAGGCTCGAGATCTGGAACGGTGCCAACAATGTAGTAAGGGCTCGGTAGCGTCTCCGCCTGGTCCAGCGTTTTGACATGGACGATCTCGGGAATATGTGGGAGCTTCTTCGAGTCGCGAATGAGACTCGTCACCTCCTGATCATCGCGGTTTAAAACATAGATCGTGGGGGAATGCAGATGTTCGGTAAGAGCGTATACAGCCGCACGGCTTGCACCACCAGCACCAATGATCAAAGCCGACGCAGGAGATGTCGCCGAAGGTCTCTTTCTCTCCTCTCCTTTCTCTAGCAGACAGCCCTTGATACCTCTCCAATCGGTGTTGGTACCACAGACTCTTCTGGTGCTGTCGTTTGTGTAGTACACGTTGTTGCATGCACCAATCATAGATGATAACTCGTCACGATCATCGAGGTATTCCATGACCGAATTTTTGTATGGCATTGTGACAACCAAACCCGCTGTGGTAGGACTTCGGGCCAGGTTCACCAATTCTTCTGTTGTCGGGCACTCGGTCGCGTAGAATTTCCATGGTAGACCAAGTGACTTGGCGATGTAATTATGCATGTTAGGTGCAATTGAATGTGTGACGCCAACCCCAACGAGATGCAGAGTCATCTCGCGTTGCTGCGACATGGTTGTTGGTTGTTCAGGACTGTGAGTCGATGAAGGGGCTGTTGAAAGTGCTGTTGAGAATGCTGTTGCTTCCACAATTTGAAGGAAAGTAGCTCCCTGTTCTCGTTGAGAGGTTTGCATCGAAACACGGATGAAAACATATCCTAATGCTCTCTAGTCTGATTCGATATGGTGTTGTGGCTCCCCAAGAGAAGGCTAAATCCATAACCGAAACGAGTATCATTATTTAGATCATGACCAGATGGAGAAGAGATTGCAAATTACAGTTTATTCGAACTTGGACACTCTTTCATCTCAAAATTGCGAGTAACGATTGATCATCGCCAATAAACCCTCTTCTTCGATGGCTAAGCAAATGATCTCGACCGAGGCTTCCTCGCCCAAAGACTTCCACATATTTGGCAGTGGCATTTCATTCAGCATTTCACCTACTATCCACAACGCTGGTTTTGCACATCATGGCCTACCTTTCACATACGATATCCGCGAATCGGCCAGTATCGATGAAGTGGCAGGATTGATTCTCGAAAGGCAATTCGGTGGTGCGAGTGTGACGATGCCGCACAAATTGCACGTCCACAAGTTTTGCACCGAGCAGACCGATACGGCCCGATTGATTGGAGCAATCAATACACTTGTTGTCAAGGACGATGGCGAGGGTCGCACAGTCATTGGTGATAATACCGATTGGTCGGGACTATACAACATCATTACGGACTATTCGAACAAGGCGATTCAACAACCGACTGTCGGACTGGTGATTGGTGCTGGGGGCGCATCTAGGGCTGCATTATATGCCCTGCACAAATCAGGCATTCAGCACATCTATCTTGTCAACCGCACATCTTCTGTCGCAGAAAAGGTCAAGGAAGATTTCAAAACTGCGTTTGAAATCACTATACTCCCGAGTCTACAAGAGCTACCTCACATGCCGGATGTGATTATCGGAACTGTTCCCGCGACCGCTACAAATGAGAATCAGTTTACCTCCATATTCGGCCCTTCAGGTCTTTGCATTGAGATGGCCTACAAACCTAGACAAACACCACTTCTGAGCGTGGCCCAGAGGCATGGAGGCTGGCAAACTGTCACAGGGCTTGAGGTACTTCTAGCGCAGGGATATGACCAGTTTCGCCTTTGGACTGGGCTTGAGCCGCCTAAAATGAGGATGGCAGAAGTTGTTGCCGAACATGAGCGAGAAATGGGGAGAAAGGAGAAGGGGGGAATGCTTTGAGGAATTAGACGGTTGAGTTTAGAAATAGATTGTGGGAGAATTTCGTATTTCAAAGTTCTTTCGTAGCTGTGATTCTCGAATAAGATTATCGCTTGCGGTGTTTCGAATCTCACGCTATCGTATGGATACTGGTGGAGTCGACAATGGAAAAATTCAAGCTGGATGGAGCGAAGAGGGCCATCGCTGGCGCGGTTAGGCAGCATTTGGCGGAATCAGAATCAAAATTTTGAATTCTATACTGTTTATTTCCAATTGGCCAGACCTGCTGGGCTCTATCCCTGGGTATATACGTTTTTTATGTACTTTGCAAACTCGCATCAAATGCTCGACTGGTCAACCACTCAAGCAGCACTGCGCACGGCTTGCTCCGGCTTAGTCCGACCGAGACCTTCCTTAGCATAAAAGTCCATCGGATAAATGCCCTTATTCGCCTGGTCCCAATTCTCACGAACACCCAGCGCAATCAATGCTTCATAAGGTGTCAACAAGGGGCGCGGGAAAGCGTAGCCCCAGTCAATACTCAGGCGTGGGCAGGCAATTTGGACCCAGCACTCGACATCAGGCATGGAGGCGAGCTTGCCAGGGAAAATCTCGCTCAAGAGTAGGTTCACCACTGGGAGCCCTCGCTCAGCCAAGTGACGTTCAATCATGGCCATTGTGTTGGGGTTGCCTTGGCGGCCCAGCGAGCCCAGGATGATACCCCATTTGCGGGCGGATTTGGCGGTGTTGATGGCATCGCGCCGAATGGTGTGCATCTCTTGGTGATCGTAGTTTTCACGGGTCAGAGTGCGGGAGTAAGGGTCGTAGCGGTATGCAGGAATGGTTGGGTTGTGGATCATGGCGGATTCAAGGTGGAATCGGCCATCACCGAGATAGAGCAGAACGTCGATTTCGGTTTCAGAGAGCTGGGGCGATGTGCAGCCCAAAATTTCGCCCTTTGAAAGCGGCATAATTTGAGGGACAACGACCTTGAAGCCGGCACGCTCTAAGACAGGTTTGAGGCCATGCAAGGTGGCGTTGAACTGGATTGTGCCCACTGTAGCAATGGTCTGGCCGGGTCTGAAGTTGCGCTCGAGAGTTGCTAGCAAGTGGCTAGTATCAATACTGATATCGACAAAAATATAAAGAGTCTTGATCTTGGTTACATCCACGGGTATCAAGCAACTATGCGCGTAGTGAACCAGAAGATCGCAGCCAAGCGCCCGCGCAGTGTAATCGTCAATGCAACAGGCGCCGTAGGTGACATCACCCATAATCAGAGTCTCGATACCGGGGCAAAATTGCGTTAAGATATCAGAGATGGTGGTTGCGAAGATCAACAGTCCCTCGGGGAACTGGAGGGCCACCCGCTTGGCTCCGGATGTGCGCACACGATGGATGGTTTTGGGGATCTCGAAGGAGTAGTTTTTCGGTAGTAATTCGATGGCCGCTTGAATTTCTGGGTCGTTTAGGATTTCCGGCGGGACTTGGTTCAAGGTCCGAGGGTTGCGTCGCGGTGCGGCTGGAAACAATCCAATGTGAGTACATGGTTACAAGAGTATATATATCTGCAGATCCTGCATACCTCGCTGGACAGATGTTGACTCGACATCTTGCTGAGAGCCGGTTTCTTTCTGGGCCTGGGCGTCTGCTGTGCGTCGACCAACAAACCGCTTCTTGGGTTGTTTCAAGGGACTTCCCTGGGTGGTTGGCTCCTCCATCGTAGAGCAATGCAATGTAATGAGATGCAATGAGATGGTGGGATGATCCGATCGCAGAAACCCCGCGGCTTCTTTTTTTCGCGGTGGGGCTGACCGCCCTAACCTAGCCCCCTTTGGGCCTAGTGGACTTCTCCGCATAAGTTGGAGCTTCTCTTGCAACCTGCCCACCTCCCACCTCCCATCTCCCACCTGCACTTGCCACTTGCCAAACTGCTACTTCGGACTCTGTCTATATCGGCGGGGCCTTGTTTATTGCATGATCTGTCATGATGGCCTCTCGTCCTCGTTTACGTCTTCTTTCAGCCTTCCGGGCATCTTTATTCACCCGCCGCCTTGCGACCGAGTCGCGGTTAGCCTCGGACCATGTTCGCATCGTCGAGGTTGGCCCTCGTGATGGTTTACAGAATGAGAAGAAGGCAATCCCAAAGGAGACTAAATTGGAATTAATTGAGCGACTGGCTAAGACGGGTGTTACCACCATCGAGGCTGGCTCATTTGTCCCCGCCAAATGGGTACCCCAGGTATGGCTCTCGGCTCATCTCGGTGTTATGAGGAAATGCCTTGATTCTGACAGCAATGGTAGATGGCAAGCACTGCCGAAATTTGCGAACACCTTCTCACATCCCCACCTTCATCTCAAAATACAACAATTGCATATAATTATCTCGTTCCCAACATCAAGGGACTTGAGAGCTTGGTGAAGATCATGGACAGCACCGGCGTCCCTGCCGATGCACCTGGTTCAAAATCGAAAGCAGCTACCACGACCGAAGTCTCGCTCTTTGCGGCCGCCACCGAAGCCTTCTCTAAAGCTAACACGAACTGTACTATTGCAGAGTCACTAGAGCGCATCAAGCCAATCGTTGCATTGGCCAAGACCAAGGATATTCGGGTTCGTGGCTACGTCTCAGTTGCTCTTGGATGCCCATATGAAGGTCCCGAAGTGAGCCCAGCCAAGGTGGCAGACATCACGGCGTCCCTCCTGGAGATGGGCGCTGATGAGGTTTCGGTGGCCGATACCACCGGCATGGGAACGGTACCCCGGACAATGGAGCTTCTTCAGGCACTCAAGGCTGCTGGTATTGCCAATACTGACCTGGCATTGCACTTCCACGACACCTACGGCCAAGCGTTGGTAAATACCATTGTTGGACTGGAGCATGGGGTTCGGATTTTCGATAGTAGTGTTGGAGGACTGGGGGGATGTCCATATTCCAAGGGTGCCACTGGCAACGTCTCAACAGAAGACCTCATCCACACGGTGCACAGCCTGGGAATGCATACGGGAATCAGTCTGGAGGAGATGTCGCGGATCGGCTCGTGGATTAGTAGCGAGTTGGGCCGAGTCAATGAGAGCCGGGCAGGCAAGGCGACATTGGGTAGACTGTAGAGTGAAGAGCGAGGCGTTCTGTGTCAAAACCATGTTTGTAGCCATCTTGTCATTCCAGCAAATATTCTCAAAGTTGATCATCCATCTTACTCCAGTATTTACACCATGTTGCATGGCACAATACATAGGACATTGTTATTTCACTGGTCGAGCCCGTTCTATGTACATTGCGAGCAAGCCATTTATATGTAGTGAGATGAGATTATCCAAACAGGACAGAGAAAGAAACCAACGCCGGTTGTATGCAAGAGATGGACATCGCGGCAACGGATGACTAGAAGTCAGTCACTCGTCCACCGTAACTCCAGTCTCCCCCGGATCCCCATCGCAGTGGCTCATTCTTGGGACCACCAACTTCTCCAGTTTTGGGGTTCTTTTCGCCCTCAAAATCGGGCTTGACACCCTTAGGCGCATCCGGGTGCAGCTCCTCGCCACTGCCATTGACGTTGATCTCGACCTGTGGCGACTGGTTGACCTGGGGCGTGCTGAAAGCACCTGTGGAGCGGCGCTGAAGCTCTTCAAATATTTCTTGTTCCTCCTTGGGCAGGCGAGGGGGAGCGGGGCCACTCTTGAATCCGAAGGACGGTTTGCCATCCTGGGTATTGCGGAGGGCGCGGGTGGTGGAGAGCGGACGAACGGCGAGTCGGCTGGAGGGAAGAGTGAACGTGCGAGGTGCGAGGAAGGCCATGGCGAATATTTTGGGGGAACTTTCGGATTGCGCAAAAAAAAGAACTAGGACAGAGTCGGAATGGACAGAGAGAGGGAGAGAGGGATTTTGTGTACAAATGACGAGAGCTCGCGACGGGCGCTTTTCTCGGGAGCGGCGCCGATCGGCGTGACTAAGGCTGATCGCCCGCCGACATCGCCTTTTTTTGCTTGCGGGTGACTCGACTTGCCCTCCTTCTTTTCCTCCAGACATTGACATTACCCATTCCCTAGTCCATGGCCATGTCTGCCCTTCGTCTAGCTGCGCGCCGCCTGCCTCGCGCCTCTAAGCTGGTTGCTTCGGTCGAGTCCCCGCTGCAGCGACGATTTGCGGCTACCAGCGCTGCTCAGCATGTGAAGTCTCAGGCTAAGGTAGGTGCAATTGCTGGAATTTGAACTGCCGGAGTCTTTCTGTGATCTGTTATACTAATGCTAGTGTAGAAGGAGGCAACTCTGCCCAATCCCGACCCCTCGCCAGACTCGCTGACCGTGAAGTTCATCAATGAACGAACTCCGTTCATGGTGCCAACCTATGTTCGCCCGGCCCCGATGATGATGAAGGGACAAGGCTGCTACCTGTGGGATATGGAGAACCGTCGCTACTTGGATTTCACTGCCGGTATTGCGGTCAACTCTCTCGGTCACTGCGATCCTGAGATCGCCAAGATTGTTGCGGAGCAGGTGTGTATTCACAAATGAGTCACCACTATTTTTATGGAGTGCTTGCTGATCAAGAGTTCGGTATACGTCTAGGCCGAGACTCTCATCCACGCCTCCAACCTCTACCACAACCCCTGGACCGGTGCTCTCAGCCAGATTTTGATCAATCTCACCCGTGAGTCGGGCGCCATGCGCGATGCTTCCCAGGTCTTCATCTCCAACTCCGGTACGGAGGCCAATGAAGCCGCTATCAAGTTTGCCCGCAAGGTCGGCCGGTCTCTGGATCCCTCCGGCGACAAGCACGAATTTGTCTCGTTCCACAACTCATTCCACGGCCGCACAATGGGTGCTCTCTCCGCAACCCCGAACCCCAAGTACCAGACACCTTTCTCGCCCATGATCCCTGGCTTCAAGTACGGCAACTACAATGATGTTGAGCAGCTGCAGACACTCATCACGGACAAGACCTGCGGTGTGATCGTTGAGCCCATCCAGGGTGAGGGTGGTGTTAATGTTGCTACCCCCGAGTTCCTGGTGGCTCTGCGCAAGCGTTGTGACGAGGTCGGCGCTGTCCTGATATTTGATGAGATCCAGTGCGGTCTGGCTCGTACCGGTACCTTCTGGGCCCACGGACACCCGTCTCTAGCCCCGGCCTCTGGTGAGGCTGCCCACCCTGACATCTTGACCTCCGCCAAAGCCCTTGGTAATGGCATCCCCATCGGTGCTACCATTGTGTCCAGCAAGACTGTCGGCGAGCACATCAAGACCGGTGACCACGGCACTACCTTCGGTGGCAACCCGCTGGCCTGCCGCGTCGCCTACCACATTGTCGCTCGCCTTGCCGACCCTGAGCTGCAAGCTGCCGTCAAGGACAAGTCGGCCGCCTTTGTCTCTGGCTTCGACGCCCTGAAGAAGAAGTTCCCCGATATGATCCAAGAGGTCCGTGGCCGCGGTCTCATCCTTGGTCTTCAGCTGGCTCCCACTTTCGCCCCCAAGGCCGCTGATATCATCACCGCTGCTCGCGAGCGCGGCCTGTTGATTATCACGGCCGGTGACGGTTGCATTCGCTTCGTCCCTCCTCTAACCATAACCGAGGAACAGATCAAGACTGGTCTCAACATCCTGGAGCAGGCTCTGGATTCCGTTGTGGCCAAGTCCTAAGCTACTGGGGTAGGTTTGATTTGAATGCCGCCTCCGACATGTTTGTGATATACCATTTTCTTTTGAACGCAGGGACGAGCGAATTCCCCGTCTCTGATAGTATGTTGCATGTAATGTGCATATATAGAGCAAATAAATAAAAGTATTTTATCTTTTCAACCTTCGAACCGTTGGAAGTGGAACTGCCGACACGCGTTTGCCGTTCTTGGCGGTGGATCCGACGACGGTGGAGCAATTCTATGGACCCTCCTCCTTCTTCACCTCCCCTAATCAGAGAGGATGAGCAGCCCGTGTACGCAAACCATGGCCCCGTTGCTAAGACTGACCTCATAGGTGTTCCTGTTTCACCTCTTTCCTCTTTTCCCTTTCTTTCCCCGTAGTTTCGACCCTCACGCGACCAACTGCCGCAAATGCCTCGCCCCGCGTCTCTCCAGGACGCTCTGCTCGCCGACGTCACTTCGCAGTCTTCGCGGTGGACTCGCCTCTGTGATCGGTTCAAGGCAGTCTTCGACGGTGCAGACCCGCGGGTCTGCATCGCCTTCTGGCTATTCGGTGCGTGGGCCATCACGTTGCGCTCTCTTCAACTAGAGCCCCGCTAACCACCTCGCAGGCCTTATCAACAATGTACTCTATGTGATTCTCCTCACCGCGGCGCTGGATCTCGTCGGTCCCGATATTCCCAAGGGACTCGTCCTTCTCGCAGATATTATCCCCGCATTCGCGACTAAGCTGATCGCTCCGTACTTCATCCACCTGGTGCCATATTCCATTCGAGTCATAATCTTCGTCTTCCTCTCGGCCGTCGGCATGCTGGTCGTGGCCACGAGCCCGAGTTATACGGACGGAGGTACGATTGTGTCTAAGATTGTCGGAATCATCCTGGCCAGCTTCTCGGCCGGTGGCGGCGAGTTGAGCTTCGTCGGACTGACCCATTTCTACGGGCCGTTCAGCTTGGCTGCGTGGGGGAGTGGTACAGGGGCTGCGGGCTTGGTTGGGGCTGGCGCATATGCCCTTGCGACTTCGGCTTTGAATATCTCCGTTCGTACGACTCTCTTCGCCTCCGCGCTGCTGCCGGCCATCATGGCTGTTGCATTCTTCCTTGTCTTGCCCAGAGCGCCTCTACAAACCCCCGACGCGGCTGCCGCGGGCTACTATGCCGTCGAACGAGGCGAGCACCCCAATGAAGATCAAATGGACGTAGACAGACATGAGCAGGATCCAAGCGAGGCGGAAGGCCTTCTCGGCGTATCATCGGCTCATTCGGATACCCTCAAGTCGGTTCACATCAATGAACACATTACTTTGTGGGAGCGAACGCGAATGAACCTGCGCCGCCTTGGGAAGCTGTTCTTCCCATTGTAAGTACATCCAACCGGTATACCTTTTGCCTTCCATTCTAACTTGTATCACTAGCATGGTCCCGCTTCTCGTGGTCTTCGTGTCCGAGTATGTGATCAACCAAGGCGTTTGCCCAACTCTTCTCTTCCCACTGTACGCCACGCCGTTCAAGAATTTCCGGGCTTTTTATCCAGCTTACAACGCCATCTACCAAGTGGGAGTCTTCATCTCCCGCTCCTCGACCCCGTTCTTCCGCGTGCACAACCTATACCTGCCAGCAGTGCTGCAGATGGTGAACTTGGCGGTTCTGACCACCCACTCCCTGTTCAACTATATCCCTAATGTCTACATTATCTTTGTGATCATCTTCTGGGAGGGACTGCTGGGCGGTCTGGTGTATGTCAACACCTTTGCAGAGATCACTGATCGTGTGCCAGAAGAGGAACGCGAATTCTCGCTCGGCGCTACGACCGTTAGTGACTCCGCGGGAATTTGCATCGCTGGGTTCTTAAGTATGCCGTGGGAAGTCTTGCTGTGTAGGTACCAGCTTATACATGGGCGGGAGTACTGTCGGCAGGTTTGATCATTTGCCTGCTCCTTAGCTTTGATACCTGTCTTGTTTAGCGCTTGAGATTCCATGATAGAAATTTGATGACAGGGTGGATCGAAATTACATTCACCACCTACACGCAGAGACTCTTTCTCGAACCCTCCTTTGACACCTCGCTATACCCATTACACATTACGGTTAATCTACCCGTGAACCCCTTGATTGGCAGTATTCCAGTACGGTTACAACTCATCACATAGGCATTGTTCGATGACCAAAACGAGGCTGAAAAAGCAAGCATGTCTTTTCTTGGCCCGAGGGTATTAATATAATATCATTGGCTGAATGGGCTTCTTCACCAACACTACGCCGAATTCATGCAGGAGCGTCCACTGAAGTTGGGCCGGGCGCGTAATTGCGAGACTAGGCCATGAGTAGCTGGACTGCTGGGGCTCAGCTGAGACCTACGAAACACCCCCGCCTGACGCATGAATTGTGAACTCATCCATGATCTCTCCTGTCTCATGAGAAAAGTGAACGTTGACTCTTGAGTGACCAGGCTTATGCCGCCAACTTCTATAGCCTTGTTGGTCAACTGTATCTTATAATCTCGCTTGTCATTTTGAGACTATTGGTCTCCTTTGCCATCGCCCAGATCAAATATCATGAACGAGCTGAACCCAAACATTTATACGGTCGCATGGATAGCGCCGCTCGAAATTGAGGCACAGGCTGCCATCCATATGTTGGACAATGAGCACCGCGGCCGATTTGCGTTAGATAAAGGCGACGACTATGTGTTCCGCGCGGGTGATTGTGGTGGGCATAATACCATCATTGCTACTCTACCGGGGGGTCAAGAGTATGGTACCGGGTCTGCGGCTGCGCTTGCCAGCCAAGTGAAGAAATTCTTTCCAAATCTTTGGTTCGGGCTACTGGTTGGTGTTGCTGCTGGTCTCCCAAGCTTCTCACAAAAGCCGCCTCGTGATATCCGACTTGGCGATGTTCTCGTGGGGCTTCCAGAGGGTGACAGCGCTGGTCTTATAGCGTACGACTTGGGCAAAGATACAAGAGCTACTGGTTTTCAACCGTTACGGCATGGGCACGTCCTGGCAAATACTGAGACTGTCGTCCGATCGGCGATCCAGAATATCAAACTGATGGCACCTCGGGATGCAGATACCTTTCGGTCATACTACGAAGGTATTCGGCATAAGCAGCATCCCAAAGGGGATTTCAATGATCCTGGCCAGGACCAGGACCGCCTATACGAAACAGACGATAAAGGAGTGAGCCATATCGTCAAACGAGACCCGCGTCCTGCTTCAGCGCGAACCCGAGTATGGTATGGACCGATCGGATCCGGGGAGAAGCTTATGAAGAATGCCGAGAGACGGAACGAATTGAGAGACAAATACGGTATCATCGGGCTGGAAATGGAAGCCGCTGGGACAATGAATCGTATACCTGTTGGTGTGATTCGAGGGGTTTGTGACTATGGGGATGAGCACAAGAACAAAGACTGGCAACCGTATGCAGCGGCAATGGCAGCCGCCTATGCCAAAGCAATATTATATGAAATTAGACCCAAGGCCTCTGCCCCGGCATATGCGAAGCGTGGTCAGTACGCAATGGGCTCTTATTTCCCAATATCACTTATTCCATGAACGATGGTCTATTATCTTTACAAACTCAAGGAATGCATACTGACCGATTCAGATAACTCCCTAGAAACCGATGATCAGAGAATCCAGTCAAGATTACCCGTTCGCACAACCTTCCTTGGGAGAGAAGAAGAATTGTCTCAGATGAAACAATGTTTTGGCTCCGATTTGTGCAGAAAGTCTTTAGTACTCTGGGGTCTCAGCGGGTCTGGGAAAACACAGCTCGCTATCCACTATGTCACTACTAACAAACAGACCTACCAATCTGTGTTGTGGATTGACGGGTCGTCTTCCGCTTTGATTCATCAATCCTTCGAGAACCTTTCACATCATATTTCAGGTTACAATCGAGATAGACCAGCTACTGAGCAGGTGATTGAGTGGCTAGAGAGAGGAACAAACCGTTCTTGGATGATGATTTTCGACGGTGTCCCGGGAGCTTACGATGTCGATAGCCCTGAGAACTTTGATATCCGGAAATACCTGCCTGCTTGCGATCATGGCCACATTTTGTTAGTGACAACAGCGTCAGATCTACACTTTCGTTTAGCCCTCTCCGAAATCCACTTGGAAGGTGTCGATGACAATACAGGCTCGTCTATTCTTCTCAGATGCGCGGGAATCCAAGCTCCCGAAGATTCTGGTATGTAACAAAGTCAAAATTATCACCCTGTTTATGTTTGACGATTACCAGGGAAGGCGACAGCGCAGTCGATTTCTCGCAAGTTAGGAGGTTTACCACTTGCCCTTGAACAAGCTGGAACTTTGTTGTCCTACGGCATCATCCGGATGGATGACTTCAACAAGCAGTTTCAACAGCGCTTTTCTAATAAGACCCTCACAACACCCATGAAGAAGTATGTAGGGTCTTACGAGAAAGGGCGCACTCTGTGGACGGTTTTCGAAATGTCATATGACGGTCTCATGCAGAGAAGTCCTGACGCAGTCAAGCTTCTTCACCTTGCGATATTTCTCAGTCCAGGATCCATTCCATCTATTTTTGAGACCAAGCCCGAGTCGGGGATATATTTTGATTTTGTTTTCGAATCTCCTGTTTGTGGAACAAATCTAGCTGAGACGCAGTCATTCGGCCTTCTTTGCTGGTTGAACGAATTACGCCGAGATGTCGAAAGATTTGGAACTGCGGTCAATGAGCTCGAATCGTCTGGATTTGTCAAGCTTGGTCGCAACCAAGACAATGCTTCTATCGAAAGCCTTGCGGTACATGCTCTAATTCGTGCTTTTCTCCGTTCAAAGGCATCAGAAGAGGACATTCACGAGAGCTTAGTGACCACTTTTCTGCTCGGTGGGAAAACACTTCGTTATGGAACAAACGGCTTTCAACTGACTGAGTTGTGGAAGCACACCGGTGAACTAAGCCAACTCCTCGTGGCGTTTCTTTCCACGGTTCCCAAATCATTCTTTCACGATCCAGAGGGTAAATATTTTGTATTATGTGGAGCTGTGGCGCCTGTATACGCCAATACTTGCCGTTTTCTCGGCGACTTGGATGGATCCAGCCTTTTTTGGGATATTGCCATCAAGTACAGACTCATTGCCGACAAAAGCTGGCCGAAGATCGAGTTACACATGGATGAAATCTTCGAAGCGGCAAGCATTGACGTGAAAGTTGGAGACTTTGAGAAAGGGATAGAGCGATATGAGCTGTTTCTTGCTCATTGCGATCGTATCTTCCCCGACAACCACGAAAGAGCCGTCCAAGCCGCTGCCGCACTCCGCGAAGCTCGAGAGATTTCTCGAAAGCATGAAGAAAACTTTGACCGGGCCGTCGTGGCACAGAGTGTCGCTAAACGAAGGCCCGGCAATCCGACATTGAGTGAGGCGACGTCACCTCTTCACAAAGCCACAAAAAGTGGAGATATAGAAGAAGTGAAGTCACTGCTCGAAAATGGAGCAGATATTGCCGCCCCAGATGATGAAGGTTGGACACCATTGCACATAGCCTCACGCTATGGCCAAACCGATATCTTGTGTCTTCTTCTACAAAGAAATGCGGAGATCAATCCTACAGATAATCGTGATTGCACACCACTACATCTAGCCTCTCAGCATGGATGCTCGCAAGAAGCAATACTATTACTGGAACACGGTGCCGAAATCGAGCATCAAAACATTCTAGGCGAAACGGCTTTGATATGCGCAGCCCAAAAGGGCCATGAGCTGATTGTACGGTACTTGCTACAACACGGGGCCAACCCGGATATACAAGACATTGCCGGTAGCACAGCACTATCTCTGGCATCGGGATGTGATTCTCATAAGATCATCGAAGCTTTGCTGGAGCATGCCCTTAAATTGGATCTACAGGACTACGCTGGGCGGACGGCTCTGAAGGTCGCAGTTCAGGCAAAAAAGGAAAAAGACGCTTTCTTGTTGATAAAGCGTGGTGCTGATCCAAACATACAAGACAAAGAAGGTTTCTTTCCATTGTACTTGGCAGCCAAATATGGCCTGAATGACACCATCCGCATGTTACTGGAAAATGGTGCTGATCCAAATATTCAACGTGACAATGGCCGAACGCCTTTGATTGTTGCGGCCATTTCGGGTAATGATACAGCGATCACTCTACTGCTGCAATACAATGCTCAGATTGATATAGAAGATAAACAAGGGTTAACAGCCGAATCTTGGGCAGCTGCGGAGGGTCATACAAATGCAAGACGCCTCTTGGGCGGAGATTCAGCTGATTCCATATACCTCGAGGACCTCACCAACCGTCGACCATTTGTCAGGGGGCAAAATAGAAAAAGGTCTCACATAGGCGAAGCTTTGAAGCGTTTGGTGAAGCCGCCATGTAAAGGGTAGAATGGAGAGGGACGATGATTATGCTACCTACTTCTCAGACTTAAACCGATCGTGACAGTGCTCGTCCATGAGTCATTTGCGCGAACTAGCTGTATATACTACAATTTACATACCAGTAATAGTATTAATGCCACTGACACAGGTATTGAGATAGCCAGCTTGAACCTTAGAAGACTGCAAGAAAAAAGCAGTCAATCTCGTGAAGAATTCCCAAAAGAATATGTCCTCTATGGCCACATTTGAGTATACGAAACCTACTAGATCATCAAATTGCCATGGCGCGGGGGTCTACAATGGCACTGGAAATGACTCGGTCGCGTTTACAGATTTGCAAGAGGCACCGTATCCGAAGTTTGTCCTACAAGTTGTTAAATACTTAATAACTATGATGAACAATGGTACCGGGATGGTCATGGAAGTAACTTATGATAGAAATTACAAATCACGAGAATCGAGCCAGAGTTGCGTAAAGGACCGCAAACCTGAGAAGGCATCATGACTCACGAGTGCTCGATGGGGGATTACTGGGAGTTACTAGCATTTTGCAGGAGTTGCTGGACCACCTCAGGACATGCCGCAAGATTCGGTGGGCTGGGAGTATGTTGGCTGGGAATCGTCATGATTAGATTGAAACACAGCAGAAGGTTCTTTAAACTCTTTAATGTGTTATTATATGCAACCTTGGAAGGCTCTATAAATACGGTCCCATCCCTACTAAGTTACACATCCTAAGCAAAAGAAAATGTGCCTCCGAGTCAGAGTTCATCCCATCCATAATATACCTCGGGGTCATTTTGCAATGGATGTGGCTTGTATTTCTTCAGAAGCCAGGTCCTTGGCGACCAGCCATCCATATCCTTCGATTGCCGGTCCACCTTCCCAGTAGCAAGCAGCAACCTTACAGCTTCAACCTCGATCTTCTCTGCCGCGTATGATAAAGGCGTCCTCCCGTCTGAATCTCGGGGATCCGAGTCGATATCTTGTAGGGCGAGGAGCTGCTTCATCACCTCCCACCCGTCGTCCGTCAGGGTATGTTTTTCAGTTCGCTCCCGTCTAGTCTGTCTCATTGCCGGGCGCTCTGGAATTTCCTTACCAGCCAGCATGCTGAGGATATCGTCTTCTAACTGAGCTGCCTGAACAGAACCACGGTGGAGGCGACCGTAGGTGTCTTCCTTGTCAGGGAAATTGCCCTTCATAACAACCCAGGATAGCGGCGTCATAGACTTATAATTTCGCGCATTGGGGTCAACACGTCCCGTTCCGAGAAGTATTTCCACAACGCCTGAAGCGCCTGCTTCCGCGGCCAGGGCCAAAGGAGTGTGGCCATTTGCATCCCGGATATCCGGGTTGGTTCTGGGAAGACTCAGAATGAAGCGCACGGCTTCCTCGTGTCCATTTCTAGCCGCATAGTGTATAGGTAACCGAAGATCACGCTGCTGGTCTCGAAGATTAGGGTCGACGTTGCCTGTTGCTATCAGCTCCTGCATCACCAACACATGGCCCTTTTCTGCAGCATGACAAAATGCGGACTGGCCTCTTTGGTCTCTTTGATCCGGGTGAATGTCGCTATGCTGAAGCAAAGTTTTCACAATCTCGATATGGCCCCTTCTTGCCGCGCATATAAGAGGCGTGTAAAGCTGGAAGTCCGTCACATTCGGGTCAATGTCTGCCACTTCCAGAATGGCCCTAAGCGCATCCAGGTGTCCATGCTCTGCTGCTGCCCCCAAAGCCGTCGGACCGCCAAGTCTTGTAGTGGAGCTCAACATGTTCTCTGGTCCATCGCGAAGACACAATTTCACCAAGTTGACGTTTCCACCGGTCGCTGCCTCAGACAAGCTGGAGTGGTCCATAAATGTGTGGTTTTCGGTTTGCAAAAGGTCGACTGTTTGCTCATTTCCAGAACGTAGAGCAAGATTCCAAAGATGCGGAACAGTTGATTGTTCTCCCTCCTTCACTTTGCGCCATTCAGTCATTAAGAATCCAAGGATTTCGGCATGTCCATGAGCTGCGGCCAGGCTGAGAGCCGACATCTCCAGCCCCAATCTCGAATTAATCATTTTGGGACCAAGCTCAGGCTCTGACTCTAACAAAATCTTTAGCAATTCCAGATGTCCAGCTTTTGAAGCGGCGCGTAGTGCTTGTCCGAGTCCGAAATCTCGTTCATAGCGACTAGGAGGAGCATGTATTGTCTTTTGAGCTGCCCCTCCTCGTTTCAGCATCTCTCGTGCTAAATCGCCGCGACCACGCTCGCATGCCCATACCAAGATACGGTTGGCATCATGGTCGAGTGTTTGGTCGTATAGGGTTTTCTGGAGCAGGCTATACAGCAGGCGATTCGTCTGCATCAGGGAGGAGATGCTCGCCTGAGAGGGTACGCGTTGCCCTATTAGACAAATCACCTCATTTGGGAGATCCGTCAGAGACACTTCGATTTTGTTCTTTTCATCCATCCTAGATGGGATGGAACAAGGTTCTTGCTTAGTGGATACTGGAGGGGATAAACAGGTTGGATCGGGCGAGGCGGTGTGGTGCGTCATCGGATTGTTTTCTGTGCTAGGAGCTTCAACTAAACTACAACCACCTTGTCTAGGTCAAAATCTTTCGCCTGGGAAAAATAATAGCCTCTCTGATTTGAAATCACCCTTTTTGAGGATTCCTTGTCTTGAAGGTCGCAGTTGAAATGCGTATGACCAAAGGCCCAGACCTTGACAGCTCCATTCTTCCAGCAGGCCTCCCTAGTCAAATCCGTCATGAATCCCGACGAAATTTGACTTGCCGCGTGGTTCGGATCGATGGCCTTCTCATTCGTTGTAGGACAGTAATGAGTCAAGACAATAATTTTGCGATCGGGTTCGGATGATGAGATGGAGCTAATCTCTTCATTGAGCCACGCCAGATCGGACAGATGCGCTTTTTGGTGGTCGTCAACAGACCAGTCATCGATGTGATAAAAATCGTTAAGTCCGAAACTGACACTTTCGACTTGTGACTCGGAAAGTCTGGAGAACAAGGTGCATCCGAGAACTGTCAGGTTGGAAGAAACATCATATCGCGTTTGGTCGAGGAAGACAAATTTGCCGAGTGCTTTGTCCCCAGAAGAATCTTCACATTCATTTTGAAACTCGTCGACTCTTTTCTTCGCCTCGCTCCAGCTGGTATGATATGGCTCATGGTTGCCGAGAACTAAAAACACGATCTGAAAGACCTCGAGCTGGCTGCGTAGGAAGGAAAAGAATCCATCATCTCTCACATAGCCAATGTCGCCAAGGAGACACAGATAAGGTGCCTTGGGTTCAACATGGAAGATGTCATAGGCGGCTGGAGATTCTAGGTGCAGATCAGAGAGGATCTGGAAATATTCCTTACACATCGAAGTTGGCAGCGAGCGTCAGATCTGGCTCTTCCACGGATAGTCTTTGTTGGCAAGTCTCGAGGGGCGTACGAGCAGTGGCTGATGTTGGGTGTTTGTTCAAGTTGTTTGTTGTTGCAGAGATAGGCGAAAGATCAGATGACCGACGCGGGCTGCAGTCAAGACGTCCAAGGTGGGCATTATCAGTATGAGCTTGCGCCTGAACATTTGGACACCATTTTATTCCTATCTGCGAGTTAAAATTGTGTTCATCATCGTGGATAAATATCTTGCAGTGGTCTCTACCTACAGTATACTGCAATCTATACTCGCACTAGCCCTGACCAGCGTACCCCCGACTGCTGGCCAGTAGAAATAGTGATTATCACTGTCTACCATAATTACTGGAGATCTATTCGTCTTATTCTGTACTGATCCTGCTGATCTTACTAGTCCGGCCAATCCTGTTGATCTGTGCATTAGTAGTATACATATACACTACGTGGTATACTAGACAACTGGAGTCAGCTGATGGCGTCACTGGCATGTGATGTGGGGGCATTTCACATGTGAACGTGAAGGGCTGAAAGAAGATGGCCACTTTCTTCTCTTCATATTCCAACTTCTCTCATTCTCTTTTGTTGCATCGTCCACTTGGCTCTGCCAGACTTATTCCACACATCTCCTCGTGTTCCAAGGTCATACAGAGATCGCTATCCCCCGCATTTACAACGCGGTAGCGGCCCAGCGCGGGTGGAAATGATAGGTACGACCCACCACGGGCTTCCCCAGACAGTTCGAGAAAATAAACCCCCTCGCCCGCTAAAAATTCGCCGGAAGATCACGTCTTGGGGAGACCCTCGACTCGCTTTCGGAAAATTCAGGTCTTTGCAGTTGTCTCATTTTGGTCGCTGTATCTATTACGGTGAGTATTTGATCCACTGTCTCAGATACAATGCTCCGTTTTGATGCTGACTATCGAATACAGGGCAAATAGACATGGCCCTCCAATCATCCGATCCATCTCTTCTCGCTTCACAGGAAGATTGACTACCTGGCAAACAACCGTCATCATTTTTCTCTGGCTTTATCTGAGCCGCAACTTTGCCAAAATCGTCGGCCTCGAATCCCCGGAACCGTTGGCAAATCTGTATTCGCGATCGTTTTTCCGTGCAACATGGATCACAACTGGGCTCGATGCAGGGTTTTGGACGGCGATGTCGATTAAGCCCAAGTGGTTGCGCGATATCGCGTCTTTAGTCTTCACCGTGTACTATCTCATCGCTGCCGAACAAGCCGATGAAAAGGTTCGGAAAGTCCGGGGCACACTGACCCTGGAACATTTACGGGTGTCTTGGAATAAAGCAACGACGCCATATCTCTGGACGATGGCGAGCCTGCTTCGTCCCCGACTTACTCGGTATCCACCCCGGGCGATCCGCATTCCACGACCCAAGCACTCAGTCCATAAAGACCCAGTGAGCGCATGGCTCTATTTCGACGGTCCGTTAAGCGCTTTGCGTGATCAGACATGCATGGTCTTAGATATTCCGGGAGGTGGATTTGTTGCTATGGGCCCTCGAAACTCTGAAGACAAATTACTCTCATGGGCAGGACAATTGAAAGTCCCAGTCTTGAGTATCGATTACAAAAAGGCACCGGAATATGCGTACCCATATGCACTACATGAGTGCTACGATGTCTATCACACAATCATGGCCACTAGTGGGCGCTGTCTCGGACTGAGTGGTTCGACACGCCCTCGTATCGTGGTGACTGGCGAGAGCGCCGGTGGCAATCTTGCAGTCGGCATGACTTTGACAGTTCTTCAGTCGGCCATGGCTCAAGGCTGGAGAGGCGAAGAGGTGCTGCCACGGCCTGATGGTCTTGTCTTGGCGTACCCTGCACTCAACGTAAGAGTTGAAAGCTGGATGACCGATGAGCAGATGTCATTGATCCAAGACAAAAGCACTCGCCAGACAAACAGTGGCATTCTTAAGAGGAAACAGGATCAATACCGCAAGCTTACTCCCTTCACTTCTCCTGGTCATTCAGTAGAAGATTTGACGGCGTTGCCCTCAGAGCCGAAGCAGAAAGAGGATGAGACGAATATAGCAGCTGAGGCTTCGAAAGCGCTACGCGAGAAGCTAAAAAAGAGTGAGGATATCAACGGAAAGGCTCTTCAACCCGATGAGGACCAGGTCCAACCGCTTAAGACCCGTCTCGCTGTCTCATCCATGATCTCATATGTCCACGATCGAATTTTGACGCCAGAAATGATGCGAGCCATGATCATCTTGTACATTGGGCCGCACCATCGTCCGGATTTCAATACCGATTTCTATCTATCGCCTGTTCTGGCCCCGGATGCTCTTCTGGCAGGATTTCCAAAAACCTACATATTGACGGGTGAGCGTGATCCACTTGTTGACGATACTGTCATCTTTGCTGGACGCCTCCGCCAAGCGAAGCTGCATCTCTTCCGTGAGCGTCAAGATCTTGGGCTTGAAAAGTCTCAACGCCAATTCAACGAAAAAGACCATGTAGAGGTATCGTTGATCCCGGGTGTATCTCATGGGTTTATACAAATGGCTGGCTTCTTCCCCGACGCATGGAAGTATATTAACCGCAGCGCTAAGTGGATTGAGTCTATCTTCGAATCGACTGATCGTCATGACTCAGAATACAGCCTCCTCCAGCTCTCCTACACATCCAACACTGTACCTCAGAAGCAGAAAGGTTCATCCAAGAGTAACGGGCAGACGAAAGGCCACTCTAGGAACCATCACCGCAGTTTCACTGGAGAATCCTCTGCCGACGAAGACAGGCCTCTGGAGATGGGCTTAAGCAAGTTGACGACACTTCCCCAGATTGAAAACACTACAGCGGGATCGAGTCTGCTTGCACGCCGCAAGAGATCTCGATCATCATTTACATCCTATCAGCTCAACGGTGGACTTCCAAACTTCGAGAATAGCGCAGGCAGTGGAAGTGATTTCCTGGCGAAGCTCAAGCAGCTGGAAATGACCACTCATCATGATACATTCCATCCCGATGAGGTTAATAGTGCTCCGGGAAGCACCTCGGATGTTCGTCCACGAGGGAGAAGTATCACTTCGCTTGATAGCGAAGAGGATCTACTTGATCGCAGAATGAATGGAATTGCTGGCGGGCTGATGGGATTAGGCGAAAGAGCGCAGACTCCAGGTCCTTGATAGACACGAATTTTACGACTTTTGAAATACTTATGGGCCGCATCAGTTAGATACATTGAGCAATCTTAAACGATATGCACCGTTTTATATATCAAGTAACTGAGGGTTATTAACTACGTAGTATACCCAGTGGAGTTTACTAGGCCTGGTGGGTTTGTTGGTTTGTCTGCCTCGAGAGCGCTGGCATGTGAGACACCCACCCCCCACCCTAGCATGTGAAAATGGGTCGGAGATGCTCCGGACACATGCGAGTAAGCAGAAGCTAAAATCCCCAACATGTGAATTATTACCGTTGCTCGGGGGCATCGGTAAATAATATTCAAGGACCGAATTTTTTGTGACAGGTCCCAATTCTCGGAGTTTCCCCAGTGCTGTCAGCGGACCGAATGCATTTGTGTTCGGGATGACGGCGCGGTCGACTCGGCATTCGGGATGCCCCTTCGGTCAGAACAGACACATGCGACAGGAATGATACAATACTTACAGCGCTGTATTGTTGTATGTATAAGACCGTATAGAAAACAGGAATCTCATGGCTATTTACAAGCAAGATCTCGTGAATTTAAAAAGTAGAGATGGGTTTTATAATCAACAGAATATAGACAGAAAGTGCTGCTCAAATTCACCGTCACATCAACCACTTTCTTCTCTGCCTTTGACCTCCTTCGATATGAATGGCTGCCTCAACTCTGGCCCAGAGAACTGCAAAGGTCGCACCGGCGAGCAGGACCCCAACCATGATGCTGGTATTCTCATAACTCCGGGGACTAGCCTTCTCGTGCTGGCTACTCCGAATCAACAGCCCAGCGAGTGGGGTGCCCAACAATGTTGCCAGACCCCTTACCATGTACAACACTCCGTTGACACTCACGAAATTCTGTACACCGAAGAGCTCTACCAGGCTTGTTGGGAAGAGTGAGACATAGGCTGACGCAAAGACGCCATAAAACACAGTGAACACGATGAAAAGGGCGCTGCCACTGGGTTGGGAAGTCGATAATGCCGAGGGTAGCCACATCGCTAGCACCGCGATTGCTGAGAAAAGTGTCGTCAGGAATAATGTGTTGAGTCTGCCCATGCGATCCGCGGCATACCCGATCACAATCTTGCCTAAAGCATTTGCCGCGTTGGAAATAGCAATGAAATTGGCCGATGATGCCTGCGAGTACCCCAGGGTGCGCGCATATGAGGCGAAGAAAAACACAGGGGTATAGTATGCCGCGGACTGAAGGGCTGCTCCCAGGGCGTGGGCTGCGAACTTGCGCGTTCTTGCAACGCGCCAATCAACCAGTGGGATACGTAGCCAACTGAACCTCTTCGCATTGGCGGCATTCTCGGCGTGGATCCGAGTGAGTTGATTGGCCGGCCACTTTATATAAAATCCAGACACAGTTATGATCACAAAAGATAAAACCGCGGTGATACGGAGACAGTTGCGGAAGCCGACTTGGGTGATGAGCGATCGGAAGGCGAGAGGCCAGACTACGCCGCCGACTCCTGTCCCAGACAGAATGATACCCATGGCGAGACCACGATGAAGTGAGAACCAAGTCGGTGCCACGGTCACCGAAGGCATATAGGACATACACAGTCCCACCCCGAGCAGAAGGCCTTGGGTGAGGATAAATTGCCACAGTGTCTGGCTGAAACTAGCAAGGACAAGAGCAAGAGAATAAATTACTCCTCCGCTCCAGACAACTGCCCGTGGTGAGTATTGCTTTGTCCACGCCGTTGTAAATGGTGCTCCGATTGTCATCAGCGCGATGGAGAGTGTGCCGATGAGATCGATCTGTGCCGGCGTGGCCCCTGTGAAGGGAGTATTGGGGAGCTTAGACATGGAGTCATATAAGTCCTGATACACGCCGAATGCGAAGTTTATACCACATCCTGTGAATACAAGGGAGGTTGAAGCGATCAAAATCACAATTGGTTGTCTGGTAGTAGATCAGATTGTCAGTACTGGCTCGGATATTCATATCGGAGAGACAAGAAGCACGCACATGCGCTCCGATCGTGTCAATTGACGTTCACTAGCGGCTATCATCGGCTCAAATGGACGGTCCATGGCTATGCTGTATCGTAGGAAATGAAGAGAGCAAATATCCCAGATACGGGCATTTAAAGGTGAGCTTCGGCGATGTGAGTCATTTTGGGGAAGCTCGGGGCTTTGTTCGGCGTGACGACCCGGTCGCCGAACTATAGAAACTGTCTATACAAAATAATCTGTACATCTATCGCTGGCGGATTACTTCGGAAGACAAGTCTGACTCTAGAAGTCTCTGTCATATTCAACCGATCCTTATTGACCGGTAAAACTTATGGTGCCGCTTTGCGTAAATATTTTGAAACCCGTGTCTGTCTCATTTGACTTGACTAGAAGCATAGTGGATCGTTCTCGCGGACCAGCCTCTTCATACGAAGCAGCATTTCGGACCTCTTCCTCAGACAACAAGAAGGAACACACTGTGTAATGGGCAAGGCCTTACGGAGATCCATCCCAAAAGTTGTTGCGAGCTCTAGTAATCTAGCTATTCCCAGTTTGACCAAAGGCATGTAAAAGCTAGTAATTCAATCCTCCCTCCCCTCCTTGTATTCATTCCCCCCGCCTGAAGCTGAATAGTCTGTTCAATATAGCATGGGAGCCTCTCTATCCACTGTTGAATACCCTCCTGAGGTAGATCTCGCCATGCAGCCTCCCATGTGTGAACTACTTCAATTTGAGACTTCGGGGTACCCCTTTTTGTTGTTCACCGCTTCATCCACAGCCAGAAAGGCTCAATTGCGTTTAAATCAGGTGAATTACCTAGCCAAAGAACCGCTAGACAACTGCAATATCAAAAACACGCTAATGAAAGTAAACGTCACTTCGAATGTGTTTAGGTGGCTGAATTGAACTGAGGGAACAACGCCTGAAGACAGGGCTATTTGGAAGCATGAATGGCTATCAGCATTTCTCGAAGATGAGGATGAGCATAAAGGCACAGAGATCAAGAACTTGAACTCTTCGGGGAATTAGAAGTGACACAAAAGTCTTTGGGATGGAGAGAAAATTTGACGAGTGGCGAGATGCTGTTCAAGTTGACTATCTGATCCAAGGCGACGGGTCAAACTTACTCCAAGGGCGCCGCGATAAGACCTCCTCCCGGCCAAATACCGCGAATATCTTGGCTCCGAAACTCTGATTTGTCGCAGCCCTCAAGCACGGAAATATAATTGGTCCTTTGTTTTACCCCGCATCTTTACGACTGCGTAGTGGTTGATAAGCACCGTCGCCTATCAATGCCCTGCAGCAAGTAACACGCTTGTCTCCTCGGATCCGTCTCCTTTTGCTGTGCTCGAAATCACCTCCTCGACAACCTCTAAACCAGAACTCGATGTCGTCGGAAGTCCGAGAAGAGGGAGAAGTGCGTGGAGTAAAACGCAAGCGCGATGCGAAGAGAAGACGCGCCTCGCTGGCGTAAGTGTGGGTAGCGCAGAATCACGACTAGCCATGCATACTCATCAAGACTGATCTCATGCAGATGCGAAACATGTCGCAAGCAGAAGGAAAAATGCGAAGGCGGACCACCTTGTTGGCGGTGCGAGCGATTAGGTCGACCGTGTCACTTTCAGCAACAGCCACCCTCCAAGAAAGCGATTTGCTCGGTACCAATCACATACACACCGCGCGTTCTAGATGAAAGTAACTCACGGTTACAAAATCTCGAAAGAATTGCCCGACATTTTCTCGGCGACGTACCCCTAGATGAAGAGAACCTTGCTCGAATTGCGGCCAAGTGTACAGCCAGGAACACACCAGTGGAAGGCGTATGGGATGTGAACGAATCCTTCGACGTTCAATTTGTGTCCAGAGATGTTGCATGTGAGTAGAACAAACTGGCGAGGATGATCTGCGGGCTGACACAGTTTTTAGTCTATTCAGGCGAATTTTCGCACTGGAACTTTTCTGAAAAGTTGCGACGGTCGATGAGCGCTCGACGTGATACCGTCACCTTGGGAGTCAGTCTTTCTAGCCCTATACTTGATCTGATTTCCTAACAGTTCTAGGTCAAGGAATATTGGCGCCCGACTCATCTTCAATCCTCGATACGCATCATCGCCGAAACATTGAGTGAACTACCTCCAAGGCCGATCGCTGAGTTTCTGGTCAATGTTTTCTTCAAGTATGCGGAGGTCAATAATTTCTATGTGGAGAAAGATTGGATACAGGGTAAGATGCACATTTGCTTCAACCCAACAAGCGAATACACAACAAATGACATTCCTTGGGTCTGTTCTTTCTTTGCGGTCCTCGCCATAGGAACTCAAATGGCGCACATGGAGGAAGACAAATGTACTCCTGGCTCAAACGCTACAGACGAAGCCTCCATTTGCTCTGAAGATTCCGTCGGTCTGGTTTTCTACCGTGTTGCCTGTAGGCTGATTCCGGATGTCATTTTGGCGGCCTCTTATGAAAGTGCGCAGGCATTTCTACTGCTCGCAGTATATGCCTTGCCAGTCTCAACCGGTGGCCTCTCGTACACCTACTTTGGCTTGGCTATGAAAATGGCAATCCAAAATGGCATGCATCGAAAGTGCTCTGAAGGAGACTGCGATATCAGGACTATCGAGTTAAGGAACCGTTTGTTCTGGACAATTTATGCTTTGGAGAGGTACTTTTGTTCCGTGAATATCCTCCGAGAATATGCTAATGAAGGATCAGGCGAACCAGCATCATGCATGGACGGCCCGTGTCAATAGCTCGGTCGGAAATTAGTGCAGATCTGCCAACCAATTGCCCTAGTTTCACATCACCCAACTTCTCCAACATGATGGCATTCATCAATTTGGTTTTCTGGACAGGCGAAGTGGCCGAGACGCTGTAGGTTCTAGTTCTCACTTCGTTGTTCACACCATCTAACCTTTGAAGGACTCAATTCAAAAGATGTCCCAAAAGACTAGTTCCTGACTACTCGGACCGACTCATGCAATTACGAACTGCGATCAATCAGTGGTGGGGCTCTCTACCTGCAGACGTCGAATGCAGAGACCCCAACCCTCAAGGACCATTATTCCGACAGAATTGCCATTTGAAGATGTGCTATATGCTCATTTTTATCTATATGGGCCGTCCGTTTATATTCAAACCCAACCTGAACGAAAAGGAGCACTCTTCAGAATCAAGAAGCTGCGCAGACAATTCCTGGTGGTCGAAACTAGTAGATGATTGCGTGCAAAGTGCGCTAGAAATTCTTGACACTCTTCAATCGCTCTCCGACCACTGCGGTCTCTGCCGCGCTTCATATACGGAGTTTAGCTCCTGTCGTGCGGCTCTTCTTGTCATTCTTGCGGAAAGCCTTACCACTGGAAGGTCCCCGAGGCTTCAAGAGGGTTTAGATCGCGGCATGGCGCTGATACGCCAGATGATCGGAGGTACTTCTTCGGAATCGGAAATCTCATATATTGAGTCAATCGAAGCAGCTATTCGCCAATTATCATCGGGGGGAGAAGAGAATGCCAGCATGGATCTCAATATGGAGCAGACGTCTTCCTCCGCTTATGCCAAATTCAAGGACTGGACCCAGTCCATGAAGAAGGATAAGGCTCCCGCCAGCCATCTAGAGCTCTCCTCCTTCAGCCCTACGTTACATTTCTCGCCTGAAACTGAAATTGCCTTTCAATACAATATGCACGATATAACGGACTTCTTTAATCCCGACTGGTCAGCTGATGACCTGGCACCCGACCCAGGGGTCTTTTGAACACATCGAATTTGCCAACGCGCTAAAATTGTATGGAAATAAAAGTTTGGATTATCTCAATACAATGCTAGCCAAATACAAGATATCGAGCACGTTTTACCCATGTCGTCTTCTCGGTGGATTTCTCTTGTGCTTGCTGTTCGGCCGCGATAGCCTCGAGACGCTCTTCCTCGTCAAAGTATCTTGCTTCAGAGAAGTCCATATCCTTTGCTCTAACAATTTTTGTCTTGTAGTACCACTTAGTGATTTAGTTAGCCATTAATTCATTTGTTCAAGGACAGGCGTTTCAGGTACCTTGTAAGCAAAATAGTCGAAGAAGAATAGTGGCGCCGCGAGATAGCTTGAGAAGAAGGTTTTCACAGAACCTTTCTCCCCAAACGGCCAACATGATAGATAAAACTCGCCGCCAAATACAAATAAGACGATAGCAAGGCTGAGATATTGCGCCCATGGAGTAAGGAATCCCTTAAAAGGTAGAGACTTGAGGTCTTTGCCCTGTGCTTTCAAGCCTTGTCGGAACCGCAGGTGGGCGATATAACAGGAAGACCACTCAAACAAAGTAGCAATAGCGACCTGCATAAACTTTACTTAGTCTCTGGGTCAGGCAGAAATTATGAGCTCGAAGCCTTACCAATGCTGTGAACCAACCGTAGACAATCACACCCACGCTATTCACATTGAGATAGCACAAACCACCCCCTAAACCAAGACTTATAATTAGTGACACATAGGGTCGGCCTTGCTTATCCTTCCATCCAAAGAAAGGGTGAATAATCTTCATGTCAGCCATTGCCGTCAAACTGCGACTCGCAACGTAAACACTGGTAATCCCACAGCTAATAACACTCAGGAAGATGAATCCATTGATTGCATGCGCCAGTCCGTATACATCCGCTCTCTTGATCGCGATCACAAAGGGACTTCCTAGGGTTCCCTCGGCATTCAAATTGGGATCATCGGAAGGGACGCACATTCCCACCAACCAGATATTGACAACGAAGAAAGTGAACATGCGCCAGAATACCGGGCGCACAGTTTTCTTTATTGTATTTCGCGGGTTGGCGACTTCACCTGCGATTATTGCAATATGTTCACCTACATTCTGCAGTCAGTACAAGGTTCTCTCTTGCGATGTGGATATCGTACCGCCACCAAAGCTGAAGGCAGCTTGCACGAAAGCCTTGCAAATTCCCTTGATTCCATTGTTAAATGCTCCGGGGTTCTTCCAATAGCGAAACTCGATCGGCCCGTTCGTGGCAGGAATCCCACCTGAGGTCATGATGAACATGAAGAAAATCATCAAGACCACAGCAAAGCACTTTATGAATGACATGTAATACTCGATGAACCCGTAGACTCGTACATGGAAAACATTTCCTAGTGCAATGACCACTAAAAAGATTGTAATATATGCGGCCATGGGAATGACGTCGGTTTCAGGCCAATACTTGAGGACAGAGATGGCAGCGGTGATTTCAGCGGGGATAATCATTACCCACTGTATAGAGTGAGTCAGAAGGAAGTGCATATGTTTATTGGGGGATACTCACAGCAAACCAGAAATTGACACCGATCGCAAAGCCCCATGCTGGGTCTACATACTCAATGCATTGTCGAATAAACCCACCATGTACTGGTTTGTATGTTGTCATTTCACCAATAGAGGAATATTGAGCATATACGATGATACTAGAATAACCAACCAGTCAGCATTGTAAAATGGACAACAATAATCGACTTACGCAGTCAATGTGTATGTCAGAGCAGTTCCAGCCGGTCCAGCTAATTAGAATCAGTATTAATCGTCTCAGCAGTGCAATCTCCAATTAGCACTTACCATAGAGCAATGCCTGCCCAGTTCCCACCCAGAGCCC
This sequence comes from Penicillium sp. G339, assembly GCA_027569595.1. NCBI lineage: Eukaryota > Fungi > Ascomycota > Eurotiomycetes > Eurotiales > Aspergillaceae > Penicillium > Penicillium sp. G339. The sequence goes on from JAPDFJ010000032.1 coordinate 311,476, forward strand.
TGTTCCAATCCCGGCCCCAAAAGTCATCATCATAACCTTGCGCCGGGTGAGGGATCGGTGGTATCCCGCCGAGTCCACCGCAGAGAAGTCCGTGGAGCTGTCATTATTGGTGGTGGCGGACGTGGCAGTCCGTTCAATGTCAATCTCCGCATCTCCGCATCCTTTCACTTCTGACTTCTCGTGAGAAATATGATTGAGCGATGTTTCACTGATCCTTGCCATCGGGATGGTGGAGTTAGTCTTTGTCATTGAGTGAAAAGAGCATGAATTCTAGCACCGGTAGAATACATATACGATCCCTTTGAGTGACTATCAAATGCTGCATGCATCTGATCTACTCCCGCCCGCCGGGAGCGCGAGTGGACTTCCCGCCGGCAGATAAAGAGCGGGGTTGGCCCCAGGTGGATGAGGATGAGATAGGGCTAACACCAACTCCACCATGACTCTTACACTCTTACACTCTAACTCTGACGACTCTCGATAGTTCCGTGTGACTCATTATCGCTCGCCTCGTCAAGCATAAATTGAGACACGGGGAAACTCCAATTTTATCTGCTGATAAGCATTCCTATCTATACTCTGTATACCTGTCTCAATTATTTCTCAATTGTACTACTCTCCTATATCAGCCAAAATGACCTCATCTAAGAATGTTGTTTTCGATATTGTCGGCACTCTCATATCCTACGACTATCTCTACGATGCAATTGACCGCCGTCTAGGCGATCGGCTGCGCGCAGAAGGTATCAAGCCATACCTTCTCGGTCAAATGTGGATGGAAACCTCCGAACGCGAATATACCAATCTCAGTATCTCCGGACGCTACGCACCATATGGCAAAGTTTTCGAGGCCCTGTTCTATCGTATTCTTTGGATGGGTGGGATTAAGGAGCCAAGGGAGTTCGCCTCGCCGGCGGATCTCGAGTACATCATGAGCGAGTACACGGGTCTCACTATGCGACCCGGTGCAGCAGAGTGCGTGAAGAAGCTGCGTGATGCCGGTTTCACTGTTTGGGCTTTTACCGCTGGGGATCTTCGTCGTGTTGGTGGATATTTCGCGAAGGCGGGGGTTGAAATGCCGGCTGAGAACTTGCTATCCTGTGACTCCACTGGAGTCGGTAAGCCCGATCTTGCGGCTTATAGGCCCTTGTTGGGTAAATTGATGTCGGAGAACGAGGGCAAGAAGCCATGGTTTGCGGCCGCTCATATGTGGGATGTCTCTGCTGCGCGAAGCACTGGGTATGTGATATCAACGACTCGCAATATTCTCTACGTAATGCTAATGCGAACACACAGATTCAAAGGTGCTTACTGCACTGTGCTGGAGAAGGAGCCATTAACTGAGCTCTTTGGAGAAATGGACGTCATTGATGATACTCTGCCGGGTATGGCCGACAAAATCATTGCTAGCCAAGCAGCATGATCTACTAGAATGAGCCATACTGGTAGTAAATTAAAGCTGGATCATGATAAATCAGAAAATATTGAATTTCATGTATAGATTTATGATTGTAGGTACGACTGTTACCAGTAGACTTCGCTTTGTAATTCAACATTGTTTAAATTCTACAGTATATGAATGGTATCCCACCTGAGCTGTAAGCGATTGGCAATTCATTGGACTGGTGGTTTAAGAGTCGATAGTCACGATTTCCACGTATGACCAAGGGTAATGCAGACCAGTGCCATTTCGGCAATTGCTCTGCGATAGCCTCGATGACCTGAGGTCCCGGTGTTCCTAAGGTTCCCTGAGGTCATAATCATAGATAGTGGTAAGATAGTAGTGGCAACCACATGGAGGCGGGGCCTCCCGCCGGTTAAGAATGGCCGGCCCGGCGGGAATGTAGCCGGTGGGGAAATGCAACTTGAACATCGCCGAGATGCCCGATTGATCTAATCAACCTTGTCATATACCACATGGAATTCAATCTAATCTCATCATCGCTTTTTATCAAGAGTAGACGCGAAATTCGAAATGCCTGAACATATCCCGGTCCCGAACGGGACGCTCCCATTCTGGAGAACGGAACCCCATGTCCTAGATAATCATCGATCGAGTGAGGTACTTCCTGAGAAGAGCGATATTGTCATTGTTGGCGCAGGCTATGCCGGTGCCTCGGTCGCACATCATATTTTGAGTCAGGTTAAGCCTGGTTCGAAGGCGCCGTCTATCACGATTCTGGAAGCGCGGCAGGCTTGTTCCGGGGCGACAGCTCGCAATGGTGAGAGACCTTTCATCTGTGGGGGTGAATGCTGTTTTACTGACTCTGTCGAGGTGGGCACATGAAGCCTGATATTTACAATTTCGTATCAAGTCTCGCCACGGATTATGGCGTTGATGCGGCGGCTGAAGTCGCAGCCTTCGAGGCAAAGCATGTCTATGCGATTAAAGACTTTGTTGAGAAAGAAAACATTGATTGTGACTATACTGTCACCCAGGCCATTGATGTACAGCTGGATTCAAATCACTACAAGAAGCTAAAGCAAGGGTTTCAACGGCTGGTAGAAAGTAGATGCGCCCCGACCAAAACGGGGCAGTATGTCGACGCTGAAAATGCACAGGCAGTGAGTCCTCCTCTTGCTACGTCTACGCAATTTAGCACACCCTGCTTATTGACTGTTTAGTTCTCAGGTGTCAAGGGCGCCGTTGGTTGTTTCTCGTATGACTCGGGACACATCTGGGCTTACAAGTTTGTCCTGCATCTGCTCGAAAAGGTCTTGTCGCAAGGCGTGAATCTGCAAACACATACCCCGGTATCGAGTATCAGCAAATCTGAAGCTCTCGGATCGGCCCATAACTGGCAGGTCAACACTTCCCGCGGGTCTGTAGCTGCGGGGGTTGTGGTAATGGCGACTAACGCCTACACCTCCGCCCTCGCGCCTCAATACCAGGGCAAGATTGTTCCAGTAAGAGGTACCTGCAGTCGCATTACAGTTCCTCCCGGGACACTTGCACCCCGGCTGACCAAGACTTACACTCTCCGCTGGGGTGGATGGGACTATGACTACTTAATCCCACGTGGAGACGGGAGCATCGTGGTCGGGGGCGCGCGGTCGGCATTTATCCATGATTTGGATAACTGGTACAACGTGAGCGATGACAGTCGAGTGCTTGAGTCAGCGGTTCGCTATTTCGACGGGTATATGCAGCGTAATTTTGTTGGGTGGCAGGATAGCCATGCATATACCGACCGAGTGTGGACGGGGAGTGCGTTTCCCCTCTCCCCTTGCGGCGTGAAGTTGCAGCTAACAAGGTCGGCAGTTATGGGATATTCGTCGGACGGTCTCCCACATATTGGGTCAGTGCCGGGACAGGAGGATCAGTATATTCTAGCGGGGTTCACGGGCCATGGGATGCCACAGATTTTCCTGGCGGCAGAAGGGCTGGCTAAGATGATCATGAATGGGGTGGCGTTTGAAGAGACGGGACTGCCCCGGCTGTTTAAGACGAGCCAGGCCCGTCTGGATAACTCGAACAGTAAGATCTTCGAGCAGACGCCAGATCCGGGCCGCTCGGAGGCCAAACTCTAAGGGCAGACGATGTCGAACGATGTCGAGCGATAGTCGAGTCACCCCAAATAGGGATCATGTAGATAGTTTAGGTATTGTCGTGCACTGTTGAATATCATGAACATGCATCACGCCTTATCCAGAGCTGGACTGCATGGCGCCATTAAATCAAGTCATGATGATATCTTGCGAAATTGTCCTGGGGCATGAGCTTACCCCGGGTCGGTGAGAGGCCCGATGCATCCACTGCATGGGCCCACCTCAAGTGCTCGCAGCCCAATTGTTGGGCGGAGGACCCCTTCGGCCGCTAAACATTAGCATGCAACTGGAGCGGCCGTATAGTGCTGGATTAGGTTGGCGATCGTATTCAGGAGGGTAAACCACCACCATCGTATGGACTGGTGTGAGTTGAGGGGAAGAGGGACAAGCGGGAAAGTCGAAAGTGGAAAAGCTCCACGGCTTGGCGGGGCTTGGCGGTCCACGTCAGTTGGTAGTGCGATTGTGTGATCAGCCAGTGTGTATACTATACTACTGTATAGTCGGATGTAGAGAAGTATACATTGTATACAACAGTAGACTACCTGAGTATACTGAGTGCCCATAATAGAGTAGAGTATACTATTAGTAGGTGAGTATATCATATATGAGTATATCCATGCTATCAGAGTGTTTTCTAGGTATGTCTGTTGTATACGGAAGATCGACATGGCGTGCTGATGGCGCGATTGGACCCGCTCTGCACCTGCTTTTTGGCTTTGCGAAGGTTGACTTTGCTCACTGCTTGATTCGAGCTGCTTGGGCTGGCTCTGACTATATCATGGGCGCCCCTCCCTGACCGTCCCCGAGGTGTCGCCCTCACCTCACACATCTCATCTCGCCATGGGCACCCCCGAGATGGTCTTGCCCAAGACTGAGCTAGATGTCATCCCCGACTCCGTGCAGTACGAGTATGATCCCTGGCTACTCGACGACCACCCTCTCCGCTCGCATCCCACCGTGTGCATCCCCGGCCTGGGGACATTCCTCGCCGAATGGTACACCTCGACCCAGCGTCGCTGGAAGGAAGGCCTCCTGCGCGTCGGATGCATCATCCTAGCTTGCTTGTGAGTGACTCCACAGTCAATATCGAGATATCAAGATTACCATACCATATGGTGTCCAATATGGTATCCAATATCCACTCCCCGACATTCTTCTAATGCCAACTCCAGTGCTGCATTCCAGTGCCTTCAGCTCCTCCCCTCCATCGGAGGCAAAGGTACCCCTCGCCCGGCCTCATCCGCCCATCACAGCACGCGCGACTGGCAGTTCACCTGCACCTTTCCCCATTCCGATCCTCGTCCCAACGCCCTTGCGCAATCCGCTGCCTTAGGATGCGATGGGTTCCGCACCGACATTTGGCTGCATGGCAATGAGCTACAGATGGGTCCCTCCGACGCCGGTCCCCAGGCCATCAATGACATGCAGAACCGCCTCGACTCGCTCGTCACTAAACTCAAAGTGGGACCGCGCGAGATCCCCACCGACATTCAGGTCCCCCTAGGTGCTGAATCTGAATCTGAATCTGAATTCCCCAAGGACATCACTGAGGACTCCCGTCGGTCCTTCTGGCTCGTTCTGGACCCCCAATCCTCGCTCCACGAACTTTATCCGTACCTGGTTTCGCATCTGGACCTGCTCCGCCAGCGCGGTCTCCTGACCCACTGGGATGGGGCACGCGTGGTGCAGCGCCCGTTCACAGTGGTGGTGACGAGCGAATCTCTACCCCGGTCCGACTGTTCTGAGCATCCATACACCGATGTATTCTGGTCTTCGACAGAAGAACCGGTTTCCTGGAATGATGCCACGAATAGGCATCTCACTCCGATCTGTGCCGTATGATGAACGTGCGCGTTGTGTTTCTCTTGCATATCTTCAGTTTATGATACCCACCATGCCATGTCAATGTCAATTACCGTAATATCAATTACCTCAATCTATGTAGCTCTCCTCTCCTTTCCTTCAGGGTACTATTAGCTTGTGTAACCCATGCGTGCCACGTCACGCGGTAGGCAGATCCCAATGTGGGCCGTGGAGTGAATGATTTTCGTCAGGGTGCATCAACGGCCACGGGAGAGCCAGAACATGGGGGTGAAGGAGAATCAATCTGTTGTGCGGCCTGACGTGCAGGTAGATGTATTACTCCTACTAGTAGTCATAGTACCGCTACGATATATTTCCAGGTCTCACCACCCGGGCGGGGGGTAATGTCAGGTGTCTTGGATGATAGATTAGAGGGAATCGAGAAAAGGACGAGCAAAACAAGCAATGAAACACAGAAGAAAAAGCAACTCGACAAGTAACAGTATGTCCTAACTACTAGACTCTCGACTGTTTCAAAGTGGCCCTGCCTGATGCGATCCCCACATGCAAGATACAGTCTTGGCCCCGTCGCGCTAACAGACTCACCGTTTTTTTCTCCGGCTTTATCTCTCTGTCTCTCTCTCTCCCTCTCTATCTCTCTCTTTCTATCCCTCTGTCTCTCTCTCGTCCTTCCCAGTTCCAATCAACTCGGGCAAGTTGGATCTATCCAATCCGCCCCTCCCTCACCCTCTTCCCATCGGGTACTATCGCCCCCATTCCAGCATCTTCTTCTCCGCACCAGCCCATCGGAGTTTGGGCCGCGGGATCAACCGCTGATCCCCCGTCACATTTCAATCCTGGGGGCCTTTTTTCTTCGCCCACCGCTATTCACTATTCACCTGTCGCGCCCATCTCAGCCGCTCTCGCATCACCCGCGATCCCCTTCTCAACCTCGAAGCGCCATCGCTCGGCGCCCAATATGGACTTCTTCCGCCGCCTCCACCAGAGCTACCCGCCCCGGCCATCCCCCCTGAGCAACTCGCAAGAGTCGCGAGATGATCGGCCCCGATCCCACGGCCACGGCCACGCCTCTTCTGCCAGTGCTGCGGCAGCGGCAGCGGCCACAGTATCCGCCGCCAACGAGTCTCGCAGTCGAGTGGACAACAAGAATCGCCCGGTCAGCCGATACGAGTACTCATCGCCCTCCTCGTCGCACTCGTACCTCTACTCGAACCTGAACAACTCCCGAGGGTCGCATCGTCTTCGCCGAGATACTGCCGGCGCACAACTTTCTCCCCCGCGGAACCACGCGCATCAACATCGACGACATGCTAGTCTAGAAACAAGACAGCAGGCACACGCGCATCGGCGGAATCATTCCCAGCCTCAGACCCAGAGTCAGACGGATGATATAAGAGAAGGTAGGCATCATCCCGGTCTTCCCCCTGTATTTGAATCTAGTTTCCGCCCCCTGTGTGTCCCCAGATTCACGATTCACGGGGGTCGGACTTGTCCCGTGGTTCTCTCTCGGCTGCTCTCCACATTCTCCTCTGAGTATAACCTACCTTAGGTATACTTTGCCCTACCCTACCCTACCCTACCCGATCCCTAATACCTACTACCTAATCCCCGACTTCCTTCCTTCCCTATCCTCCTATACTTTGCTATACTTCCCTACTACTTCATCGCACCTGCCCAGCCACTCTGTGCCTTCCCCAGTGGCGTGGTGCAGATCCGCTGCTCGGGAACGCTAGTCCATATATGGCCTAGCTCCATCATTCCCTTTCGGGACTAGCGGCACGACCGAGCTTCCGGAGTCACGGGGTCTCTGCATCGTCTGTCTGGCTCCACGCGAGTTCATCCAAACTGCCTACTGCCTCCTTGACCGACGGGTGGTAGTCGCGATGAATCACCAGCCCCCAGACCCGCTGCGACGCACCTCTCATGGTAGCAGCGGCAGCCCTGTGCACTCCGGTGAGTTAGGTGGACGCGCCAACTGCACGCTGATGCAGTGATCTGCCGCATCACATCAGTTGGGAACATGATTCGCAACTTTCGATCTCAAAGATCCCCTTTATGTTTTGCGACAACGAGACCCCGACAGAACTGACAGACTTTCATCGTTCTAGGACAAGAGCAATCCGCGCCGCCGGTCTTTGGTATTCGCCAGATGCCGCCCCCGTCTCCTCCACACGCGTACGCCTCGCGATCGCAATCGGCCAACGCGCCCGCATCATCCCTGCTCTCCCGCGATGCCCCTGGTGGCCATGCCCATCGCCCGGGAAGCAGCATGTCTATCTCCTCCATGCTCGGCTCCGATGCAGAGCGCCCAGCCCGAGATCCTGGTGCCCTGTTTTCACGCCCGTCATCCATGTTCGCCAATGCGCCATCCTCCGCCGCTGCCGCCATGTCACCACCCTCCGCGCCGGCACGCCAGTCTCCCCTAGATCAGTCTCTCTTCCGTCGATCACATACCCCTGAAAAATCCTTCTCAAAACCACCACTAGGCCGGCCCTATCGATCGGGCTCAGGAGGTGGTTCGAGTTTGCTCGGGGATTCATCAAGGTACGGAGGCTTGTCACGAGCACCTCACTCACAGTACCCAGAAAAGCCTCATTCAACGCATCCCTCGCCGAAGGTGTCACCGGCCGATTCCCCCTACGAGCCCCGTCGGACGAGCTTCAGCGGTCCGATCGCCCGATCCAACAGCCAGCCACCCAACGCCGAGACGGCCACGCGCCCCCCTGGATATAGCCCTATCTCGCGGCCTGGCGGAGGCGTGGGAGATAGATTATCCTACGCGGGAATTGATCCGCATACTCGAGATTCTACCCGGGATCACAGCCGCGATCACGGTCGCTTCGGCAGTTTGTACGGAGATCGTCGTTCGGAAGAAACCGTGCCTCGGGATCGAGATCGCTTGGGACTGGGGCAAGATACGAAGGGATCGCTTGGAGGGCCAGCACGATATGGTTCGATATACGGAGAGCGGGAGCGGGAGCCTCTAGATCGCCATGCCAGCGCTTCGAGTTGGGAACAAGGCCGCTCCCACCCTTCCTCCCCCGAGACCAAACGATTACCTGCCTTTGAGTCTGGGTCTGGTTTTGGTTTTGGAGCCATCCAGAGCTATACCAAGTCCTTGGGGTCTCAACCCGGCGGTAGTCGACAACCTCCCTTGTCTGTGCAAACAGGTCAAGGCCAGCCTACGCCTTCTCCCCGTGAATCGCCATATCTGAGTAAGCAGCAGCCACAAACGCAGCGACTTGGATCGACTCCAGCGACGGCCTCTTCCGCAGGTCCGAACTTGCTGGGATTGGCTTCGGCCAGTGACGACGGGCGGCGCAAAGGCAGCGATGAACTTTTGGCCCATCGCAACCTTCTCGCTGTAAGCGCGGACGGAAAACGTGGTGGTCGGGCGTCTCCGCTCCCCCAGGCTGTACAAGGTGCACAGGCTCCGTTTATCGGCGCATCTGGTGAACCTAGTATCAAGAATGAATTGGGTAGGGTGTTCTCCGGGATCGGTAGCGGTGTTGGAGGTGTGACAGCTGGTGTGTCCGGTAGTGGACCATCCACGCCCCTCGTCTCAAGTCCGTTCAAACGAGATAGCTTCACCGGCCGCTCGGCCAATGGCGAGGCCGACGACCCCAAGATTGCCCGGCCACCCTCTACCTCCGGCGCCAGACGCGCACGCAAATCGCGCGACGAAGATGTGCAGATGGACCTGGAAGGTGGTGCAGGACTCTCCGCTCGCGGAAGCCGTCGAGCTCGACACCCGCACCACCACCATCACCAGTATGTTTCTCATCCCCGGATACGCTGTAATAAAACCAGCGGAGAGTACATCGCTAACTTTTCCCAGTCACCACCATCACCGCCACAAGGCCGAGGAAGAAGCTTCAGCCTTGGTTGGACTGCATAGGCCATTGTCATCTACACACTACTTTAACCAAACTTCTACTCCCGCAGAAGCCTCCGGGCATCACCGCCACCATCACCACCACCATCATCATACTCCTCGGCCTGCCGCTGCATCTCCTCTGCGGGAGCCTCGTACCACTGTCAACCTCGAGCCGCTTCTGTCGAGCGTAGCCCACTTACCGCGACATCACCTGGGGTCAACTCTGTACACCCCTCGCATTGGCGTTCCCAGCGCGAAGGCGTCAACAGAGAGCTCCAAGTTTGGGTACACAACCACGCCACAGCCTCTCCCGCGCTTTGAACAACGGGAGAACTGTACCTTTACGGTCCGCGTGCCGCGGTTCCGGATCGACACGAGTCACCGCGAGGAAATCTGTGCACGTCGCGCCTTGTGGGGAACCGGCGTGTACACGGATGATTCGGATCCCGTCGCGGCTGCCATCCACTCGGGCTTTATCCGAGGCGCTTGGGGAGAGGATGTGGATGAGTCTATGCTTGATCTAGAAATCAAGGATACCTACCAGCACGCCCCGCCGAAGGAGGATACCAATGGCAAGACTAACGGTGCCTCCAAGGAAGATGCTCCCGCTGACGGACCCCGTCTCCCACCCGTACCCCCTGCCAACCAGGATCTACATATCACGCTCTTAGTACTCCCGTGCCTAGAGAAATACGATGCGACGATCATGTTCGGCATCAAGTCTCGCAAATGGGAGGGACGCCATGATGGAATGAGCTTCAAGGTTCAGCGGGTGGACTGGGTGGATGAAGGCGTTGCGCGCGGGGAGGAGCGAAGTGGCGAAGCCCGACGCAAGCGCCTGCGCACCTTGATGCAGACGGGTCGTATTTGCACCGGGCCCGCGATGGCGAGGATGGACGAGCTGCGCCGAAGCGGGGTGCAAGTTCCCCGGACGATCGACGGCCAGGAGCAACCGACTCCTGTCCAGCCGGTGTCATGATCGAACGTTTCCCGGTCTTCCACTGGGGCTTTTCGGTTTCTATAAATTTCGGCCTCTGCCGATCTTTTCTACTTCTTCATTTTTTTTTTCTCTTTTTTTTTCCTTTTTTGTTCTTGGTTCTTTTTTGCTTATTTAACAGGGTGGGTATTTTCTGAGCCCGAGTGGTTCTGGCGTTCTGGATATCTGATTTCTCCATTATTGCCCCTGGTATATTTACCGGGTCTTGTTGATACCTGCGAATAGCGTTTTTGCGTGTTGGGAGCTTAGGACATCCGGGTCAACGGGAACGGGGGAACGGATGAAGGGATGTGGGTGACCCCCTCCCTGGTATGATCTTTATTATTATTCGAGTATCTAGTATGTCTAATTCATCTCTCCGCGGAGAGTCTGCTGTATTGTATAACTATGGTACAGAGAAGAGTATACCATTGATTAGTTCAAGTTCTCCATGAACTACATAGATGGGGTGGCCAGGAGCACCTAGGTACGAGTAGAGCCTGTGAGAACCTTGTTAAAATAATCTAAATTCCAGATTCAATTCTGCACAATGAATCTGTAGTACCACCACTCGTATGATACCTTTGATCCCTTGAAGTGTTCGACGGCCACCCCCGACGCGCTAGAAGCTCTCCCCGCATTGTCGACTCTCAACCGCCGCGATCGCCCCGGAAGTCTATCCACTCGTAATGTACGTGGTTTCGGGTTTCATGTTTTTTGAGGTTTAAGTACTTCGTCCTCTCTTTTCTCATCTCTCCTCGGTAGATCCTCGGTGATCTTCCTTTTGTGTACACGCGACGAACCCACCCCCAGTTCCCCAGTCTTTCTTACTTCAACCGAGGCCCATTGACCGATACAGTACTCCTCCTGTGTGTAACGGTAATACCGTCCGTCACCGTTTTCCACGGAAAGAAACGCCGTCGGACCGACTGAAAAGCGCCTCGGACGGGACCGAGCTCGGCCCAGCGGTGACCGTACGTGACCAGACCTGACCGCCCCTGACCGCCGCTCTTCGGCCTCGAGACAGCCGAGGCATTGGCAGCTCGCAACTCTCCTGCTTCTTCTCTTATTTTGTCTTTTGCTCTTCCTTCCACTTCTCGAGCTTCTCTCTTTCCCCTCCCCCCTTTTCATACCCCCTCAAGGTCTTTATCTCTACACCGCTGAGAGGGATGTTCGCTGCCTCTGCGCGAAGCCGTCTCTCCACCCTGTCAAGGCCCCGGCTCCCTCCGACGTCACTACTCACCCGCTCAGTAAGTCGGCCACCTCCGACTTTCGTAGGCGAATAGCATCCGCATGGATGAACCTGCCATGAAAATCATGCGTTGGGAGCAATTGGAAACTGACATTCGTATAGACTCCCGCCATGGCTCCCCAACGAAAGGCTTCCTCCGTCCCTGAAGGTGAGTGATATCACATGTCCCCGCGGGGCAGTCCGCAGTCTGCGGTCCGTATGGACCTCCCGCAAGGAGCAGAGACGCACATACTCCAGGTCTGTCGAGTTGAACTGAACTGACTCTCCTATTAGGGTACAAGGAGGATCTCTCCAAGGGCAAGATGCTCCGCTTCGAGGACTCTCTCCCTCACCTCCCGGTCCCCTCGCTCGAAGAGACCGGCCGCCGCTACCTGAAGTCAGTCCACCCGCTTGTCTCCTCTTCCGAGTTCGAGCGCACCAAGACTGCCGTCGAGGCCTTTATTCGTCCCGGCGGTGAGGGCGAGCCTCTGCAGAAGCGCCTGCTCGAGCGCGCCGCCAATCCCAAGATCAAGAACTGGATTGCGGAGTGGTGGAACCAGGCCGCTTACCTGGGCTACCGGGACCCCGTTATTCCCTACGTCTCATACTTCTACTCCTACAAGGATGACCGGGAGCGTCGTGACCCGGCCAAGCGTGCCGCTGCTATCACCACTGCCGCTCTCGAGTTCAAGGCGGAGGTTGACGCCGGCTCGCTGGAGCCCGAGTACATGCGTGGCCAGCCCATGGCCATGAGCTCATACGAGTACATGTTCAACTGCTGCCGTATCCCCGCTGATCCGGAGGATTTCCCTCGCAAGTACTCCGCTGCCGAGAACCAGCACATTATCGTGGTTCGCAAGAACCAATTCTTCAAGGTTCCCCTGGTTGTCAACGGCCAGGCCCTTAACGTCTCCGAGCTGGAGCAGCAGTTCCAGCGCATCATTGAGGTCGCCCAGTCCGCCCCGCCGGTCGGTGTGCTGACTGTGGCGGACCGTGACCACTGGACCGCTGCCCGGAAGAAGCTCGTTGCTGCCGACCCGGCCAACGAGCAGGTTCTCAGGGACATCGAGTCCAGCGGTTTCGTTCTCTGTCTGGACGATGCGAAGCCTGTCACCATGGAGGAGCGTGCTCACCAGTACTGGCACGGTGACGGTTCCAATCGTTGGTTCGACAAGCCCCTGCAGTTCATTGTCAACGACAACGGTACCGCCGGTTTCATGGGTGAGCACTCCATGATGGACGGTACCCCGACCCACCGTCTGAACGACCATGTCAACAACCTGATCTTCAACAAGAAGATTGATCTCTCCCCCAAGTTGGTCCGCGCCGAGCTGCCCGACCCCAAGCCCATCACATTCCACTTGAACGACGAGACCAACGAGGCCATCGACGTCGCTGCCCAGTACCACCGCAAGCAGATCGCCTCGCACGAGCTGGTTGTCCAAGCCTACCAGGGCTACGGCAAGGGTCTGATCAAGAAGTTCAAGTGCAGTCCCGACGCGTACGTCCAGATGCTTATCCAGCTGGCCTACTTCAAGATGTACGGCAAGAACCGCCCCACCTACGAGTCGGCCTCGACCCGCAAGTTCCAGGAGGGCCGTACTGAGACCACCCGCACTGTCTCCGATGAGAGCACCGCCTTCTGCAAGGCTCACCATGACGCTAACATTCCCCGCGAGGAAGTCGTCAAGCTGTTCCGCGCTGCGCTGGCTCAGCACACCAAGTACACTATGGATGCGAGCGACGGCCGCGGTGTCGACCGTCACCTCTTCGGTCTGAAGAAGCTCCTTCAGCCCGGTGAGAAGCTGCCCGCCCTCTATGAGGACCCCGCCTTCTCCTACTCTGGCTCCTGGTACATCTCCAGCTCCCAGCTGAGCTCTGAGTACTTCAACGGATACGGTTGGAGCCAGGTCATTGACGATGGATTCGGAATTGCCTACATGATCAATGAGAACAGGTGAGGACCCCCTTCCCCCCACCCTGCCATGCGTAATCGGAATGAAATACTGACCACGAACCCAGCCTCAACTTCAACATTGTCTGCAAGCGTCTCGGCGCCCACCGCATGAGCTACTACCTGAACGAGGCCGCCACGGAAATGCGCGACCTCCTCATGCCCGACCTGGCCGCCCAGGCCGAGAAGGCTAAGCTGTAAGCTTTGATGTAGCATGCATACGGTTTTTCTGTTTCTGGGATATTTCCTCCATCGGTTCGGTTTGTTTGGGTTTAGCGAATAGATGATATATCTGTCGTGATTTGTACAGTTACAATATTACTTCTTCCATGCGAATGTCCCTGGTTCAAGTGGTTCTCCGAGTAGCTGTAGAGGTGGTGGGAGGCTTTGAGCCTCGTATGGGGTATATCAGTTGTATACATCAATTAACCTTTCTCTACAATACATCTCGTAGACGCGATTGTATGTTTGCAGTCAATCTTTCCAGATCACGTAGGAATATACTATATCTCGACCCGTACTAGTACCTATAGGATAAACAGATACAGTGTGGGGGCCAAAAAAAACTCGTCCATATCCACATGCTTATAAGTGAAAATGGACATGTAATTTTTGGCCAGTCACTGTACTACTAGTAAGCCTAAGTCGTACAGAAGATGTCAGTGTCGCCACGATAGAAATCCGACACCACTAGGTAACTAATACTAGCATGCACCTACCCCGGTAGGTAGTAGAAACGAAATTGAACGCTCTATTACTAAGTAGTACTCACCCCAAGTGGGTAAATCTTTGAAGCTCATTTCCACTCATCCGAGTCCGTCACACCGTAAAATTCCAATCGCAGGTTACCATAGTAGGTGAGTGCGTGCTCTTAAAATCTACCGATAAATTACTAAAAATCGTACGCAGTGATTCAAGTTGAGACGAATGTCGAAATAGGATTCAATTAGATTTGGCTATCAGTTGTGATGCGCTGCAAGGACCATCCGTAGGATGCCACGGTCTGGCAGTCAGCCGTGGAGTTGCCAGAGCATCTCATGCCTTGCTTGGGTGTAATGGCCACGCTGTTGATGCTGTGGCACCATGATCCCGGCATAGATAGACCTAGCGCGTCTGTTGTACACAGCCAGTCAGGTCGTTCATCTATCTTAGGGGCCAGAGCAAGAATATAGAACTTCACATCGAAGACCGAGCCGATGCTGTCCCTTTGGCGATAATGATTCCATGGGGAAGGTGTCTGCACTTCCTCCTTTGATGAGCAAATAATATTATTTCGGATGGCCGTCGTGCTCAGCACGCCAATCACAATCCGTTCAGGAAACCCCTTTGGGTTTTGGGAAATGATGGTCTTAAACTTCGACTTGAGGTTCAGTTTGAGGTTCAGGCCAGGCTCAGTCTTTCCCGTCCGACGATCTCACGGCAGGCGGGTCCGCCGTTTCGGCCCCCGCTTGCCCCGGTGCTGCACCCGATCCGGCAGCTGCGGAAACAGTTGACGTTGTGGATGTTGACATTTCTCCAATTTGGCGTTCTGCGACGAGTCAGATTAGATGCTCCATGACAAACCCACCCCACTGCGGAGTGGGGTACTCCGCAGGTATATCGTAGGATCGGCAAAATATTCAAAAGACTGCTGCTTACCTAGTTCACGAATTCGCTGGCGGAGTAATTGGTTCTCTCTGCCCAACATAGTCGCCTCGGCCTGATAGTATGCTCCTTCATCGCGACTCCCGCGTCGAGACGAGCTTTCACGGAATCCGGGGAATGCCTCCACGCCGTCCCCTCCCCGGGCTGCATCTTGTGGTCGGAGATTAGGCGAGGTGGTTTGGCTTGGCGGTCGCGACGAGCGGCGGTTCGATAGCGAAGAGATCGATAGTCGATTGTTGCCAGACCCAGCAGGCGGGGGCATCGGAGGGAAGAAAGTGGTCGAGCGTTCGGATGACGGAGTGGTGTCATCGATGGCGGTCGTCGACTGCGGGTTCTGGGTTTGGTTCTGCTGCTGGAACTGTTGCAATTGGGCCTGCTGGCTGCGAATCATCTGGAGCAGGCGATTCTATCATATATAGAGTTCAGTTGCTGCATTTATCCGGTGCGGGGGGGAGGGAGAAAAGACCCACCACTTGTGCCTCCTGTTCCTGTTCCAATTCTTGATGCAGCTCTCCTAAAGATGGGGCACGCTGATGGTGGGGGTCTGCCGTCGCAAAGACCGGGCTGCTGCCGTGGCTAGTGGGACTAGCTGTACGCATGGCGTGTCCTATGGACGAGCGATGGTCTGGCAAAAGGGTCTCGCCGTGATTCCCCGAGCCCACGACAAGGGGGTCGTTCAGACTAAGATTCATGCTGGCAGCCGACCTGCGTCTTTCGGAAACCGATAGTCGGCCCATACTGGAACCGCGGGAGGGTCGAGTCGACGTGGTGCTGGGGTTCACAGGTGCGGGGGTAGTGCCTGGGGTAGTGCCGGGCGAAACCGAAGGAGGGTTGCGGTGCGGGAGGGACGAGGAGGTGGAAGACGAGCGAGACGGAGGAAGAGAGTTGATATCGGGACACATCTTGACGCAAGAGCCGTGGATGACGATGAGAGTCGAGCGGAGCGGAGCTTCGCCAGCTCGACTGGGCATCTCGGATCAGTCAGCGGATCGCGGGGGAGTCACATGATGGATATGTATGCCTGAGGCTTGTATTCATGCCTTAGGCAAACTCTGATTTCCAGGATGAATACAGAATACATGAACCTCTCAGTAATAAGATATTATACAGACTAATGGATTACGACAGTATACTTCCGTTACATCTCACATCAGCCTGGATGAATGTTCTCTCGCCCCCATTATGTGCAACCGTCACGAATCCTTCGCGCCTTGCAGGGACCATGGAGATCCCCAGACCAAATGTGGTCGGACCAAGGTCAAGGAGCAGTCACACCATAATCGTCCTTCCATTTTCTGTACATTCTGCATCGTTTCTCCAAACTTCCCCGGCATTTCGGCCATCTCACAGACCAAGTCTACAAGTACATATGGGTCCGGCATATCCGGGTGGGACAAGGGATCTAGAACTCCTCTGGGTCTCCCTCGGGGACGCATTTGGCTCGAGGGTCTCGCCGCGATGCGCTTGGTCTTCGTTACCCTATGGGAATAGGGTACACGGATCACCATACGAGGCTCGCGTGGCGTTGCGGAATGGTACGATCTTGTCGATCTCCCATATAAGATGCCCATGTGCGGGAATGCAAGGTTGCATCTCTCATTCCAACTCCGGGGTCAAGGGCGCCTGTACCTGTGGTTGTTTCCGGACGACAGAGATTCGGTCCACCTTCGGCGAGACGCCTCAGCGGTCCAAACTTTAACTGGGCAAAATTTTTTCTCCAATGGGGCAACGTTCCAAGGGGCTATTTATTTGGGGTCCAAAGAGAAGAAACCCTTGGACAACCTGCATGGACCTTGACTGCAAGGGGAGCGATCGGTCATGCCGATTTTCCGTGTGGTTGACATGTTATTGACAGCCTTCGATCAGATGTTCTGGAAAGGGCAGTTCGTAGTGAAGACAGTGGAACCGATGATATATCCCGGTGAATACCCATCTTGGGAAACTCGGCCAAGACACGCGATCATCCTGGAAGCAAACTTGAAGGAATGAAAAAAAAAACTAACTTTGACGTCAGGAGGCGCCCTGAAACCTATCACAGGGCAGCCATGGATCGAAGCCTGGACCAGGTACTGGGGGACCAAGCTGCCACTAGAAAAACCGCCACGGGCGGTTACGGACGTGGCGTCGTCGGGATCGCCATCAGGGCAGGGGCTTGCAAGTCTTGTTCCAACACCCGCTGACACTCGGAGTACACTTGCCCCATGGATGACGACTGGGGCTGCTTGCTGTTTGGGATATCAGGCGAAGGATACGGAGTATCGGCAGTGATGCTTGGCAATCATTAATTTGTACGGTCGCTGTGACTAACTCCAAAGGCGTCGATCTGCCCCTTCCGCGTCATTTCTGGTTCCGGGCGACCAGATCGGCGATGGAGAACCATGCGGTCCCTGCGCGACTGGCAATACAAACGCCCCCTTACATCGCGGGGCGCCACGTCCCATATCGTTTCTGAGATCGCATATTCCCGATCAATGGAGGATTATAGATTCGATGTTGCATGCGTTTGCCAGTTGAGAGAATGCGGTGACTGTCGGCCAGATGGACCCGATGCGGACATTCTCCATCCCAAAGCGGATCCGTCGGGGTGTTGCCGGCCAGGCTATTCGCTAAACCAGTTGGAGAGGATGGAATCGGTCTTCGGTCATACCATAGGTAGTCTGCCTTATGCTCGCGGTGGAGCCGAATCTCCAATTGCGGGCGTGTGTTGCCCGTGAATCCTGCGTGAGGCAAATTGGATGATAGGTTGTCAGATCCTGGGCGATCTACGCATGGGCGCATTTTTGTACAGAGGAAGAGGAGACCAGATAGATTGTATGTATGTGTGTACTCTTGTCAGCGTCGTAAAAGTCGTGTGTCGAACTGGAAGGATTTTGGGCCGGGGGACAGTACTCTGGGGCGCATCGAAAAAAAAGTGGGCAGAGGTCAACCCACGGGGAAACCATTCGGCATCCCGCACCCACTCGGTGACGCATAGGGAAAGTGCACGGCGAAGGAAGTCTGGAGAAATCTGGGGCGGCGCAGAAAAGAGAAGAGAAGGGGAAGGACAAGAGGAAAGTGGAAGTGCAGAAACAACCAAATCAGCCAAGTCAACCTGTCAACCAGGGAAACCGCGCACTCGCTGAGTTCGGCGTTGCATCGTGCATCGCACCTGCCGTATTTATTGATGCTGCCCCCCCCAAAAACCAAAAACCAAAAGCGGCCCCGATTTCACCTCGACGTTCCTCTTTCCTCCCCACCTTTTCTCTCCTTCTCTTCTATCCTCTTCTCTCTTCTCTCCGTGTGTCTCCCTCCTCTTTTCTTCTCTCGTCTTCCTCTTCCTCTTTGGTCGCGGTGGATGATAAAGGAAAAAAAGGTCACTTAACATCCACCTCCTATAGTCCATCATGGCAAGCCACCCCGAAAAGTTGGCTGGCCGCCTGGATGCAGTGCAACAAGCATCCTCTGCCTCCAGTTCTACTCAACAAGAGCCTTTCACCAATGTGCCCATCAGTGAAAAGATTGACAAGGACGACCAGCTGGAAAATGCTAGTCCCGATGGCCGCATCGAGCTCACGGAGGATATGTGCTACGATCAACTTGGTTACTCCTTCAGTGAGAAACGCAAATGGTTAATTATCTCCGTCATTTTTATGGTCCAGGTGTCCATGAACTTTAACACCTCTCTCTATTCGAACGGTCTCGGAGGTATCTCTGAGGAGTTCGGCGTCTCGATGCAAGCTGCCCGGTGTGGTGCCATGATCTT
This sequence comes from Penicillium sp. G339, assembly GCA_027569595.1. NCBI lineage: Eukaryota > Fungi > Ascomycota > Eurotiomycetes > Eurotiales > Aspergillaceae > Penicillium > Penicillium sp. G339. The sequence continues at coordinate 330,273 of JAPDFJ010000032.1, forward strand.
CCTTGTCCTCTATGCCTTCGGTTGCGAACTGTGGGCCCCATGGAGTGAGGAACTTGGCCGCAAACCCATCCTGCAGGCCTCGCTTTTCCTAGTTAACGTCTTCCAACTGCCAGTTGCCCTGGCCCCGAACTTTGCGTCGATCATGGTCGGTCGTGCCCTCGGTGGTCTATCCTCGGCCGGTGGTTCTGTCACCTTGGGCATGATTGCGGATCTGTGGGAAGCCGACACTCAGCAGTACGCCGTTGCCGCCGTCGTCTTCTCTTCCGTTGGTGGCTCCGTCCTGGGTCCCGTCATCGGTGGTTTCGTGGAGGCCTTCTTGCCCTGGCGCTGGAGCATTTGGATCCAGCTGATCTTCGGTGGTTTCGTGCAACTCTTGCACCTCCTCCTCGTCCCGGAGACCCGAACTACCGTTCTGATGGACCGTATCGCCAAGAAGATGCGCAAGAGTGGCGAGAATCCCAACATCTACGGCCCAACAGAGGGCATGTCCTTCCGCGAGCGTTTCCCCCCACGTGAACTGATGATAACCTGGATTCGCCCGTTCAAGATGTTCCTCACTGAGCCCATTGTGCTGGTTCTGTCTCTTCTCAGCGGTTTCAGCGATGCTCTGATTTTCATGTTCATCCAGTCTCTGGCTCTTGTTTACGGACAGTGGGGTTTCAACACCTGGGAAAAGGGCCTGGCCTTTATTCCCATCGTCATCGGTTACTTTATTGCCTGGATATCTTGGTTCCCTATCATCCGTCGCAATACCGCTGAGCGCCGCGCAAACCCCGACAGCGAACGTGCACAGTACGAGTCTCGTCTGTGGTGGTTGCTATATACCGCTCCTTGCTTGCCCATCGGCCTGATTGGCTTCGCCTGGACCAGTCTGCCTAATGTCCACTGGATCGGATCGATGATCTTTGCCGCCATTATCGGCATTGCCAACTACGCCATCTACATGGCCACCATCGATTATATGATCTGTGCTTACGGTCCGTACTCTGCATCCGCTACTGGTGGTAACGGATGGGCTCGAGACTTCCTTGCTGGTGTCCTGACCATTCCCGCGACACCGTTCTTCGAGAGTGAGTTTCATCATGGATAATACTAGGATTCAACCACGACTAACTCGTTTCATAGACATTGGCGGCGAGCACCATCTCGAATATGCTTCGACTATTCTCTGTATGTCTTTATTTCCTCTTGAACTTTTCTTTCTTTTACCCTTTGGATATCCTGACTAATCAACCCCCAGTCTGTATCTCGGTGCCGTTGGTTGTTGCCGTTTACGTGATTTACTGGAAGGGACCAACCCTCCGCAAGCGCTCCCCATTCGCGCAGCGACTTTCGGAAGCTCGTCACGATCTGGACATGAACATCCAGAGCCGACGCCATTCCAAGGTTCCGGAGGCATCCCGTGCCAACTCCTACGCACGGTCCCAGCAAGATCTCCGCATACGGGGAAGCCGACCTGGTTCGCGGGTCCAGTCCCGGGCCAATTCCCGAGTCAACTCGCGTGCCAACTCGCGCCGCAACAGTTTAGTGACGTGATTGGGTTGAGATCGACCGTCAGGCCTCGTCGTTTTTCCTCACTCCTACTGTCGCATGATCGAGTATAATAAAGGGCACGATGGCGACGGAGGAGAAGATGGCTTGGGTATTGTTGGATGCAGTCAGGATTTACCGATAATTTTGCATATTCTTTTCACTCTGTATGTCTTGAATCGCATGAATCCATGCGCTGGGCGTGGTGGACTCTTAATTTTTATTTTTTCTTCCAGCTCATGGCTCCAATGGCTTCATGAGCACACGGGTTTCTGCGGGGAAGGATTACGGGATGGCTTGACTTAACTTGTTTTGCTTTGGCCTCACGCAAGACCTTGATACATGAATATGGAATGGCATGTACGATAATGGCTTTTGCTTTGGAATCTGCTTTTTGCAATAGGGTACGACCGGATGAAGTTCTGATAGCCAATGAAGTCTACTGTCTCTCGCATCTTACGCAGCAACGTAGTATCTGTCAGATATAGTGTATAGTATATCTACAGTACAAACAAATATCTATGTGTATAGTATATTGTAGCTATAGTTCGTATGCTGGATGCTGTTCCTGTTGTAGACTGTCCACCGCCTGGTCTGTGCGCCCAACGGCCAACGCGCGCGAGAACCCAAGAACTTCCAGTTGGCTTCGATTCCATTTCAACCATGAGCTTCTTTCGCCTCACGGGGGTCTCTCTGCGATCCTCCACCCATGCCACTGGCAGTTTCTACTGCCGCTGCCAGCCCTTCCGAATGGTTTCTACTGCACCGACACCACGCTTTGCTGAGGGCGAAGACCCGCAGCAGCTCGGCCCCGACACCGAGACACTGCGGCAGCAGGGCTGGGCGTTGGACGCCGATGGCATGGGAGTGACCAAGACCTTTTCTTTCAAGAGCTACTTCAAGGCTGTGGTAGGTGGCAGTCACAGTTCACAGTGCTCAATCACTAGCTCGACCAGTTCCCACTTACTGACTACGGCAGTCCTTTGTTAACCTGATCGCCTCGGAGAGTTCGTCCAAGAAACACCACCCCACTATGACCGTGGTAAGTGCCAGAAGTGCCCCGGCTTTTTACAAACAAAGAAACAGACTCTCGGAACTGAAACTGACTCGGACTCGGCCTCGCCTTAGCGGATTGGGTCCGTCGATGTCCACTGGACAACGCATCGCCCGCGCGGCCTCACCCACAAGGACATCGCGATGGCCCAGCACTGTGACAATGGAGCCGGTCTCATGGGCGCCGTCGAGTCCGGTGAAGGATTGAAGTGTGGCCCATCGTGAAGGCAGCAGTGACAGTGACAAGCAGTACAGGAAATCAAGAAGCACCAGCACAGTGGATCTCAACGCCCACGATCCACCGAAAGGCTGGAACGCGCAGGAATCTTAGCGAGGCCATGCCAAGTTGGTGGAAATTGGAACGCGGAACTTGGAACTTGAAGCAAAGAAGAAATGAAGCTGAGATCCAGGGGTGGGCCCCATTTTTAGTCGCCTCAATTTTATGCACCGCACCTCTCATCACCTCCCATCACTTTTTGTGTAGATCCTCCATTTCCCCCACTTTTCCCCTTCTCCTGAACCTCACGCTTCACTTGGACTTGGACTTGGCCTTGACCCTACTTCTCCCTGATTGAATCAATCTCAATCTCCAATCTCCAATCGAGGCCAACGGCCTGCAGCCAACACGTTCCGATGCGACGATCGTTACCCTCTTGAACCTTGGCCTCCTTTTCCTCCTGCCATGCGTTGTTGATCGTGGTTTGCCGTGAAGTTCCCCCAGGGTGTTGACCTTGACCATGTCTTCGATGTCTCGAGACCCCACGCAGCCTTCTTTTGGCGAGCGCAGAGGCCATCGTCTTGCTCCTCTCCAGACCAACTTCAGCCGCCCCGCGCAGCAGCAGGAGTCGTCGCAGTCGCAAGCGCAGCTCAAAGCGCAAGCCTCGAGGCTTCAACGACCTCGCCCGACCGATCCCATCTCCAATTCCTCTGAAGGGCCGGTTCCCCTTCAGAGTCCCGTGAAGCGCCAATCGTCTAAGTCGAGCCTGCGCAGCCTCTTCGCCCGCGACAAGAGCTCGCGTGCTGCGGCCGCCTCCGAGAGCAAACTCGATGAGATCGAAGAGTCCCAACCGGCTGCTCCTCCCTCGGAGATCACCTCCCAGATGGCGACGATAGATGATACGCTTTTGTCCCCCGGCCTGGACACCCCGTATACGATGGCCTCGACCCCGACGCTCGCCTCTCCGACGACTCCTCGTGCGCGGAATACACTGAAGACGAGCCGGCCACGACCACCCGAGCCAAAACACGCCCAGGACCAGTACGGTTGGAAACCTCCACCGTTATTCCAGGCCTATCCTCAGTCTACCAAGCATGATTGCCTCCCCGCGCCCGCCATGTCGGCGGACTCAATCCTTCGACTGCATGCGACAACGGGGAAAGGTGCTGGGGAAGATGGTCGCACTGGTGCCTCGGGCCAAGATGATAGGAAAAAGGAACAAAGGGAGCGCAAGCATCTGCGCACGCTTTCGGGGACCATCAACAAGGTCGAATGGACTAAGAAGATCTACGTGCTCGCCACGGCGGGCTTTATCCTTCAATATGCGGGTGATGGGAAGCATGACCGATTGCCCGAGAAGATGCTCCAATTGGGCCCGCACTCGGTGGCATTCGCCAGTGATGCCATTCCGGGCAAACACTGGGTCGTTCAGATCTCACAAAACCCAGCGGCCGACGCGATTCCCGTGCCGGAGCCTCCTAAGCCTCGCCTCTCCTCGCGCTTTGGGTTCCATCGATCCAATGCGCGAAGACTCGCGCAAAGCTTCCTTATGGTCTTTGAAGACCCAGACTCGATGATCTCTTGGCTGATGGCAATTCGCGCGGAGGTGGAAGCTCGCGGTGGGCCCAAGTTCGCAACGGAGAAGCATTCAGAGGATGAGGTGGAACCCCAACTTCGCTCTAAAGCGAGTGTTCGCCAGATGGTGAAGAAAGACCCGCATCGTATCTCCAGTTTATTCCTTCAACCCCAGACTCTGCGTCTGCCCGATGACGATGAGGATGGCCTATCCGTTGGTGGCATGACTGCGCAATCCCGACGAAGCTCTTATGTGTCGGACAATCGTCGCTCAATGGTCGATTCTCGCTCGGGCTCAGTCTCGACAGGCTGGACGGAAGCCACCCCTCCCATGAATAACGATGTCCCATCCTCGTCTTTTTCATCCTCTAATACCCCGGGGTCACCACGCATTCAACCACCTAACTCTTACGGCCTACCGGAGTCTGTACTCAGGGAGGTGGATCAGATGATCGGCCGCAGTCCACCTACGTCCAGTCATAGCAATCGTCAGTCGCTATATATGTCGCCTGTCTCACCACCAATTCCCACGCCTTCTCGTACCGAGCCTGTGTCCGTCGACCCAACACCGTCCAGTATCCCCGAGACATTTGCGCGTAGCGCATCTCCACCAGCCCCGAATTTCAGCGTTCCTTCGTTCAGCAAAAAGTTTGTACCAAGACAAGGCACAACCCCCTTCAACCAGGCTTCCACGCCGCCATCTGTAGCGGGCGTTCTTCGCCGAGGCGAGAGCACGAGTGACGCTACCATCTCCACCATTTCGTCCCCTCCGCAATCGCCGACTTATAGTGTGGCAAGCTCGCGCTATACAGATTCCTCCGAGCCTTTTCCGATGCCACGCGATGGCAGCGGTCGTGTTCTGCGAACTTACAATTCAGAGGATGTACTATCTCGAATGGTCCGGACACAACCTGCACCTAACTTCTCCCGCGTCCCTCGAGCTGGAGCCCCTTCTGAAACCAGTCCCCCGCCATCCCGTCCTCTCAGCTTGGTTGGCCGATCCGGATTAGGAATCCAGATGAACGGCGAATCGCCAGTCCCCATGCTTCCTTCGGCAGAGTCGGCCGCGAAGCCGGGTTCACAGCCCGTTCCGCAGCCAACTCCCCGCAATCGAGTCCCAATGGTACAAGTAGACACCCAGATGGCCCAGAGTATGTCCCGACGAAAAAGCATGCCCGGCTTGACGGTTGGTCCTCCAGCGCCGCCGCCAAACTGCCCATTGCCGAAGATTCCCTCGCCGAAGGCTACGAAACCGCCTCCAGCGTGGTCGACTTCGAAAATGTCCCCCACCAACCGATTCTATCAATCGCAGCAGGTCCAGGAGCATGTCGCAGATAAACGCAAGAGCGGCCTGGTTGAGAAACCTTCTCCCAGGACAGCTGCTCGGTAGTCTCGCATGCTATAATCTGCGCACTACATATACTCGACTCTCACCTGTTCCTAGGGTTGGGCTCAACTTGCCTTGTATAAAATATTCCTATAATCACCACCACCTCACCTATCAACCTGTCGATCACGTCCTCCAGAGACCTGATACTACTTTCCTATTCTTTCGCCTCTGTCTTATTATGCCGGTGCATTCAGCGTCAAATACCCCGAGCAAGCCTCGCATGCATATGCATATGCCGCCAACTACCACCCAGCCCTTACCACCTCCACCCGGGCCCCTCATTTTGGTTCCATCTTTTGTTGATATTGATCTATTAATTGTCGTAATGTGACGATACCCTCGTGACTATACTTGGAATTTCTTTGTTCGAGCCGATGTGATTTGACTATCTGTCTCCTTCCTTTCGCATACTGTCTTATTTTATACCCCGATTTCTTGGTCTGTTTCCAAAAATATGACATGTTGGATGGATTATGTTTATTTTTTGGTCTGTATTGACTGCCAGTGGTTTTGGATTGGGTTTGGGCTGTGAATATAATTTGGTTCCTCATGGACATAAATGATGCCTGTGCCCGTGCCTGTCTTATGACTCCTATTCCTACCTGTAAATCCGAATTTATTACTCCTAGGTTGGAAATGTGGATTTCTCCTGATGATATACTAAGAATCCCATTTTTACGAAGACCAATAAATGTCAAAGCCATCAAAGTAAAGTGTGAAACGCCGGAATGAGCATCATGAAAAATCATGAGAAATACACTGCACGCAATAATTATGCCGTGAGTTGAATGAAAATAGTTCTCGTCTCGACAATCTTCCTGTCGGTTCCTCCTCTGTATCCCTGTTCAATCGAATCTTTACTCCTCCACCTCCTCGACGCGCGCCGTGAGATCTCGCTTTACGGGCGTCGAGCTTGAAGTCGACGCCGGCTCGGCGGAGGTGGTGCTTGCTGAGGGGGCAGCCTCAACCGCTGGAGCGGCCGCTGCCTTGACCTTCTTGCTCTTCTTTTTATTCTGGAAAACAGGTCAGCATGGTGGTTCGCAGTTCGTGTCCGAAGGGATAGAAAAACACTTACCTCTTGCCAGCCCCATAGAGGCTTGAAACTGTCGAAGAATCCGACGTCCTCGAACAGGTTAGGGTACAGCCAGAGGCCGGGCGGCACGGCGAAAACGGTGATACAGAACAAGATAAGACGGAAGATCGACATGGCGAAGAAGAGCCCCAGTAGTCCCATCATGCCCACACTGAGATACCACACACCTTGTCGCATCACCATCGGCCACAGGGGGAACAGCACCACGGCGAAGATACCTGCGACGACGGCCGCAGCCAGGGCCTTCTGCTTCCACTGCGGTCCTTCGTACAGCCATACATAGTGCATCAGCGGGCTGGTCTCCTGGTGCTGCTCGATCTTCACGGTCCACAGACCCTTCGTGCGGTTCTTGGGCTTGGCATGGTTGTGGCCGGCGTGCGGATCGTCCTTGCTCACTCGGAGGGCGAGCAGTGATAGGGGGAGCAGCTTGAACACATTCTCGGCAGAAGCACGGTCTGTGACGGGTGGGAGGAGGGAGTTTTTCTTTGCAGCGGCTTTAGCGTAGGCGGGGGATTCGATGGCGCGAATAGCTCGCTTGACTAGAGTTCAGAATAAGATGAGTGACGAAGTTCGTTTATCCGGTTGGTCTTCTGCCGGCGACATCTTGCAACATACCCTTAAACATATCCTTCCGCTGTCCATCCAAGATACATGTCCGCGGCTTCAGGTTCTGCGACCGCAGGAAGTTGGCCACGGCCAGGGCCTTGGGGTCTGCTGGCTGACCCGGTTGCACGGGGACCTGGTGTGTCTGCTGTTGAGTCTGTTGCTGGGGTGTGGGCGATTCTCCCTGCTCTCCCTGCTGCTGCTCTCCAGAGGGAGAAGCTTGGCCCTGTTGCTGAGCTTCCATCTGCTTCTGATGCGCCTGGAGCGCCCGCATCCGCAACTGCGCAACGTATTGCTCTGGAGATAATCCGAGCTTTGCTGCGTCGGCTGTGAGTTGTTCTCTCTGCTTCTGGGCGAATTGCTCGGGGGTCATCCCTCGTTTGGCGGCCTCGGCAGCGAACTGTTGTTGCATGGCCGCCATTTGCTGGGGGTTGGGCTGACCGGGCGCGGCCATGTTGGAGCGAATTAGATCGAAGACGGGGTCGAGAACAAAGAAAGTGAAAATGAAAGTAGGGCGAGTTGGACGAGGGGGTGGGTTGGGCTGGGTTGGTGAGATGGAATGAAAGAAAGGTAAAAGAAAGAGTAGTAGAGGTGGCCGGATCGCCTCAGGCCAGATCGACTCAGGTGATCGCCCCTGCTTCTTTCCACTCCGCCGCGCCGCGCCGCGCTTTTCTGCCTCCGCCACTGCGCGAACTGCGCCATGCCTGACCATGTCTGTCTCTTATGACTCCAGCGCCACCCTTGATGATGCGACTTGGGTGGCTGTCCTGCTGGTGAGATCTCCTCCCACTGGCGTGACTCTGAAATAGCTGAATTGACTCGTGCAGAGTGAGCGAGACGTTGCCGGCCAGATCCCTATCAACTTCGTCACTAATCCCGCCGTATCATTATCCTCCGCCTGCTTCGGCAACGGCCTGTACGCTCGGCAAGATGCGACCGAATGTATCTCCAATCTCCTTGCAGTCGGCTTCCGTCGACTCGTCCTGGATCTGTACTGGTCCGTGGAGCGCCGGTCATGGTCCTTCTGCCCGGTCAGCATCCCCGCCAGGGCGGACGTATTTGTCTCCGAGGTGACTTCGACAACAGAAGGACCTTCAGCTACAACTACAGTCACAATGAGCGAAGTCGCCTCGACAACTACCGACGCCGAGCCAGGAACTTTTACCGCATATTCGGATTCTCACGGGGATACGGTCTATGAATTGGGCCCGTATAGATGCACCGATCACTTAGATCTTGAAACCATATCGGAAATATTGGTCGGATATTTTGATGACACGAAGCGCAATCTCCTAGTCTACACCACCTACCTCGTCTTGAACCTCCATGTGGCTTCCAGTGATTCCGCTCCGGGGGAGCCGGCCGCCGCCGTGAAGGGAAGCGACTTGCCCGAATCGGAATCAGAACGGGCCGGAGCGCTACTTAATTGGTACCTGCGGAGCTACCTGTACAGCCCGGCGCAACTGGCCGAGGACCGAAAGAATTTGAACGAGTCCTGGTACGAAGTAGAAGAAAGTTATATGCCGATCACGGAATATTTTACCATCCACGAGGATGAATCGGGTCAACAGAGCACTCCGGATGGATGGCCATCAGCCAAGTACATCCAACTTGCGAAATCAGATCGAGTCCTGATTGAATACGGCTCGGTAGATCCGCAGCTGGCCGACTACGACTTGACTAAAGATGAGGACGCAATCTTTCCTTCAGGTTATATGACCTCTGGCGTCAAAGTATCTGCCACAGCCAATGGTACTCTAAAATCGAGCTGTTTCTATAAACCAGAGGCAACAGAAGTGTCCCAGGCCAATGCATCGTGGGCCATATCTAGTCAACTCCCCGTGTCAGGAGATCTTTCCGAGGAGGGCACCATGGGATCATTAACTAACCTTATTTCCGATATCACATCTTGCGGCATGTCGCCCATGCTAAATTCCACCCTTTTTGGCAAGACCGCTGATGATGACTATACCCACTACCGCAATGTTTCCCTTTCAACTGGATGGGCCTGGGCAATTGGCGAGCCTGAAGGTGCAGACACCGGTGGTGGTACCAGTGACCAGCCCCCATTTGATCGGTGCGCAATCATGGACCTTTCACTCGGCGGCCGCTGGCGCGCCACTAATTGCAGTGAGGAACGCCGTGCCGCGTGCCGAATAGGCAACTCGCCTTTATCCTGGGCTCTGTCGAGTACCGCTGCGGAATACAGCGACGTCGAAGACGGATGTCCATCGGGCTCTTCTTTTGCAGTACCTCGCACCGGTCTGGAAAACCATTTCCTTTACGAGTCCCTCCTCGCCCAGGATCAATCTATCATCGACCCGGCCTCGACCAATCTTTCCCGCCGCGAAGTCTACATCAACTTCAATTCCATTGATGTCACTTCATGCTGGGTCTCCGGTGGCCCTGGTGCCACCTGCCCCTACGCGGCTAATCCGCAACAGCTGGAACGGAAGACTGTGCTTGTCTCTGTCGTTGCTGCAGTTGTCATTCTATTGATTACAGCGTTGACGACGTTTATCAAATGCAACGCTAATCGTCGGAACTCGCGACGTCAGAAGCGGGTCATTGAAGGCTGGGAGTATGAGGGTGTTCCGTCATAATCTTCGGGCCATATACTTTCCTCTTCATCTTTTTTTTTTATATATATATGAGATCTCGTGATACCCTGATGATTTATGCATTTTTGCTCCATTTTTCCTGAACAGATGCCATTTCAACGTAGCTAGTTGGGTCCATTCTTATGGTATGTTTCAGTTCACTCCTGAATGACGGCATGTACATCTATCTCAAGGAGTTATTGTTGTAAGGCGATGGCGATTGCGCAAACCGATCAACATTTATAGGTCTTGTGATCGGTCAACTTCGAACTGGGTGTATACTATATTTCGTTAAGAGCTAGGGCCAACTATATACGAAAGACAAAAGGGGATGTATACCTAACGCCTTTCACTCCAACTTAAACATACTATAGCACTTTGCATGCTCTGTTTTGAACATGTAACTGATCTAAAGCAATTGAATACAATAATTTCTCGCGGAATTCAAACAATTTTACTACATTGTGAATGTTCCATAGTTGGCTAGATAGATACAGAATCATAACATCAACACAGAAAGAACAAAGGCCAGCCATGGCCAGAATAGGCCCCGAATAAATCAAGCAGGGCCGCTAAAGAAACCCGAGAAAGAAAGAAAGAAATAGCTCGCTACATGCCATTCATAGAAACATAGCCAGAACTCCGTTCCCCAAAAAAAATCAAAGCAAAACCATTTGGATATCCAACTCGCATTCGCATTCCCTTTCCATTCCATTCCTTTGCACTTATCACAGTCCGGCAAATCTTGCCCATCCAGCAGCCCGGATCGGCGACGCGCCTTGACTCTGGTTTTGGCTCGGACTGGGACTCTCTTCGACGGGCTGGCTGCCTCGTCCTTCCTCAGCGATTTTGCCGCTGACATCGCGACGACGCCCGACGCCCAGCCCAGCGATGTAGCTACCATATGAAGACAAGGAGGCCCCGACACTAGCTCCGATACCTGGCCGGGCTGTTTCTGCGCCGCTGTTACTCACAACACGTCCCTTGCGGTCGCCCTCAGCCATTGCCGCTGAGCGGCTGCTGAGGTAGCCTTCGTCGCCACTATCGTCTTTCTTGAGAGACTGGTAGGCAGACATCTTCTTGCTCTTCTTCTTGGTGAGCTTCGTCGGTTGACGGGCCATCGGCTGCTGGTTGCTGATTTGGCGAGACATGTCCAGGCCAGGCATACCCTCCTCTTCAAGATCTCCATAGAAGCGGGCCTTGGAAGGGGTAGAGTCGGTGGACACAGGCTGGTGTGAGGTATTCATCTGGGCCTTCTGGTTGTGTGAGAGATTTGGGTTGTCGCTAAGAGCATAACGTCGGACAGGATCAGTGTCTTCGGGCTTCTCGGTGAGAACAGGTTGAGGAGTCGGCGGGTTCAGCATGAGCGGGTTGAAGGGGAGATCCTTCGAGTGTTCGTGGTCATCGTCTACATTATCATTGTCGTGCTCTTCGGGATCAGGGAAAATGTTGAAGCGCCGGTCACCCAAGTCTTGCTCATTCTTGTCCTCGTTGCCGTAATATTCATGCATTGCCAGTTCAGCGTACTCGCCACGGGTATCTTCAGGAATTATGCTTCCAATGCTGGCCGGCTTTTGGCCATATGCGAACCAGTCTCGAATACCTCCGTTGGATGTGGCGGTAGAGTTGGTACGCCTGCTGTAGACCGAGGAAGACTGCCGAAGGGCGTTGCTGTTGTTCTGGTTCTGATTTTGGTCATCATCCATGGGCGATGGTGAGCGCTCTGAGTATGCGACCCAGTTGTCCGAGAGAGGGCTAATGCTGTTCGATCGATCGGCAGCCCGGGATGTCATGTGGCGCATCTGAGTACTAGGGTTTACAACTTCAGGAGAATGAATTGCTACATTCCGATACTCCGGGGCTGGGGTGTCGGAGGTCAGATCATATGGCTGGCTGGCGGGGTGGTGGAAGAGCATTTCAGGGTTAGAAGGCTCCAAGTGTGATAGTCGGTGAGGCTGAACTGATGTCTGGGATTGGCGTTTATCATTCATGAAATCAGCGGACTGATGGGCTGAGTCTCCGGACTGGCCACGGGTATGCATGAATTGCATCGTCCGTGGAGGGCCAATGAGCGGATCCTCGAGATTGGAGTTCAGGGTAGACGAGCTCATGTGCTTTTCGTCGATATCAATCTCCTTGCGGCTCCTCCGAGGGCGAGCAGTTAGGTTGTCTTCCAGCGGGTTCATGTCCGGCGGCAGGTGGGAAATCTTGCGGAAGATGACAGCCAAAAAGATCGACAAGCCCAGGGAGACCAGATGTAAACCACCGTTGACGATAGCGCAGATGAAAGTAGCCTGGGCAATGGGCATGGTAAATTCGCTGTTCTCGAAAAGAGTACTCCAGTGATACGCATCTAGAGCATACTCCCCGTGGGCGATAAATGCAGTAAAGACATAGAATGGGATCAGCCCGGCGTCAAGAGTTGAAGCGAACAGCCCGTAGCTGGCTTGTGAGGCGGGAGGACGATTGACGGGAGATCTAGAGAAATGGTAGATGCCGTAGATAGTGTGCAGGATGGCAACAATAGGCTGGTTTTGCGGTTAGCGATCGCATTGTGGAGCCTAGGGTATGGCGAACTACTTACGCCCGCCCGCATGATCCAAATGACTGTCACGGAAGCATTTTTGATGACAATGGAGCAGAAGAGAGACGCCAGAGCGCCTAGCAGAGTAATTGCACGCAGTCCCAGCTGTGTTCCCCGAGCCCACTTGACGTGTTTCTTAGTGTTGTCGCTCATCGGTGTCCATGTTGACTTGTCCTCGAAGCTGCCCCACTATTTATATTGTCAGTGCTGCGATAAGCTATGTGTGACGCTGGGTTCAATAGTTCGCACGCATACCGTATCGGGGTGTCTGTTGAAGCTGAGCAGCGGTCCCTTGGGCTTCGGCTTTGGCGGCGCACGAGTCCGGCTCGCTTGCGTCACAGCCTTGGGGTTAAATCCTGGATCCGTTGGTCCATGGAAAGTGTAGGTGGACGGATGATCGTAAAGGAATGGAGGTGACGATCTCCCCATTGTAGCGACTGGAAGCTTCCGTAGAAGACCACGCGAAAAGAGAATGTGAGAATGTGAGAAATGTGGGCGCGGAATGGGGGGAGGATGCGATCTGACAGTTGACACTTGAGGCTGCGCGCAGTCGGGGATGCTCCGTGGTTGCCGGGCCAACGGATGGCGCTAGTCCCATACGGGAATGGCGGAGAAGTGATTGGCCGATCCGCCGAGGTCGTAGTCACGTGCGTCGCGATAAGCCGTATCAGATCTGATGATCCCTGAACCTCTGGGAGGTTTTCCAGGGTTCCGAACCTTAGGAAGGTTTTGACTTCCAACTTGACCATTCGATTCAGCATAGACATCTGTCGCCCATGCTAACCATGCTGGATCGCGCCTTTGTCTGCACCCGGTGCACTGCGCGGCTAGCCCAGCGCTCCGTCTGGTCCAAAGCATTGCCCTTCTCCGCACGGCGGCTAAGCACCACTGCCCCCGCGAACCGCCCTGCCCGCGTCGCAATTGTTGGCTCCGGCCCCGCGGGGTTCTATGCGGCGGCGCGTCTGTTGAGCAAACATGACGAAGCGATGGTCGATATGTACGAAAAGCTCCCAGTACCCTTCGGCTTAGCACGATACGGCGTGGCTCCGGACCATCCCGAGGTCAAGGTGGGTGCTCGACATGTCGCATGGCCTCTAGCGAGGACCATTGACCTTTCTATGTAAATACCTCGGCTTACACTTGGAATTAGAACTGCGAAGACAAATTCACCGAGGTCGCCACGTCCCCGCGCTTCAACTTTGTCGGTAATATCGACCTCGGCCACCAGCTCCCTCTGTCCGCCCTCAAACCCCACTACGATGCCATCCTCTTTGCATACGGCGCGTCCAAGGATAAAGAACTAGGGATTCCCGGAGAGGATGCCACCCGCAGCGTCTACTCGGCCCGTGCCTTTGTCGGGTGGTACAATGGCTTGCCCGAGCACCGGGATCTTGACCCAGACTTGACCAGCGGGGAAGAAGCCGTGGTGATCGGGCAAGGCAATGTAGCCCTCGATGTTGCCCGTATCCTCCTTTCCGAAGTGGATGCTCTCCGGTCTACAGACATTGCCGACTATGCTTTGGACAAGCTGTCCAAGAGCAAAATCAAGCGAGTCCGAGTGGTTGGCCGTCGAGGACCCCTGCAGGTAAGCAAGAAAAGAACTGCCAATATATTTCAACTTGATCCTGATTCCGATCCTTCCTTAGGCTTCTTTCACCATCAAAGAAGTTCGAGAACTCCTTCAACTGCCCTCCGTCTCGTTCGACCCCATCGCCCGTGATGTGTTCCCGCCCGAATCAGTCATCAACGCCCTCCCTCGAGCACAGAAACGACTTATTCAGCTTCTGGGTAAAGGCTCCGCCAACGATCCCCAAACATCGACCAAGTCCTGGTCACTCGACTTCTTGCTCTCCCCCGACTCCCTCCACTGGTCGCCCATCCACCCCTACCATCTCACGCATGCCAAGTTCTCTCGCAATGAGCTTGACCCGTCGGATCCATACAACCCAACGTCGAAGGTAACCCCAAAGTATCTCTCGAGTGGTAAGCCCGCCATGGTCAATCTCCCCGCCAGTGTATTCTTCCGCAGTGTTGGCTACAAGTCACTCCCACTACCCGGACTGGAGGATTTAGGCATCCAATTTGATGCCCAGCGGGGCGTGATCCCCAACGACGGATTTGGCCGAGTGAAGAGCCTCTCGGGCTCCGGGGAGCCGCAGAAGCTGCCCGATGGCTCACTGATTGCCCATTTGCCCGGTCTGTATTGTGCTGGTTGGGTCAAGCGTGGGCCCACCGGCGTAATTGCCTCGACCATGACTGATGCCTTCACGACAGCGGATACCGTGCTCCAAGACCTGGCAAGTCACGGAGAGTCTAGTTCCCTCCTGCATGCTCCTCAGAGCAGCAGCGGCCTAGGCTGGGACGGAGTCAAACCCGAGGCCGAGCGCCGCGGTCTCCGCCGCACATCCTGGCAGGATTGGCAACGCATTGACGCTGCCGAACGGGAACGCGGTCAAAAAAAGGGCAAAGTGCGAGACAAGTTCGGACGGGTAGACGAAATGCTGCAAGTACTTTGATTGACGCTTCTATGTTATGTATATTATTCACTAGATATCTTGTTGTGTCCCCCCTTTCCCCTAGCCAGCGTGTACTTGGCTCGTCCCCACCTCATCCCATATATAATTTTCCGACCCTCGCCATGTCTCATTCATGCATTCTCGTAGATCTAGTCTTGGCAGTGCCTTGGACCCTATCCTATAGTAGTACCTACAGACCGCATGCACTGTCTGCGAGCGGGGTATAGGTGGCTGTCACTCGGCCCAGTTGTTGGGCTTGGTTGTTGGTAAGAAGGTTCATAGCCTCCAGCCCGATATTGAAACCACCGGGAGCGGCGTCAATAGCAAGAACTTTGATGGTCTTGTCAACCTTGCCACTCTTGTAGTGCAGCGAATAGCATTTGCCGCAGTTGGCACTGTTCCAGCCGGCGATGGTGGGGGCACCACCGATGCGGGGGAATGGGGGCAGCGAGCCGAAGGTGCTATAGCCTTTGGTTACGAGGCCATTGGCGCCGTCCGAGCAGGACACCGTGTTTAGAGAGCTGCCCTTGACATCGAACTTGGGATCGTAGGAGACCGACACCTGCGTAGCGGCGGCGGCGGCGACATCAGGTTGGGGGGCTGGAGCAGCGCTAGCAAGGTGAAGAGAGGCCATGAGGGCGCAGGTGATGGTAGTGAAGTACTTCATGATGATTTTTATGCGAAACTTGAAGAGACTCGGCGGCTTTGATAGGCTTCCAAGCTTGCGAGTATAAAATAAAATTGCTGTTGATGTTCTATCTGCCTCTGTAGCATACTCATTGCTCGTTTATATATCCACGAGCGGAGCATCACGAAACCTGATGGAAGACTTCTATTCCTGTCCGGCCGCAATGGCCCACATCATCTGGTGCAGGTCTTAGACACAAAGTGGAATCTCACGGTCTCAACAGCTGACCTGGCCGTAATGGTTGTCGAGCCCGATGCAACAGGGCCTCATCGTGGGGCGGAGCGAGTGTAGACGGGCGGGGGGTGAGACATACTCAAGGCGAGACCTCTTCCGGAAGAGGGGAGATCATGTGGTGCGAAGATCTCCTGCACGACCCACCGATTTCAGCCATTTTTCATGTCACCGTAAAGTGTAGATGTACTTCGCGTTGGATGTTGGATGTTGGATGTGGATGTGAATGTTCGAGGGGAGGAAGAGTGAGGTTGCATTGAGATGGCCGCAATAGGCTGTCAGGTTGGGATGTCAATAGGAGAAACAAGTGATATTAGAAAAAGACGGCGCAAGAATTGAACCAAAAACAATGAACTCAATAGACGATGATGTATTTTTTATTGTGATCAATGAATAGACAACACAAAAACTAATTTAATTGTTAACGAAGACCAAAAAAAAGAAGCGTCCCCGGGAAGGCTCGAACTTCCAACCTCCTGATTAACAGTCAGACGCGCTAGCCTATTGCGCCACGGAGACTTGCTTGTTGAAGACTGACCCTCAGCTATGGATTATGTGTGGACAGGTGACTCCCGCGGTTATTCCTTTGTTCTCCTCTCCTCTTCTCTCCCCTTCTCCTCCGTTCACATTCTCCTCTCGGCACTGACCACTCCATACCTTTGGAAAATCACAATCCCGGCCAAATGGATCTGTTGGATCACGGACAATCAACGAGAGCTGCTCTCAGCTTCGCAAACCCACTTAGCACCATCCGATCCTCAGACGATCCGGGGCTATATACGAACTCGGCCATCCGCGACCTATTATACTTTCTTTCCCCCCTGTTTGTCGGGATTTCTCCTCAGGTCTGGGTCCTCACTGGGACCTGGGAGAATAGCGTCGAATTCAAATCCCACACACATGCAAGTTGATCGTTCGATCGGCACCTTCTTCCCCCTCCACAGCGGCGTGTAGCCGTGGAGGATTAAACTTCAGGATCCGAATTATCTATTATTTGGGGCCAACACGCGATGGCCATACGAGTTGCATCTCCTCGCCATCCCATCTCTGCCTCGGGTCACCCCTGAACAGCGAAGAGCACTGCTGCCACACAAATCTCGAGGTGGATCAGGTCAGGTCAATACGGTACGAGCGGAGAACCCACTGGGTCAAGTTCCGGCCATCGTACATCCACCAATGCTTGACTCGCACCGTCACAGCTTAACCTGCTTTGTCCCGCCGCTCGATCGACGCCGCATTTTTCGGAGCTGCCCTAACATGCCCTGAATGGTGGAGACTTGGCGAGCGACCCAGCGGCTGTGCTCCAATCGTCGGCACTGAGCCTCATCTGCTTACCCAGATGAGTATACGGTACTCTTCCGCTCCCAATCGCATGGTAAACTAGATAGCCACTATGGCAGGGGTGAACCATGGAGCTACCGCTCCATTTTTTCCAACCAAACGATACAATTGACAGGAGCACCATCTGGTCTGTTCGGCCTCCGGTTCCAATGAAGCTTTCTGGCTGCACAAGACGGTGGAGAATCAGACGCGGTGCAGCCCGCTTTGCGCCCGGAGCCCTTCAGCCCACGAGCGGAGCCCTATCGAGTTCTTATACAAAGTCTTTCTCCCTCTCGCTTTTCCCTCTGTGGATTGCTGCCCAGGTTCGTGCTTCGCTGTTATGCTTTCTCACGCCTTACGTTCTTTATCTACCGACTTGGGCCATGGCTCTCTTGCCCGTCGATGGGAGTTTCGTGATGAGGTTCCCCTCGAGGGAAGCGACCGGTCGCTCTTTATTGCAATGGGTGTCATTGCCATCTTCTCTCTGGGCTCGACTTTGGGCCTCTTGTCATTCCTTACCTATCGTTTCGTTTACTGGCAGAGGTACTATAAAAGTCCCCTCGCCCAGAACCAATACGTCGTTCTCATTTACAATCTCCTGCTCGTCGATTTGCAACAGGCTATTGCCTTTTTGATCAGTCTCTACTGGGTATCCCGCGGTGGTGTTCGTTTCGGTGACCCGGCCTGCTACCTACAGGGATGGTGGATTCAGACGGGCGACCCTGGTAGTGGGTTGTTCGTTCTATCCATCGCGCTGCATACCGGTGCAGTAGTGTTGCGTGGTAGACAGTTGCCGTTCAATATTTTCACCTACTGTGTCGTCGGACTGTGGATGTTCATTCTCATTTTGGGATTCATTCCCATTGGCCTCTACGGCAAAGATGTTTTTGTCATCTCGGAAGCGAACTGGGTATGTATCCATGCTCTCAGGCTTGCCATGATAAGGATAACTTACTGACCTTGTTGACCTTGCACAGTGCTGGATAAGTCCTGAAAACGAAAATGAACGTCTCTGGGGCCACTATATATGGATTTTCCTCTCCGAATTTGGTACTGTCGCGCTCTACGCCGTTATGTTTTTCTACCTCCGCCGCCGAATGACGCAAGCGAAGATGCTCCGTCGTGGCCAGCAAGAGAGTCTGCACCGATTGAACCGAGTCGTCATTTACATGGTCATTTACCCATTCGTCTACTTAATTCTGTCTCTGCCTCTCGCCGCCGGTCGTATGGCTACAGCCCGGGGCAATGCGCCGAGCAAGACCTACTTCGGTGTTGCCGGGTGCCTCATGGCGCTTTCCGGTCTCATGGATGTGACCGTCTATACGCTGACCCGTCGACACCTGCTCGTCGATACCGAGCACAGCACCACCGATCGAAACTACGAGAACACCGACTCCCAATGGCAGACCCAGATTACTACCAACGCTGGTACGCGGTCGCGAAAGAGCAAGGGTGGATTCATGGGGTCTCGTCTGGGCTCTCGACTTCGCCCCAGTGCCCCAGCCATGGACAGGGATACCCACAAGAGTCCCTTCGAGGACTCGACCGAGGATATTGTCCCAAAGAACGATATCGAAATGTCTAACTTCCGCGGTGTGTACCAAGAGACCACTATCGAGATTTCGCACGAGCCTGCCGACTCGAGCGAGTCGATTGAACAGAGTGCGCGTCGAAGCGGTTAGGAATGGGATGGATGATGCATGATACTTCTACTCTGTGCAGGGTTTTTGATTCTTGTATATATGATTTATACCCCTTTGCCCCTCTGCACTCATTTGACGAGGCAATCGCTACGAACTTAATCTTCTCTATATAATCTTCTCTCCATAATACACGATCGTTATGTTTCCATCACATTTAATACTTCACCGATACCTTGCCTGAAAAGGACGCTGGAGAATGACTGCATGACTGCCCAGTGGAGATTTTCACATGTAGCTGATCAATACCAACCCCTGACTCTATAAACTTCTGCACAAAAAGCGTGCAGAATGATGCCATGGATCTGCAAATATTCTGGAATATCTTGGACATCAAATCACCCCAATGAACACAACCACCCACCCCACAGCTCGCCCTACGGAGTAGATTTTCACCTTTGCGAAGAGTGTGGATTCCAAATCTGATAGTTGTTGCTTAGCTGGTGGGTCGAGTGGATATATGGGTCGATTCCGGGTGCGAACAAACCACTAGGGCGACACCGTTTTCTCCTCTTTGTCGGAAATTCCATGCATGTGATGGGCCGCGCTTGTGAATACGGACGCCTGCTGGGACATTTGGTAGATCGTCATCTCCGCGGGTGTTCGTGGCCCACATGCTAAATGCAGAAAATAGGCGATTACTGCTGTGACGCCACCAATTTCTAAGCGAGAGAAATCGGAATTAGAGAAAAGAAGACGAGCGGTCAAGACTCATTGGGGACGAATTTAACCCATGGATTAATCCATTGGTATCATTGCAGGGCACACCAACATATGTTCTCAAAATGCCGAATCGGCATGTCGATCTACTAGTGGAGCCTCATGTACTACACCATGGAAACCCAGGGGGTTCGGGGAGAATGTTATGCATGTGTCTTTAGGAGTGGAGATACATAAAAATTTGCGCCATCATCAAACCAAGCGTTGAAGCTCTCAATGATGAGCAGGCCCAATATTCTATACATCCTTTTCGCTCACTGAGGATGTCTTCGCTTCATTCTTGGGCAATTCTCCACTACCCACAATTCTCTCCTTTTCGCGCCGCTCGCTTTCTTCTTTGACATTACGCCATTCCATCCCTAGTGCTGGGAGCACTGACACGCACGAAATCGCCACTGGTACGAGATATGCTCTGTGGAGGGCCGAATTGTAGACTACTAACACAGCTTCCAGTTTGTCTCTCGGCACAATATCTGCGAGTTCCGTTGCGCCTGCTTGAAGTATGGCACCGGGATTAATCCCAGAAATACCGGGCAACGTGTTGACCAGGTAATTTGTGTAGAGGTTCTGGCTAACGGCAACCCAGATGGCACCACCGAGTGACTGAAAGAGGAACATTAATGCAACACCAATTGAGACGTCCGTTTGGTGGAGAACAACCTGCGCGGCCATCGTGGGTTGTTGCATCCCACAGCCTAGACCGAGACCGAAAAGAACCTGATAACCGATCCAGGCCGAGTGGCCTGTGCTGGCTTTGAAGGTGGTGATCATGCCGGCACCAATTGCCATCAACGCTGTCGCGACAAACATGAAAGGCACATACTGCCCGATACTTGCGATGACCTTGCCGCTGATGATGCTGGCGACGACGAGCGCTAGTACCATCGGGATATTGTCGATGCCCGATTTCACAGCACTAGTGCCTTTCACGCCCTGGAACCAGAGCGGCAGCGTATAGAGCATAGCGACCATTGCTCCATAGACAAACGATGTATAAGCCGCACCACAAGCGATGCTGCGTTGTCTGATAATGCGCGGTGGAATAGTCGCATCCTCTTTGCGCCACAACTGAACCATCGTGAAGGCCGCGAAGAGGACCCCTGACAGCACGAAAAGAGCAATTATGCGTCCGTTGCTCCAGCTGTAAGTTGTGCCACCCCACTGCAGGGCCAGGAGGAAACAAATCACGCATGGCAAGAACAGGGCCGTACCCAGAGGATCGAGACGGATCAATTGGCGCTTGAGAGTTGTTGTTGTAGATAAAGAAGGGGCGCGCAGAAAGAACAAAATAATGAGAAGGGTCATTCCTCCGATTGGAAGGCTGATCATGTTCAAATTTAGTCTTTGCTTGACAGGATCCCACCGAATGAAGAAAACCACTCACTTGATATAAAAACACCATCGCCATGTTACTCGATCGGTGAAAGCACCACCAAGAAGCGGTCCAATGATGGCCGAGATCCCAAATGTTGAGCCCATAAGACCGACAAATAGAGGCCGCTTGTGTAGCGGCATCACCTGTGTGATGATTACCGTGGCGCCGTTCTGTATGCCCGCCGACCCAATTCCAGCGATGGCTCGTCCAACAATAAATGCTTTGGAACTCGGTGCTGCTCCACAGAGGGCAGAGCCAATCTCGAAAATAATCACCGCCACCAAGAACAACGTCTTGGTCGAGTAGAAAGTATATAGTCGGCCCCAGAGAAGTTGCGTCGCGCTGCTGGTCAAGAGATAGGCACTGGCGTACCAGCTGATATCGCTGATGGCATGGAATTGGTCGGAAATTTTAGGCACGGCTGTTGCGATGATTGTTCGGTCCTAAAGATACAAGTTATCTCAGCATGCAATCATCTTTTATCCATGGAAATGTGACTGACCAGCGCCACGAGGAATATAGCGCTTATGAGGGCAACAATAATTAGGGCGAGTCGCATCCCCGTCACGACATGCTCTTGAGACTGAGCATTGTCTTGAGTTTCTTCGTTTGTATCAGGGTTATTCTTGGATTCCAATGATTGGTTCAAGGGAAAGTCAGAGTGACCCTGTTCTTTGGACAGTTGTTGCATGTCGTACATGGCGATCGTTGAATGTGATACAAGGAGAGAATTCCTATGATGATCCACTCAATAATTATTTTACTGCGTGTTTTTCATTCTTGAGATGATAGAAAGGTATATATCTCCTATCTGCCAATGGCTGTCGCATTTAAATGATTGTTGGGCTTTCTCGGCGCCTTTAGGGGACATGGCTCGGCGCCGAGTGTAGGGCAGCCACCGTTTCCCTCGGCGCCGAGCTACTCTCGTTCGAGTCCGAGTGACTCGGTCCAACCCACACAACCGCAACTATAGCTATAGGATCTAATTCTACTGCCCTAATATAACTTGGTAATTACATGGAGAGTAGAGAGTACCCAGGAGGAGTTTTGCAAACATTAGACATCACACCACGGCGTATCTACTAGCTATATCGACCACGATGAGCTTCCACCTCTCTCGGATGTATCATGTGGCTAGTCGAACTATTTGATATGTTTGTGCTGTACCTATAGGAATATCGAAACCCTCGCAGAAAAGAGCAGATTATAACCAGATGCCCACCAAATCCCAGGGACCCTGGGGGCCTACTCGTTCTTGGCTCCGCTGCGGGGGAATTGGAGTACTTATAGGCGGGGGCCACGGCGATAACATAACACCATTTCTCCAGTGCATCACTCTTGAGCAGCCACAAAAATGGCCGAACCGAAATCAATTGCCATTATTGGCGGTGCGTCTATGTCTACACCCAATATGCTCGCAAAGAGACTCGCTAATTATAAACAGCGGGCATATTTGGCCTTTCGCTGGCGGTGGCCCTGCGCGACCGGGGTAAGTGTCCTGTGGGATGGAGGTGGTGAAAACGGCCTTGGATTGATAAAAATATACCCAGATCACCAAGTTACCGTGTTCGAGCGATATAACTATGATCAAAACTCATACGATGCAAGTGATGATGATATACAGGCTGCATCTGTGGATCACAACAAGATCGTAAGTCCACGAGGGGAATGATGAACAAATGAGCACCAGATACTCACCATCACATGGATAGTTCCGAGCGTCCTACGGAAAGGAGCTTCACTATCAGCGCCTTGCTATGGAAGGTCGGAAATTCTGGATCTCGGAGGACGAAAAGCGTGGCTTTTCGCAAAAGGCCCCCGCGTCAGGAGAGAAGCGGCTCTTTGTCAACAGTGGAATGCTGCGAGTGCAGCCATCGGATCACCTCGAAGCATTGGAGAAAGAAACATTAGCAAATATGGAGCGTGATGGTTTCCGAGATACGCAATTCGTCAAGACCAACGCCGAGGACCAACAACGCGCAGACCGTTTAGGGTGGAAGGATAAGCTGCTCGATTTCGCGATCCCAGATGCTTCCTCCGCCAGCTCTTATGAAGCGGTCCTTGACTCACTGGCTGGTTTTGTGAGGTGCAGCAATGCCTGTGCTCACTACCAGAAAGTTGCGGCGTCGAAGGGGGTCCAATTTCGCTTTGGGCCCGAGACCGGAGCTGTAGAATCGCTGGTGAAAGAGCCCAGTTCCGCCGAGCCCGAAAAAGTCAAAGTGACTGGATTAAAAACGAAAGATGGCGCTATTCACAGTGCCGATATCGTTGTGGTTGCTGGTAAGGATTAAGATGCGAGAATCTCCCGTGGTGCTTTAATTCTGACCTCAAATAGCTGGGTCCTTCTCCACGCAGATTCTTCCCGACCTGAGCTACCACCTCGAGTCCTCCGCTGGGAGTCTGGCCACATTTAAGATTGACTCGGAAGATAAGGAACTATGGGACAAGTATTCCCCGGAGAAATTCCCGGTCCTGACCTGGAAAAGTACTCCTCGGGACCCGACAGGCAAAGACACCGGTAGTATCTATGTCCTGCCTCGTACCCCCGAGGGTCTTGTTAAAATCGGATATCGTGGCTTAAAGGTAAGTGGGCCAAAATCAGTCGAGATAGCTGGTGATTGACCACTTTCTACTCAGTTCACCAACTTTAGACCTGCTCCCGACGGAACGCCTTTTACCCAGGACGGCCAATGGTCGGTACCTCTTCCACCAAAGCAATGCCTCTCATTGCATGAGAAAGCTGTCTATGCCATTAGGCAGTTTGTATCTATTTTCCTCCCGGAGTTTGATACTGTTCCATTCCACTCTACTAAGCTCTGCTGGTATACGGATTCCTTGGACAATTCCTTCGTGGTAAGTATTTAGACTACTCATCCTTGGCGCAGTTTCTCCCCTTATAACTGAGAGAAAATAGATTGACTACGTACCTGACTATGCGGAAAACTCTGTCTTCGTCTGCACAGGTGGCAGTGGCCATGGGGCCAAATTTCTACCTATTCTTGGAAAAGTGAGTCAACAACATCGTATCTTGGCGTGTGATCTCGACTAATATCATTGCCTAAAGCATGCCGCAGACGTTCTGGAGAATGCTGACCAAAGTACATCGTACATGCGCCCGTTCTGGCGATGGCGGCCCGATGCACTTCGAAGGAACGGCCTCGAGGAAGGACCCAGTGGACCACGAAACATTTCCAAGCCGTCTTCTTAGACACCCTGGTCAGCTTCAGCATTAAAAGCGCAGGATCCACTCCAAATACCTGAATTGAACCTTGCATTCAAGATTTGGAGTACATCAATCTCCGAAAAGGATTCAAGACACTTTTTTCTTTCTTTGTTGGTCGAGGAGTATTTATTCCATTTGGACATAATATTTGCCCTAAATATAGAATGAAACTAGCCGCGCAAATCTTGATAATCTAGATGTAATTCCAAACGGTGATCAACTATCAAGGTCCCCCGAATGTAACTCGGATTTCTTGGCATCACAGCCAAGAACGGGCGAGGAGGTTGGCACATCTTGGCAGCTGGATGGTGTTCTCACAAGGTAGAGCACAGAGCCTCTCGTTTCGGGACAAGCAAAGGTTGGCCGAGCTTGATGGCCGAAGCCAAGACTTAAGCGCTGCACCCGATCAAAAAGTCAAGGATTGTCGGCGGCCCCTGGGAACGCTGCGCTTTGTTGCTCGGATTTGCCCGAGACTTTGATAGCCGACACGACGTTATAAATTGAGCACCCCGCGGCCTCTAGGCAGAGCTTAGAAATAGTTCGAATAATCGAAGTGTAGACATTATGTCGGAAGAGAAAAATAGTGAGATTTCGAACACTGTTCGGATCTCCTCGAGAGAAGAGAGCCATGAGCCGAGAAAAGAGTCTACGCGCAGGCATTCCCAGCAGCAAAAGGTTATCGACCAAAGGGAAACCGACGACACGACATATTTCTACAACACCAACAGGGATAATGTCCGGCCCTTGACCCCTGAGCTGGAAGGCAAGTTGGTTCGCAAAAACTTCTGGTATCTTCTCATCCAGACATGGTGGATTTCATTCCTCATCCATTTAGATAAATCGACACTCTCGTCTGCCAGTACGATGGGGATCTTCAACGACGTTCAAATGACCAAGAACGAGTATAATCAGCTCTTCATGTTGTTCTATGCCGGCTACCTCATTGCTCTTTGGCCAGGCGCTTGGATATCCCAACGAGTGGGCCACAAATACTTCATCACCGGCTCCCTATTTCTCTGGGCATTGCTATTGGGTGTACATCCAGCTGTTAAGACGGGCAAGCAAATGATGGCAGTACGCTTCCTTTTGGGAATGGTATGGTTCTACCCTTTAAAACTCTATGTCACCAACATGACTAACAAGAAGTATAGACAGAATCCCAGATCGTGCCGTCTACCGCTGTCCTTCACCAATCATTCTTCCCACCTAAAAAGAGTCCCTGGGTTCAGCTGCTATGGTGGGCTTTTGGCAGCATCGCCAATGTCCTCTTGACTATGATCTCCTACAAGCTTATTGTTGATGATAATAATGGCTCGCTGGCTGGTAGCATTTCTTCTTGGAAGTGGCTCCACATCGTTTGTGCGGTTCTTACCTTTGCCATTTTTGTGCCGTTGTTGATCTTCCTTCCAAACTCCCCACTCGATGCAAAGTGGCTGTCAGTTGAGGAGAAGGTCCATACCATAGAGATTATTCGCGATACGCACGCAGGTGTTTCGAACTCGACATTCAGATGGTCCCAGGTTCGTGAGTCTTTTACGGATATGAAGAGCTGGCTTTTCATGTAAGGCCTCATTTGGTTTTCTTTTCTTTCTTTTCTTTCTATCTTCTTACTAAAACGTCTTTTAGCTTCCACATGTTTTTCAATGAGCTTCCAAACAATACATCACAGCAACTACCACTGATTATCGTCGGATTTGGCTTCACACCGGCGGAGAGTGCGTTGTTTAACATTATCAAGCCGCTCTGGGGTTTCATTTTGATCCTCGGATCTGCTACATTGCTATATGGCACTCGAATGGGGACTGGTTACACGTGCGCAATATCCTATATTCCATGCTTTGTTGGGGGGATAATCGAGGTAAGCCAAATTCTGACTAGAAGAGAGACAATATTTTGCTGATATGAATTCATCAAGCTGGCTTCACCATGGTCAAACAAGGTTGCCCTGGTTGTGGGAACCCAAATTTCAACATTCAAGCCATCGTATCTGCTGGGATTAAACTGGGCAGGAACTACGACTACAGGCCACACCAAGAAGCTCTGCCTAATGACCTCGTGTATAGTCGCTGCTTCTGTCGCGAACATGATTTCTCCGGAGTGAGTGCTCGATACAGTCGATACACACAAGTTGAAACTTGAAATGTCTGACCAAACCTTACCCCATATACAGATTCTGGGACTCAAAATATCAGCCTCGATATACCCTACCATGGGCTTTCATGACTGCATTCTGGTTTATATCTCCCGCCATGTGTATCATCATTCGTTTTTACCTTCTACGGGAAAATCGGCGCCGAGAGAAAATAATGGCTGAGGATGACTCCGAATCCGACAAAGACGAAGTGATTGAAGCAGGGAGTGAGGTTGTCAAGATCAGCGACCGTGACCTGGATCGCACGGACAGACAAAACCTGAAATTCATCTATCCGCTTTAACTTAGATGAAAATGGCATCTGGTGTGGAGCCTTGCCCGGCGACGGTGGATGTGACACAGATCATCATTATTCCATTTTTTGTCTTGACAGGAAGAAAATTGCGACAGATATTAAGATTCTATTCGATTATGAGAAAATGGATTCACAAGGGCCACATTGCCTCTAGCGCCTTGTGATAGTTACTAGGGAATCTCAAATCTAATTATCTCTAACGTCCAGACTAACTGTAAGACCGACTACATAAATAGTATAGGCCTAAAGTCTACGCTGTTGAAATTACCGGGTTGACCACCTGATGTTACTGGCTCCATAAAATGACAGAGCAGCTCCGATCACATTAAATATCTATATCGTATGGGAAGGGTAGGAATTGGCCCTGGAGGAATCGGAACGTAATACCTTACGGTATCCTGTGGAAATTTCTCTCGATGACCAGAGCATCTGTATGGACAATTTCAGAATTCGTAGGAACAAGTTGTGATTAATAGCTCTTAGAAACGACAAAATTTGTATTTATTGTATTCATGGATAAATTGATAACCATAAGCACTTGGGAACCAGAAAATTCCACTCTTCTATGAAATCAAAGAAAAAGCCACACTGAAAACTATGGATACATTTTTGGACCGGTGCTAACCGGTTTGAGGATTCCTGTAGCTTGTAAGTCGCGAATGAGATTGGCCAACATGAAGTCACAGCCACGCGCCGCTACGAAGCTCATGGTGACCGGCATGTGCTCTGTTTTGAGAGAGATGGTCGAGTTGTAGGGTATCTCCCCAACAGGAACCACAAAATCTGGGAGGTCGGCGATGACTGCTATTCGCCCATCTTTGAACCCCATAGGAGGCCCCGTAGGTGGGCTGAGGAGGTTAGCTTGGTCATTGTGAAAAATAATTTTTTCAAGAAAGGCTCAGAATCATACTCAAGGTAGACATTGCGATATTGCGTGTTTCCTTGGCTGTAAGGATAGAGGTAAATACCCTCAGAGCAAGTGAGTGGGTTAGACTTGCCGTAGCCCTCGGTTTCCCACCATTCTCTGAAGATTGTCTTGTTCTTCAGCGCAACATCGTAGGCATCGTTCCCCCCGTTGTCTTGGCCCCATTTCCAGCGCGTTAAGGGACCGGGGTTTATGAAAGGATGACGACCGTCATTCTTGGCAGCGTAGTCTGCATAGAAGGGCAAGGCTAGGGAGCGGTATTGCCCAACAGATGTGAGAATTGCATATGTCTTACTAGAAGTTAGCACTTTGTGCCTGAAACTTGAGCTTGAAGTCATTACCGTATTAAGCAAGTCCGTCACATTGTTGGGTGCATCTTTCGGATGCGTTTCCTTCCAGCGGGTAGCAATGTCCACATATTCTCGCTCGGTTCCTAGAAAATGCTCCACCCTTTTAACAAAACCCTCGAGCAAAATGCCAGCATCGGTGTTTGGGTCGGGAAATGAAGAGTTCTGATAGTATATGCGCGCTGGATACTTCCGATAATCTGTGAAGTTCGGATACCATGCATGTATCGCCGAAGACCATGTTTCAGCATCGCGAGCAAAAACGCCGGCCGTGTCAAGATCATGGCACAAAGGAATGACATTGTCAAGCTCAACTGCCCCTGTTGAGGGTCGGTTTGCAAAAACGCCCTGCATACCGCCAGGACTTCTCATAGAGCCGCCGGTGTCACTACCAATGGCAATATCTAGCCAGTCGTATGAGGCGATACCTGCACCTGGACCAGATGAAGACCCCCCGGGGGCTTGGTAGCCATCGCCCTTTGAAGATTGTCAGCATGAACACTGTTTAACGTGGCCTGGCACCATTTACTCTCGGATTGAAAGGACAGTGGAAATCGACCCAGTCAGCAGTAGGATTATCACCATTAGCAAACTGAACGGTTCCCATTTTGCCAACCATGACAACACCTGCATCAATCAAACGCTGAAGAGCTGTTCCAGTTGTGTTTCTCGCAGAGTATAAGTCATAAAAGGCGCGATTTCCTCCGCTAGTTCGTAAACCTTTCAAATCGAAGATATCCTTGACACCGCATCGCAGCTTGTTGAAATTAGTTAAATAGGCTCATTTTTCTTGTTTTGAAACACATACTCCAGCTAGTGGTTTATTAGTAGTAGGTGTGTAATATAACCTAGACGGAACAGCAACGCTCTTGGTCATGGCGCCCTGGATGATAGGGTTAGCAGTAGTCACTTTGCATACAAACAGGGTTATAGACTTACTTCCGTCACTGCCGGCAAAGGTATAAAACCCCCATTCTCATCACTGATTGCTGCCTCCGTGAATGCCAATTGGTGGTCTGAATAGAGCCGAAACGCCTTAAAAATGTCACCGGTTCGGGGTGAAATAAAGTAAGGCCCATGTGGCAGATCCTTGTGTAGATCGGCTGAGGTGAAAGCTTGCTGAGGCTGATAATTGGACGAGGAAAATAATATCTTGCTGCGACTGTCCTTGGCTTGCAATTTCAGACCTGGATCGATGTGGCCTTGGCCATGTCCATCGTACCCAAGGAAAATAACTGAATTACGATGGCAATTGATTAATTCAAGAGATGATGGTAAATATTGCAATGACATACCTCTTAGGAAACCGGGGCCAAAGACATCATCAGAAGCCGTAAAATTAGCGATCGTTTCTTCGAGGTCTTCCGACGTGAACACTGTTGCCTTCGTTCGAATGACGGTCAACGGGACAATATCAGCATCAGTCCAGTTCCAGTTCATTGATGAATCGAGTCGAGATACGGCAACGCCCCCTATGTAGTAGTTGATACCATCAACCGACGCTAGCTTCCCGTTGTCAAGGAAAGCGCTGGTAGTAGAGATAAGCCCATAGAAGAGAAATCCCAGCACAAATACCTTCGAAAACGATTGAATCCGAAGGAAGACGGCCATGGCGATAGCGGTGACAACAAGGCCCAGATATATTTGGAAGAAAACAAAAAGGGTTCCAAGGTTGCTCTCAAAAATCCCCCAGGCCGCGACTCTACCAATTTATAGCTCCAACGTAGAGATTGACTACATTTGGAGTAGGCGATGCCGAAATCCCGGTGGTAGCATACTGTTTAGGTGCTTGGCACAGCCAATTTCGGGACATTAATAGGAAGTTGGCCGAGCTGGTCTCAAGATAACGGATCTGACTCCACTATGCGCTATTAGTATGCGTTGGCGGTTGTTACCGACGGATTAGGTTCGAAAATTGAGGGGTACTGCTTCACAGGATTCGCGGCCTTATCTGATCCAACTTGTGGTTATCTCAAGGCGAGACTCTACAGAATGTGAGACAAATCGATTTAAACCGCAGGGTGAGAACCACGGGCGAAATGATTATTTGCTCAATTGCGCCCCCACGAGGAACTTGGGGGTTTAAATTTTCTAGTATCTAAAAAGCTCCTTGGCGATTGCACATATCTATAGTATCATGTAAAGACTTTTATTACTGAGTTTTCAATTGAAAGCCATTGGATCTTCAAAAACAGTTGAATCTATGGGCATAAGTCCGTGGAGGGATGTGTTAGAATATCGATATCGGAATAGCTTCTACACGTTCGCATTGGACATCATATCTATCTGTTATTTATACGCGACGGAATTGCAATTGTTTCAGAGTTTGATCCACCGGCCCATCCATCGCTTATTTAGTTCCTTGGCCTCATCCACCAACCCCAACTCCAAGAGCAATTGAACCGATCCACGAACAGACGATTGTAGCGAGGAACTCACCCAGGCATGAGTTGGAGCAGTATGCTCTCCAATAAAGATTGTGTTATGCTCGGTTTTGTGATAGGCTGGAATGTAGAGTTTATGCTGTTCGACATCGGGCCTGCACCAAGCAGTTGCAGTGTGTTCATCTTGAAGCCAGCACAGACGCTCGTAGTCACCAGTGTATAGATCCCTGGCTTGTTCTCCATGCAGCGAAACGATTGAGTCGAGAACAGTTTGAACATGTTCCTCATCCGAGAAACTGACGAAGCGATCACTCCAGTCGCCTCCACGGTAGTGCATAATCAAACCAGGACGCGATTCGTTCAAACCGTAAACAGGATAGTAAAGTGCACCGACGGGATCGCTGGGCGGCTTTGAGTAACCGCCGAAGATGGGTCGCTCGCCTTTCTCCCAGAAACGCTCTGAAAAGAGCAACGCGACTTTGCAGGCAGACTTGAAGCGTAGGCCAGCTTCACTGATTGCGCGCCCCAATACCGAGGAAAAAGTTGGCAGATCCATGAAGCGAGTCATAGTGAATGGAACGGCCATGATTGTATAGTCATATTCCTTTGACTCAAAAGTTCGATTGGTGACACTTGGAAACCACGAAAGACGAGTGCGAGTTGTGCCATGTTCATTTTGGACTGATTCCAGTTTTCGGATTTGTCGGTTCAGAATGAGTCTGTCTCTGACATGAGGCAGGAAAGCATCGGATAGTCGGCTGAAACCTCCATCAATACAAAGCCAGTGAGTCTCGCCCAAAGAATCACTGCTGCCATCCAGACCGAGATTGGAGTTGTGATGGAGTTCATCCCAGAATATGTCGTAGTCGGAGTCAGTCCAGATTTGATCGGTGACATTCTCGCTGGCGTGGAAGACATGGCGCATCATAGCCTGTTCGCTCCAGTCGTCCAAGCCTTCGTCCATGGCGATCTTATGAGCCCGCCAGACATCCCTCTGAATTGATTTGAGAGTCGTAGTATTTTTCAGAATCTTATCCATCTGTTGCTGAGTACTGTTATATTCGGTACTTTCCATGGATGGTGGATCATTCAAACTTGGATCCGCCTCGATTTCGCCGCGCGTTGGAATGCGGCCATCTGGGTGTCGACGGGTGCCTTGAGCAATCATCTCATTAGGGTGGTGCTGAATCCAGGGAATGAAGTCGACCTTCCATCGAGAGTCGTTTCCATTCATTTCGTTCAGAATGTCGGCCATTTGGAAAGTAAGTTGATGATCGGTATACAGAAGGGTTTCATTGTCCTCTTTGTAGGTGACAGAATGTGGAAGTCTCATCGGACCCATTTCGGCCCATTCCTGAGTATCGGCCATATATTTTGTTCTGAATCGTCCTCCAACACGGTCGCTGGCTTCGATGATTTCCCAGTTATGAATGCCGACACTGTCAAGCATGAGAGCGGTTGCGAGACCTGAGATTCCACCCCCAACAATCGCGATGGAGGTATTCTTGGGAGAGGCTCCAGATAAAACACCCCCATTGAGATCGGATTTCTGTTTGATAGAAGCAACTCCATCAAACCAAGTTCCCAGAGAGTCGAAGTTCTGCAAGAGGGGAATGTCCATTTCGGCAGTGGATCTTTTTTGGACCTTTCGCTGTAGATGAACAGGCTTGCTTTTCCCAACAATTTGCTGGGCGGACCCATCGGAATTTCCGCCATATACAAAAACGCAGCTGTCTGCTTGAGCATCGCTAGGAACTGCCCACGCTAGGCGCTGGGGAGGTTGGCCCTCGATGGTATATCGTCCGATGACAGCCTCCGGGGTCGACCCATTAGGATTCAAACATGAAGCATAAATAGCTTTGATAGAACTCGGCGGTTTGCCTAGCCAACTAAGGTAGACATTGGCCAGCTCGCCAGGGTGGATAGCATCCGAAGTAGTAACTCGAACAAGGGGCTCCGGCGACCGACCAAGCACAGCTTGAGCTTGGCTCAGCAATAAAGCCGCAGCTGTAAAAAGAAACTTGCCGCTCATCTCAACTGTGAGGATGCAGATATTTCTGAAAGGATTAGAACGGTCGTATTAAATAGAAGCAAGTACTGATCGGCGCAGATGTATCCATACATACTTTGGGGACCTCTTGAGGCGTGCCAAGAATGTCTGCACGATCGACACGATGTTGCCGCTCAAAAAACCCCTTTCGAGGAATTTAATCTTCGCATCCAAGCACCTTCAGGGTACCTGCAGTGGATATTTTTTTTTCTCCTCCGAAGACGGAGAGTACCCTGCGAGCAGCCAAGACAGGCTTGTTCGCTCTCTCACCAATCGCGATATTTGTTCCTGACAACTTGCAGCGATCGTCGCTGTCTTGTGGAAGATGCGTGCTGACTCGACTTATTTCTCTTACGTCAGTTTTTTTTATTTCCCAGGAAAAGGTGTCAGGAGAAACAAGTCGAGGGTGCACAAGACCCTACTATTAGAGGTTGACGTATGGAAAACTCGACCATCATGCAGCAGAGTAATAATGGACACCCCATTGCCTAGTAACATATTGTAGTGTGGTATATACTAGTATATCACAACACAGTACCAAACGATCAGTTTATATCTAATACACGAGCTCGAAAGCCACCGATATTCTTACCGATGAGGTACACCATAGCTAGTATCCTGGTAGATATATTGATGCCTGTCTGTTCTAAATATTATCCGATATCAAAGTTGCAAAGTTATCTAAATGTTAGTGAAAAGCGTCGCACTGTCAGACGGAATAAATAATACAGTGACGAGGCCTGACTACATATGGAGGAGGATGGTCCGTATAGTTAAAATGGAGTGTCCCGTCATGTCCTAACATAGTAGGCGGCCATCTTTTGCGCACAACCCAATAGAACGTTACTCTACGTCAAGGAAGACTGGTTATTTCCTTATGACAGTAGTTAAAAACCGACGGTGGTTTCCGCTGGTGGAGATGTATACTATCTAGTGGCTGGATTTGGATAGGGTCTGTGGCTCACAGTCAACACCCACTAGAGGCGACAAGAACACCTAGAATAACCGAATCAGGTGAAAAAAAAAGCACTCTGACAGACTTCATTTTTCCACTAGGATATATGACAGGTATTTCGTAATATATCAGGTCAACATCCTCCCTCTTACTATGTTTGTTACTCCCAGCTTTGTTTGTTTCAAGGCAAGAAGAAGAATCACTCATAACAGGAGTACCTCAATCCAGCTAATCACACTTTATAGTTTGTAGTAGGTCCAATTGGATTGTATTGGTAGCCTGGGAATTTGTTGAACAAACTCTGGTCAAAGTTTTCAAGCCCAACGCATTCAAGCTCATCCATGAAATTGGTTGAGTTTTTGACAGCCTCCAGCCAACCCTGTGTAATGGCCTGCTGTCCAAGGGCGAACGTGAAGCATGCAAAATTGTCGCCCTCAAACAAGTTCTTGACATTCAAGACGCCACCGGTGAGGTCCTCAAGACTGATGCCAGTGAATGTGTTGACTGATCCGTTATTTCCCCCGATTCTAAAGGTCTTTGGGTATGCGAGATATCCAATACCAATGTCTGCTAATGAGTCGGCTAGGCTGTAAGGAGAAATGGTTGGGCGCTTGTACCAATTTTTGGGAATGCGTTCCTGTCCCTTGTGCCAGATGAAAGAGCCAGGGTGGCCTGTTACACCAAAGAATTGTTTTAAATTATAACCGTCCTATCAGCTGTTAGACTGTTACTTGATTATAAAACATACAGTAGACTGACGTACCAAGTATCCGGATGGCTCTTCTTCCGAGTGATTTGACATTAAGTTGATGACCAGGTTGTATGATCCGGGTACGATCGCTATTGTGGAAACGGTACCGGTGAAATAGTATGGATTCGTCTTTATGGAGTGTTCTTGGACCTCTCGATAATGAGCACGGAACTTGTCGAGGGTATAGCGTTGGTCTAATCCGTGCTCGGAAGTGTCATTGCCACCAGTGGCATAGGCGGCCTCAAACCTCTCGACCGAAAGAGAATGGGCGTCCCCGTGGTTCGTGAAAGCGTCAGGTCGTCCGATTGACCCGTCACCTTCAAAGCTATTGTGAGAATAGGAAAGGCCCCGGCCATTTCCAAGATTAGGTACGAGAGTAACAGAGTGAGGGCCGCCGATAGAAAATGTTCCATCCTTGAGATCGCCATCAGTGACAACTGCGTACGCGGCAAGCAAAGCGCCCAGCTCAATTCCTAGGTTGTATACTAGATGGATTAGCTGATGTCAAGCGGATTAAATACGAGGATACGACTTCACATTTGTTGAGACCACGAGCAGCCTCCTCGATCGAAGCGATGCCAGAACGAGGTAAATAGGCGTGATTGGCTGCAGCATTGAGTCCGGGGCAAGGTCCGCGAATTTGGTCTGGAGCCGGCGCAACATATGCATGCTCGCCTTCCACAGACACAAACTGATCACTAGCATCAAAGTAAGAACATGGGGTCGTGGGCCCACAGTTTGTTTCCGCTCGACTAAAACGCAACGCGTCTTTCGGATGCGGAAATGGCCGGAGTCGTAAAGTTTGAAGATTCTCTTCCCTGAGCATCATTAGAGTCTGCGAAGCCAGCCGCGCAACTCTATGGCGCGATTCAACATTGAGATTACTCTTGGCTGGGAAGGCCAGACCCAATGTCAGGAGTGTGAAGAGAGGTAGTAGAAAATTCATCGTCAACATCTAAGAGAAGTCAGGAGTCTTGGACATGAAAAAGTACTAGAACGGCTTTAAGGAAGCATACATCTATCTATCGAGCTCTAGACTATCGCAAGAGCAAGTTTGACTCCTACTTGTAACTATAACTATCGAAAATTTGCTATTACGTCAGAGCTGAGTCTCGTGTAACCACCTCCTGCGATTGGAACCCCTCGCGAAAAACTCAAATGCGCGATAATGATGAAGGTCGATCGATATCGAACTGCCGCTATGTTGGTATCAAATAGCGCAATCGAAGATGTGTTACGAAGTCCGACCCACAGAGGAGCTCAGAGAATTGATTACTGACAGCGATCAATTTTACATTGGACGTAAAAACAGTAGTCGGGTGGGAAATATCAGTGTTGTCAGTAACCTTCAGCAAACGCCTTGCGGGATTGTTCCCTGGTAATATAACTGGCGTTGTACTCCGGGACGGTGCCATGAACACTATTTATCCAGTCAGAAATTTGTGTTTAATGACTCCACGGGTGGAGTGCTTTGAAAAACAATGACCCTAGTACAATCTATGTGCCTGCGATTGTTAACAAGGGTCTGTTGTCATAGCTTCTTACCCAATATTATCTGAGTCTCACCATGATGCGGTGTTCGCCGCAGTGGAGAGCGTCAGTGAACCGCAATAAACACATGTGCTAATACCAGAAGTCTCGAGCCAATCCTTGGCGTATCATGAAATTGAGCTTCACTCTTGATTTTCGTGATGGACACTGACCACATTTAGCCGTAATCAAACTCTTGTATGGATTCATTGTGGCTCAGTCTTACTACGTTAGTCTTCGTATCTTTGCCCTGGATGGAGATCACATCGTCATCATTTGCGAGAGCACCTGGCCTTGATCGCGTTAGATTCCTTATTTC
Organism: Penicillium sp. G339; assembly: GCA_027569595.1. NCBI lineage: Eukaryota > Fungi > Ascomycota > Eurotiomycetes > Eurotiales > Aspergillaceae > Penicillium > Penicillium sp. G339. Next base: position 366,399 of record JAPDFJ010000032.1, read on the forward strand.
TTATTTCTTATTTCTTATTTCTTATTTCTTATTTCTTATTTCTTATTTCTTATTTCTTATTTCTTATTTCTTATTTCTTATTTCTTATTTCTTATTTCTTATTTCTTATTTCTTATTTCTTATTTC